>OY744496.1:3936184-4058443 GCA_963556185.1 Pseudopediastrum boryanum
AGGCAAGACGGAAAGACCCGTGCGAAGCCAGCCTAGGCTTAGTGGGCAGAAGTAGCCTCAGACCAGGTCAGCAACACCTCATCAAAAGTGTAGTCAAGGTTTGAGAATGAGAAGCATCAATTGAAAAGAGGCATGCTGGCAGGAGGAGGGGGATGCGGATGGTGAAGGGGTGGAGGCGGGAATATAAAATGGCAGCTGTGGTCACTGTAGCACGTGTTGCTAATGCAGGCAATCAATACTGCTGCTGCTCATGCCATTTTGAAGGCTAGACAAGGGTGCCTGATGCTTAGCCTGGCCATGCCTCAAGTATTGAGTAACGCTCGCAGATTGCCTGTTCTTTTTGTAGGCCATTGTTTCTGCGTTGCAGTTGTTGAGACAGCTTTCTAGCATGCCGAATGTGTGGCCCCCTTGCTATGGCATTGTATGTCCCAACTCATGGCCTGGTCTGTTTGGCCAGTGGCTAGTTGGTCTCAGCTGTTTTTACTCATCTTCTAATGGATTTGGAGGTTCCAATCCTATGTAATGATACTGGGCCTCACCTTACTCTTGCTGCTGTTGTTGCTGTCAGGTGTGATCTTGCTCCAGCTGCTGACAGGTCTCCCTGCCAATGCTGTGATAGCTACAGTGGAGGGAGCGCTGAGCAGGTGTAAGGGGGACCCGGCATCACTGGCCAACATACTGGATAAGAGGGCAGGAGCATGGCCACTCACGGGTGAGGGGAGAGAAGGGGATGGGAGGGCTGGAAAAGGGCGGAGGGGCTGGAAAGCGAGGAGAAGGGAGGAATACGAGGGATGTTGGTGGGGTTTGGTCGGTGGCTAACATACTGGGAAAGAGGGCCAGCGAGAGCATGTCCACTCCCTGGTGAGCGGGGGGTTGGGGGGGAGATGCAAAAGCAAAACAGACATGTTACAGCATTTGGGGGAATCTTCTGGTTTGGGAGCTTTCTGCTATTGGTGTGGTGGATGCCATCTACCAGAGTGTCACCCTCCAGTGTGATGGTTTAGTGCTGCTGAATGGTTTGCACCCTACTTTGTTTGTTTGACATGCCAGTGACTCTGGGACCCCTGTCTGTGATCCCTTCTCCCATTCCCACCCCTCCCCGCATTTGTTGCTCTACCATTCTGTCATTACTCTCCTTCTCCCTTGCCTTCTGCCCTCCCTCCCCTCTCTTTCCCCTCGCAAGGTTCCCCGGTCCTCGCTCCTTGTGCCGCCCTTTTCCGTCTTACCCATCTCCCTCTTTCAGAAACGCCCCCCCTCCCCCCTCCCATCCCACTCTCTCTCACCACCCGCCCACCCACTCCTTCCTCTCTCTCGCCCCTCCTCCCTCTGACCCTTATCTCCCTGCTCTCTCTTCACTAACTTTTGCCCATTACCCTTTGTTGTCGCTGCTGCTTGCACCGTCCCCTCCTGTCTCCCCCCTCCCCCCACCTGCTCCCCCAGAGGCGTCCCCCTTTGCCCACCTGGCCATCCGTTGTGTTGCCCTCAACCGTCAGGAGCGCCCTGAGCTGCGAGGTGATGTGCTCCAGGGTCTACTGCAGCTAGCAGAGCGAGCACGACTGTTCCCTAAGAACGCTGCTCCTCAGAGGTTGCACAGCTTTGCAGGCAGTGGGGTGGACCAGCCACCTAGCATGTTCATATGCCCCATTACACAGGTGGGGGTGAATGGAGTTCAGGGGTTGAGGAGCTCAAGGAAGGGGCGGGGTTGCACTTGCGGTTTAATGTGCTGGAGGAAAGATGGGGAGGGGTGGGGGGTGGGGGGCGGGCGGGGAGGGCAGGTTGTTTGTTTATCTACCCTGCCTGGCCTCTTGTCAACGGGTTGGAAAAGAAACGAGGAATCTTTGCGGCCTTGGTTAGGGGTTGTCCCCGTACGGGTTGACTATACAACCCCTTCATTAGTTGCACAGCATCACTGGGGTACCTTGCATGTGGATTGGATACATTTTCGGTGGTTTATCGTGTCAATGCTTCCTTGAATCTACAAACTGGAATGGAGTAACTTGTGCTGCTGTGTGCATGGCCACTCAGTGTAGTGGCTTTAACTTGTTTGTTAATGCAAGGGTCCGCACAGTCTGGCAACATGCCAGTTTAGAGATTTTAGAGTTTCATGGTCTATCGTGAGTATGGCCCCTGCCTATCCCTTGGCTTTGCTACAGCGTGAGTGGTCGGCGCAGATATAATAGGCAGACTGTGATTTAAATCTAGACTAAGCGTTTCGCAGCTGCAATCCGAGGAACAAGTTGCTATGTTATTGACAGGTGTGCAGGTGAACACTCCCACAATGGGTCACTCCTGTTGGTGACGGCTCATGTTGCTGGGGGGTCCGAAGAGTGAGCTCGTGACAGCACACGCTACCTAGCGACTGACATTGGCGTGGCCTAGAAAGCATAGTCAATCATGTCTTGTACTGAGCAGGAAATATGCTTTCCGGCCGCACTTGGCCTTCACCAAATCCCCTCTTCGACCCCCTAATCCATGTTTGGGTATTCGTCGTAGTTGATGGTCTGGAATCCATTGTCTTTGGGTCCATCCAATGGTGTGTTTGGTCGTTCCGACCTAGCAGCCCTCCCACACCTAACATGTGATTTTTGCTTTTGCTGATGACTCCCCTTCTGCACTTTGTTGTGGCTGTGTAGGATATCATGGAGGACCCTGTGTTTGCTGCTGACGGGTACACCTATGAGCGTGAGGGCATCCAGGCATGGATTACAAACCACAACACCAGCCCTATGACCAACCTGCCTTTGTCACATACACTGCTCACGCCTAACCTTGGACTGCGATCTGCCGTGAAGGAATGGCTGGACAGACACCCAGGGGCAAGGTAGTATCAGCTCATGTACATTGTTGATCGTTGATGCTGTGCATGCGTGTCCCAGCGGCGGTTGCGTGGCTGAGTAAGGCCCTTCTTTCTGGCATGGTGTGAGTGCTTGCACACAGTCGTGGAATACTACAATCTGGACGAATTGGGTTGGTGTCGGCGATAAGCTTTACCAAACTTTTCACACTATCAGACGTAGCTGCATGGAGGTCGCTGAGAGTTTTACGTGTTGACTGATTGACCAATGTAAGACATGTTGATCAGGTACAAAATGGTGATAAGGTTGGCGAGTTGCGCCTGGTGTCTTGTATTATTATTACATTTCATGATATGCCATAGCAATAAGTGCCATAGGCCCCGCACCTCAAGCTGTCACAAAGAACAGCGAGGTGGAACAGAATACGGGTAAACTTCGACATGTATGACAATATACATGAGATAGATCACTGCACAGCTAGTACTAGGGGGTCGAAGAGTGAGTTCGTAACAGCACACGGTACCGAGCGGCCGACATTGGACTATGGTATGACAATATATGCCTAAACATGAGGTCCAGCAGCTAGGTCAAAATCACCCAAAACCTCCACTGGGGGTAAGAGCCTCCCTCCTACTTAAGAAAGCAAGGAGGGCTTGTAAGCCCGGGTGCAAGCAATAGTTGGTAAGTGTCTTGTAAGTGGAATCTTTTTGATAGCATAGCAGCTTTGGCGAAAGCATCTGGCTGAAGATATATACTGTTAAGCTGTATGCCACGAAGTGGCAAATGAGCTTTTTACATCATAGATCCTTCGGCCTTGAAGCTTGAGAATATTGAGAAGGAGGCTCGTTCCTCAAAAAACATACAGTAACCAAAACAATGGGCAGACCGTGCAAGCTGAAGATTTGTCGTGTTGAACCGACCGCCGGGCGAAAACCCCCAAAGGTTGGCATGCCGCATCTGCTGGCTTCCACCGATCCTGCCACATAGTCTTTGCTTGACGGTACAGCCGGAGGGCAGCGTCTGTGCGGGCATTTAGAGGTCTTTTCCATTGAGGCACTAACAGGAACAGAATAGAATGGACCATATTCCGGAATATGGCACCAATATCACATGTTGCAGGGATCTTTCATTCTATTCAGGTTTGCATTTCCATTGGCACTTGCAATCGCCCACACGCAACTGAGCAGCACCCTCAAAACGTCATGCTACAACCCAGAAGAGCAGCAGACAATGCAAATTGTGATGTGTGGTGGTCGAACTGTGATGGTGGTTTTTTGCGGCATGTACTGCGGTCAACAACTTGGCCCATCCTTATGAAGGTCTCAGTCACAGCATTGCTAGATGTATTAACTCTTGGCCGCTTTTAGGCTACAGGGGCGTCGTTTCTGCAGGTTGATTGGGCCGGTCTACGGACCTATTCCATGGAGTACGTGCTATTCCATGCTGACTTCCGGTCTTGGACCCGGACGTTAAAATTGGTTTGTTTGTTTGTTTCCACTTAATGCTCGAGCGGAATGAGAATTGCGGCTCAGTATTCCGATGGAATACGCTTGTTCTGGTTCTATTCCAGTGGGTGGAAACGGAATTGGAATAGAATGCGAATAAATCCCTATTCCACCCCATATTCCATCGTTTATTCCGCGATGGAAAAAGGCTCTTATACAGTAAATAGTGAATCCACATGACCTTGGCTATACGCTCCCGTACATTCACAATTGCTTCATTCACCAACCGGCGATCAGTAATGGGTTCAGGATGTCCACATCACTGCTCCATAAGCAAGTCAGCTATCTAGGTATCTGGGACAAGACCAACAATAGAGGAGCTACCTTAAATTTTTGTTTGTTTGTTACCTGCACTCGGAACGCAAAAAACTAATGGGGTATGCAGAACAAACCTGCAGGGAAATCTTCCTGCCCAGGTGAAGACTGCAGACATATGCCATTCACTGGTGCAAACAGAAGCACTAGACCGGAACTCATCTGCTGCAGAATCTGTTCCCACTGTTACCGAACACAGGCACAGGCAAGGTCTGCCTAACTCCCAGCCGACTGGAAGCTAGCTGGGCCCCTCTACAACAACAACAACAACAACAAACATTTAAGGTGTGGCAACCGCAAAGGGCCGCTAGGTCGAACCGACCAAACACACCATCGGATGGATCCAACACAATGGCTTCCAGACCACCAACTCAAGCAGTACTGATACCGAGACATGTGTCCAGGCAAGACAGAGCCCATGATCAAGAACACCACCCACTCCTCCATCGGTTGCAATGGCATGGCAAACAATGACGATTACCACGGGCTGGAGATGTACAAGAACCATGCAAAGGACTCAACCACAGAGGGATATATGCAACCAGACCCAACCACCATGGAATGTGGCCACCATGGAATGTGGCCGAATCAATCCCTCCAAAGTCAAGGCAACGCTCCTATTGAGACAGAGTCCATGATCGAGAACACCACCCACTCCTCCATCGGTTGCAATGGCATGGCAAACAATGACGATTACCACGGGCTGGAGATGTACAAAAACCATGCAAAGGACTCAACCACAGAGGGATATATGCAACCAGACCCAACCAACATGGATTGCATGTGGCCGAATCAATCCCTGAAAGGTCAAGGCAACGCTCCTAGCGAGGTGCGGATGATGGGACACAGCAGTCCTCCAATGCCAGTCCACAAATAGCATCAAAGAGAAAGTTGCATCAACCATAATGGCTGGCCACAAGCATGGAGTGCTATAGGCCAGCCCAGCAACAGCTGGCCCCCCCTACATAGGCAAGCTGCTGCTGCGCACCACGGGACACAATGTATCGCACAGATGTCTGAAGAGGCCAATCATCAGGTTGTCAAAGCATATAGCCCAATGGCTGCCACCAGCCCACCCTGGATCCCTTGCTAGCCAATGAATGTCAGGCCAGCCCATTTCGACCTGCCATGTGCTGACCAGTTGACCTAGTCAACAGCAAGCCAAGCAGTTTAATGCCTTGCTCAGGGCTAAGCTCTAAGCTGTGCTGTAGCCACTACCAAACTATACTGATTGCATACTGTGGCCCCTCATGCACACGCAGGGTTGCAAGCATGCACATATGGAACCACTAGCTCCCAGATTTACCAAACGACCCCAGTGCTGCACCAACTGTCCGGGTTGCATTGGTTATGGGACTCTGAGCGAAGGGGTCGATGCCCATGGACTGCATGGGCAGAAACTGCTCCTTCACTGATAGTCCCACGCCAACCCACACCCCTGTGCCGCCTCGTGCCGCCTCATCCACACTGCTCACTAGATTACCAAAGGGCCCCATTAAAGTGGGGCGCCGGCGGGGGCAGCACCACCCACAAGGAGCCAACTTAGGCTCCAAAGGCGTGCTGAAAGTCCATGCTGTCAGCTTTAGACAGGTAAGCATCTACACTACAGGCTCATACGTTCATAACCACAGAAGGTCACCAGATAATGCACCTAAGCTATCTTCCTTCCAAACACATCTACCCCTTATAGCAACAGCTACTGAACACTCGCTAAGTCAACCTCGCCCTTATGGTTTGCGGCAACACACTAATGCTTAACTCAATCAATAAATGAATAGTTCATTCTCTCAAGCAAATGTTGGGCTTTCAAGCAATAGCATTGCTCCCAAGCAACAAGTCCAGACACAACTTACTGCCACCACCAGCACAGAGGCAGAAATGCATTCTTCACCACCCGACTACTTTAGCTATGGCACTTAACCATACCTAAAGCTTGCAGGTCTCCTTATGGCCAACAAACAACTGCCTAACGTACAGCATAGCTTAGCTGCTAAGCTCACAGACCAAAACTAATGCAAACTGCAGCAAAGCCTGATATAAAAGCAGCTGCAGCGGTTGCTGAAGAGAGTTTGACAAGAGACCCGCTGGATGTAGAGGGGGCCCACTGAGGAGGTGGAGGGGCCACGTATGTTGTTTCCCCTACCTCTACCTTGACCTTCCCAGGTACAGCTGGGGCATCTGGTTGGAAGCGGCAGATGAAGAGGCTTGGGTCGCCCTTCTCTTTGCTGCACACCTTCTCCCATAAGATGCATTCTGAGTGGGAGCTGTGGGCATCTAGGCAGAGCTGACCATATGTGGACAGGGCATTTGAGCACCAGTCACTCTTCTCATAGTTACACCTGTGCAGAGTCAAAGACAGGTTGGGCAATGTCAGGCTGCATCCTTAGTTTTAAGCTGTATCACTGGGTACTGTCAGACGTATTTTAGGCATTTGACTTCCTCCAAGCTACATATGAAACTGTGAAATAGGGCTGTCAAGGAGAGCCACAGTTGCCCCGCTACTGACGGGAGCACGCCTGCTGACCACCCTGATTGCACAAGACGCTGGCAAGCATCCTAGTCCCTGGAGCAATGCCCAATCAGGACAAGCAAGTAAACTCCTTTTCTGCCAAAGCAGAGATGTTCAATCTCCTATGCACAAGCAAAGGGAGTACCGGTATTACTCCTATGCAGCAGCAAGACGTGCATATCAGCAATCCTGCACACAGCAGATAGCCTTTCAGGGCAGGGCGTAAAAGCCACAGACCAAGTCATTGAAATAGGTGCCTAACGCTTGCTGAACCTTGTGCTATGGGGTGTGCTCATCTCATGCCTTTCTGACGTCTGCTTACCTGCCACATCCGTTGCTGCTGGGAATCCTCTCACAGATGCTTTTCACCAACTGGTTGGCAGCACTGGTGTCTGGAAGGTAAGCCAGACCTGCGTTTTTGCACTGCGCCACTTTGCTATCTGTGACATTGCACATGTTGGCGTAATTCTGGCAACCCTGCAGAAGTGCAGGACGACTGGTCTCAGTCAAGCTTTACAGAAGCTCTGCATGAGTTCTCCTTGTCCCTCAGACTGGCTGCTTCGGCAGTATGGTATTCTGTGACTTCCTTTTACGACAAGAGACCGCATCGTATGTCCATTCACCATGCCTGGTCTCATGACAAAGAACCTCTATGTGTGAGCGAAAGAGAGCAACTTCAGCAGAGGAGGGCTACTTCTGATCAAAGAAGGATCCAAGCCACAGACTAGATATATGGCCCATATGTAAGTGCAACTGCCAAACATGGTGTATTGAGCTACTGCAGACAGTACTGCTGCAAATAGTATGCAACTTGCACATTGACTGCTGTGCCTGAGCGACCTATTTTTATGTAAAAGGGACTTGCTATTGAGGCGAGGTGGCTAGAAGTCGGTTACTGGTCAGTCCTATGGTTCCATACTGCCAAAAACTTGTTGGACACTCCATGTAGCATTCTTTGTCTACCAAGACATTCCACACCCTGGCTTATCGTCCTGTCCAGGCTGGCCAGCCCTTTTGCCATTCCGCTATGCAATGCTGAGGTGCAGCTGCTTACCTTCATGTACATCTTCCCATCGTTGTTGCAGATGGTGCTTAGTAGCGTGAATTCATCACAGGTATCTGGCTGCTTGCCAACACTGCTCTTGGGCTTGGTCTGGCATGCCCTGAAAACTGCGCAACCAGCCAAGCCCTTCTTCTCACTGCAGATGTTATGCAGGTCATTTGCAGCCTCAGACTTCTGGTACGTATATGCTGCACAATTGGACAAAGTTGGGTTCTGCAAGCAGCCTGTAGAACTGCTGCTGCTGCCACTGTTGTTGCTGCCGCCTGTGGTGGTGCTCATGGTGCTTTGGATGCCATCACCATTGCTGCTGCTGCTGCTGCTGCTGCTGCTATGGTCCGCACCACTGTTACTGCTATGGCTAACATCAGTGCTGTCGCCGCCGTTGCTGCTTTTGCCGTCTTCGCTGCTGGTGGTGGTGGATGGGATCGCCGAGCTTGAGCTAGGGCTGCTCGTGTCTGGCAAGCTTGGACCGTTTTCGCTGCTGGTAGTGGTGGAGGGGATTGCCGCGCCAGTAGAGACGGTGCCGTCCGTAGAGTAGGTAGTTGATCCAGGCATCGGGCTTAGACTCGAATCTGAATCCGGATTCCTGCTGAAACTGAGGCTTACTGACGGACTCCCTTCTGGGCTGGCACCAGCGATGTCCTTGCTCCCGCTGACTGCCGGCGTCGGACTGGGAGTAGCCGCTTGGGTTTGACTGCCAGTAGAGCCGGTTGCCGGGCTGGCATTCATACTGGAGCCGCTATCCAGACTGCTTGCTTGTACGCCCGGCAGTGTGATGCCGTTTTGGGCTGATGACGAAGTCAGGCCGCCTGCCAAGAACAACAGCGCCAGCAGGCTGGTCGCAACCCCAGGTCCATAACCCATATTAAAGCTATCAAAGGCCCTCTTTGACGCCTTAAGTAAAGGATATAGGCACAGAGCGCGCTAAGGCGCGGTTGTTGAAAAAGCTGCAGCAGCTACATATGCTTGAGAAACCAATGCGGAAGGGATCATGCTTCTGCAAGAGAGCTTAAACATGCATGCGCTCTACCTGCACGTTTTTGGCACCGCTTGCTTGTCCAGCTCAGAAAGGCCGTCACGCACCCTGGTCACTGGATGGTCACTGGACACCACGCTGGACACACCCCAACGGTATTCCAATTGCCAGCGCTCACTCTTACAACCACATATAACAGAGACTTCTGATAGAGAGTACTAGGTTGGGCACTGTGGCAGAACCCGACGAACGGTCGGACAAGCTCTTTCATGCCTTAGGAGGCGCTGTTAATGCGCTGCCTTTTACCCCGTTTATCCCGCTCGGGTTGCACACAGAAGGACGCAAAAGCGCTTATGATCCCATGGACGTCTGATTATGACGGTTTGCTCGTCAAACAGGGATGCACTCCTAAGAGATCATGGCTCTCATGTTCGTCATGCTTACTATCATAATAGATGGGCACTGCATGGTGAGCCCGTACAAGCGACTAGACTTTGGCGTAGCAACCCGAAGTTGTTGCATGTATGTCGATGATAGCATCCATTAAACTAAGGCAGCAGCCGCCGTGGGCTCTCTCGGGCACTGGGTTCGGGGACTTGCGGGATGGGGTACCTCTGCGTCAATAGGTGGATTGGCATATGGGATTACAGGTGTCCTCACTTGTAGCTGGTACAAAACATACATGCATATTGTCAGTCCATGCGATGCGTGGGGGTATGATACGGCAGTCTCTGAGCCTGGCTGCTAACAGGCCATGGCTCATCAGGACGCAGTTGTCTGCCCTCCTGTCCTCAAGGCTGCATTTTGCATGCAACCGCCAAGTAAAACGCTATGATGCCCTATTTGCTATGTGCTCCTTCATATTTGCTTCCCAATCTCAGGGAACATCGCCCCTAAGAGGTCATGATAGTTGATGACCTTGTCCCCTTCCCCCCTCCCCCACTGCTCCATGATCTGTCCCAAAACATCATCCGCCAGCCCAACACCCAAAGCATAGAAGGCATCCACTAGCTGTGCCTTAGTTACTTGTCCACTGCCCCCAGTGTCCATGAAGTTGAAGGCCTGGTAGATGGGGTTGCCACCAGCTGCTACCCGGGACATGCAGCGCACTGAATTAGCACGCACAGCACCCACAGCAGCAGGCAGGCTGGACACGGTGTGCGAGGCCTGGGCGTGCTGGTATTGACGCACCTGAGGATCAGAGGAAGCAGCAGCAGAGCAGCACACCAGTAGTTGAAGTGGCTATAGCGGCTTTTGGGAAGGTGCAGGTGCAGGGTTGCAGAAGGCAGGTGTGGTGTTGCGCTTGATGAGGAGCAGTATTGTCCAAGCAGACTTGGGATTAAAAGCAACCAGCATGGACAGGACTCAGTTGTCCAACAGCGACTGCTGTCATTGCACAGCGCCACCGCCACACAGTAAACAAACAAAATTGTAAGGTGTGGCTGCACCAGTATCCAATCAGCCACCTGATGCCAGGCCTACCAGTTGGCAACAGGGCAACACGGCGCCAAAAGAGGCAATGAAGTAGAAAGGATACCTACGAGGGTGCTGCAGGCATGCAATCACCTTCCCTTAGTGTACTATACCATCATCCACCAAGCACCCTGGAAGATGATACCCTTCTTGCTTCCTTAGGGCTTATTGAGCTATTGCCGCAGCAGCCACTTCCCCGTGGATCGCTCCTGCTTCTCCCAATCCCCTTTCCCCCTGTGTTCACCTGGTCTGGTGATGCTGCTGGTCCAGGTAGGCCCATGTGCTTGTGCATGTACATCAGGCTGAACTGAGTCACCATACGCTCCACCTCACCCTCACCCCAGTCACGTGCCTCCAGGAACTCACGAGTGCGACCATCCAGTCTGCCACAACAGGCAGCAGGAGCAGCGGCAGTCTTATCACTTTGCGAGGACAAGTCTGCTGACAAGCTCGAGGACAAGCCCAGAACGCATCTCCCTCAACAGTGTGCAAAAAATTATGCCTATAAGCATGCACCAGTTGGCACGTGTTCCTTAGATAGCACGACCAGTTACTGCTGGGCTAATGAAGTGAAGGTGCCATTGCAAGAGCAGCATTTCAAAAGTTCATCTGCCTTGAGCATTCGCCATCAATGTCATGAGCATTTGCCATCAATGTAAGTCAGAAACAGCCAACCACTCTACTGTGTTACGTCAAAGGGGCTGAGCCGTCAAGCGGTAGTGCAGGCAGGCCTCACCTGCTGAACATGCGCTTGGCCTGGTGCTCACTGAAGCCCACAGAGATGGCGGCCTCTTCAAACTCAGCAGCTGTCACCTTGCCATTCTTGTCCCTATCCATGTGCTCAAACACTAGCAGGGCCTGGCCTCGGCTGGCAGTAGAGACCGGCTGAGACCTGCTGTGGGAACATGGAGCTGGACCTGTGACAGTGTGCAACCAGTAGGCAAAGTAGCACTTAGGGCTAATAATCCATGGGATCAACATCCTGCTTTAGCATGAAATATGAACAGCAATTTGACTGACAAGCGTTTTCTTTCTTGTGATCGCCTCAATCACCATAATGCATGCTGTGCTCTATCCTCTTGTCAAACCTCTGTGCCCCGCTCTACTGAAATGACGGAGCTATGTCAATGAAATCACGTGACATCTTCTGAAGCAACCATCCTGCACTCTTGGACCGCTTGCAGGTTGACACAGAGACTCAATAACAAACAGCTAGTAGCCTACCTTGTCTACTTGCTGAGCTGTCCTTCCCCACTCCTGTGCTCCTGAACGATGCACAACTATTTGCAGTACTTGGTCTGCTGCTGCTGGCTGCTGACCAGATGTCTACTACTCTACCACAGGCCGCCCCACCTGCTGTGCTGGGCCGCCAGGAACCCGCAGTACAAGGACGGCTGCAGCAGCTGCTACTGCTGAAAGCAGTGGAGGGGCGAGAAGCAGCCCCAGCACCGCTGAGAGCTGTGGAGGGCCGGGAGCTGAAATCGCAGCTGCTAGCACCAGTGGCAGGACGGCTCAAACCCAATGGTAGTGGAGAAGCAGGTCCGTCACTGGCTGCTACTGCTCGCATGTGCACCATGTTTTCTATAGCTGCTGCGGCTACAGCTGTGAGGGCGTCTGATGCTGTGATGGAGCCCGGGTTGCCACTGCTGGTGCCTGGCCGAGACCCTGCTGCTGCTGCTGCTTGCTGTGACAAGGTGGGAGCCATGTACCTGGGCACACGTGCTTCTACCACTGCTGCTTTTGTAGGAAAAGGCTGATGTACTGCCTTCTTCGCAGGGGGGGCTGAGGATGTATCGTTTGCTGCAACATCGGGACACACTGCTACCACACACTTTTCCTCACCCTGTGTCTCGTCTACTGCTACAGAGCTGCTGCCAGCTGCATTACACTTCTCGCCTGTAAGTGTTGCTGCTGCTGTGGCTGGAACTGCTGCTGGTGGTGCTGCTGGTGATGCAGTCTGCATGGATACGCTTTGGAGCACTGCTGATGATGGTGCATTCTCAACATGGCTGTCCACTGTGCCAGCATTAGCTGACAGCCTCTGCAGGAGCTTCTGGAGGTGAGCTGTGTCCTGGGTGTGTTTGCTGGGAAGGCCCTTCCCTGCCTGAGCACAGAAAACAGCATCACCAACTTTTGGTTGCTGTGATAGGAGTGGAACATGCCACCGTAATGAAAACGTACTGCCTAAGCACAAATTGCATATGCATGTCAGGCTCCCTGAGTACCGTCCTTTGTCAGGAATGTGAGCTCACGGCTACCTGATATGTAGACCTCATCACCTTCTCTAATTCTAAAAGCCTAGCATTGCCCACAACTCCACAAGCTGCTCACCTCAGGCGCTTGCTTCGCTGCTTTAACTGTTGCTGCCACAGACTTGCTTTTTGTGGGATGCTCATGGCCTTTGCCTATCAATCCTCCAGATTTTGCAGCCTGCAGCAGCGTTGGTGCGGCACATTTGGGTTATGCAGAACCGCCCAAGTAGAAGAGGAAAGCTTTAAATGAACAGGAGGCTCCGAACATGAGCAGGTAAATTACCCTAAGCAGGAATATGGGCTCCATAAACATGCTTATAGTATTTTGGTCGACAGGGACCGCCCATAGATAAAGACATCTCAGGAAGATTGGGATTGACAGGATGGTATGCTCCCTTCCCAGCGAGTCAGGGACTCACACATTTGCAGGCATCAAGAGCGCATGTGTGCTATGCCGTAATACAGTACATACTCGTTCATTTGAGCTCTGAAGCTTCCTTACCTTGCCTGCATGCCTGTGGTGCTTGCGGCGCTGCTGTTTAGCACACCATGTGATGCTTGAGGCCGTCTTAGGCCTGGTTCCCATGCTAGCCAACAACAGGCCTGAAGTCTGCCCAACTGCTGTGAGGCGTTGTTCAAGTGTGCCTGCCAACCCTGGCTCGCCTGAAAGCTGCTCCTGTAAGTGCTGCTTCTCTAGCAATGTTAGGACGGGTGAAACTTTCAGTCGCCCCTGCTGCCATTCAGCTGTGAGGCCAGTAGCTGTGAGCTGCTCTGTGATGCTGTTGGTGGCTTCATCAACAGCAATAGCAGATCCATCTGCAGCACATTGACAACTAATTGATGGGAGGTGGTTGAGGCGTGTAAAAGCCACAGCTGTGCTAGAGTTACATTTACATGGATGTTCCAGGGTAAGGACTCCTGAAATTACTCCTGAGGTGACTGTCATGAGTGGCTTACCTGACAGCGGGCTCAAACTGGGCAACTGCAAGGAGGCTCGTAACATCCGTAGCAAGTCCTCCTTTTGCTGCTGTGTGCGCTGGGCCATACTGTCCGTGGGCTCTTGTAGAAGCCTATGGTGTGGGCCACGTCACATGCGCGCACCCCAGGCTCGACTGTCAGACAGAAGACCTCATTCGCGGGACGCTACTGTTCAATTAAAGATCTCACTATAGTACTATGCCTTGCTCTGCTCGGTAGCCGATTGTTTACGCGAAATCTGCAGCGATACTAGACTCTGCTGAACGAATGTGGAAGTTCCACGAATTCCCCTTGGGCATGCGTTCGCTGCATTGCACTGACCATTCAAGGCAGTATATTTAGCATAGAGTATCGGTTTGGAGCTCCTTGACGCTTCGGAGTCAGCTAATAAGGCCCCAGACTTGAAAGGGTCGACAGCTCCACATCGAAGCGACAAAGCAGCAATAGATAGTACATAATTCAGGATAGACATAGACGGCCCGGCTTTAATATAGCTGACAGTTTTCAATCATCATTACGGAAGGAAGCACCTCGCCTTCATTGAAAGATGCACCAATCCCCTCTCCGGCTATAGCAGCTGTAGTCGAGGGCGGGACCTATTGGCCTTTGCAACAACAACAACAAACATTTAAGGTGTGGCAACCGCAAAGGGCTGCTAGGTCGAAACGACCAAACACACCATCGGATGGATCCAAACACAATGGCTTCCAGACCACCAACCAAGCAGTATTTTACTGATACCGAAACATGTATCCAGGCAAGCAAACAAACAAACAAAAATTTAAGGTGCGGCAACCGCAAAGGGCTGCTAGGTCGAAACGACCAAACACACCATCGGATGGGTCCAAAAACAATGGAATCCATACCACCAAGCAAGAGGAATACCCAAGCAGACATCCAACTACGGACACGGCAAACAAATCACCAGCAGGAGACTGATGGGTGTATCCAAATCAAACACAATCCAGAGCACCAACCAAGCAGGATGTCCAGTAAGTCCACCGCATATGTACCACCCAAGACGGCCAGCACACCAACCAAGGCGAATACCCAAACATGTAGCTATCTAGACTTCAACCAGTTCCTCATCAGACGAATCACTAGGAACATCTGTCTCCGACTCCGAATCAAACAGATCCAAATATTGACCTGCCGGGAGCAAGATATCCGGTAAGTCCACCACATCAGTACCACCGGCAAGACAGAGCCCATGACCAAGAACACCACCCACTCCTCCATCGGTTGCAATGGCATGGCAAACAATGACGATTACCACGGGCTGGAGATGTACAAGAACCATGCAAAGGACTCAACCACAGAGGGATATCTGCAACAAGACCCAACCACCATGGAATGTGGCCACCATGGAATGTGGCCGAATCAACTCCCTCAAAGTTAAGGCAACGCTCCTATCGACACAGAGCCCATGATCAAGAACACCACCCACTCCTCCATCGGTTGCAATGGCATGGCAAACAATGACGATTACCACGGGCTGGAGATGTACAAGAACCATGCAAAGGACTCAACCACAGAGGGATATATGCAACCAGACCCAACCAACATGGAATGCATGTGGCCGAATCAATCCCTGAAAGGTCAAGGCAACGCTCCTCGTGATTGCAGGCAGGTGCGGATGATGGGACACAGCAGTCCATTAATGCCAGTCCACAAATAGCATCAAAAAGAAAGTTTGATCCCCCAGAATGTCAACCTCCATCCGCGCTCCGCCCATAACGGCGCCACTGCACAGCCCTCGGGGCCATGTAGCACCTGAGCATGAATCCAACCAGATTTTGAGTGGGTTGAGGGTGAGAAAGATAGCGAGACAGAGAGCTGCTGAACTCACGAGAAGCAGAGACACCGCAGATAGACCGTAGCCACCCACCTATGTGTTCTGGGCTCCGATTGGTAGTGGGCCTATCTATATTAGGTAAAAGCCCCCTCCCTTAACATATGCAAGAAGGGATTTCCCCCCTTCTCTGCGTAGTTCTCTCTCTCTCTCTCTCTCTCTCTCTCTCTCTCTCTCGTAGGTTCAATTGTTAACTCAGGCCCAGGCCATAACGATTTGAGAGTAATGCGGGGTTCTAACACCTTACCATATCCCAATGTTCCAAAAATGATGCGAGCCATCTCCTGTTTCACACATCCACATAAACACTGTTTCTCATATGACCCCAGGCATCCCCATGGCCCTAACGTACACCCTCACAGCACCGTCTGCCAGTTTTTTCCAGGCAGCTGCCTCCTTATGCAGGTGGCCATGCACAAAGGGCATCTCGCTCACACCCCCACTGCTGTCAACAAACACAGTTGTCAGGTTCTCCCCTCTGCCCACGCTCACTATCTCTCCTGCAAAAGCCTCGTTCAAAGTCCTAGCTAGCTCTCTTGTATTGCCCACGACACCACGAGGGACAGAGATGCCCCACCGAACGCCTGCATAGAATATCTTCACAGTAGGCCCTCCTACAGCAGCATGAAAACAAAACCAACACATCACTACCAGTCCTATGCAGCAACCACACGAAATGGGTACTGGGTTGAGCATACATAAACACTGTGAGAGCCCACAAGGTAGATCCCACCATGGGACGCCTAAGCACCTTTGTGAAGCCAAAGCGAGGCAACACAGCTGCATTTGTGGGACCTGTTGAACTATTATTGCTGCACCATGTGGAGAGATGCTAACACTGCACACCCCACTACATCACCTGCTTGCAAAGGAACAAGCTGCTGTACTAAGCTCCCAAAATAACGTGTAAACAAGGCTCAAGTCACAACATCCCTTTCATACATTGGTCTACTTGCTTCTGGGTTGCTTCTGAAAGCAGTTCCACCAGCCCTAGCATGTGGGCAAGGAAAGCTGCAATTCCTACATCCTATCCAGGATTGCTCCCTTTCAAGAAGGGAGTCTACCAGCAAGCTATAGCAATGGTTGCCTATAATGATCTTGGAGGCTCCTAGACCAGCACCAGGAGCCAAGGTGCAGCTCTGCTTCAAAAGAGCACAGCAATACAACTCGTGCCAAGGCCTCTGATGCACTCCAAAAGCTTGGGGCTGAAGCCCTTGAACCACTGCACGACCACTGCTATCATTAGGACATGGGCTCACCTTCTGTTCGGTCATCGCTGCTAATGCGCAACCGCTGCTTGATAGCTGCTGCTGCTGCCAGAGCCGCTGCAGCTGGTGGTGGCAGTTCCTGCTCCTGCTGCTGCTGCTGGTGATCTATGAGTTCCATGCTCATGGCTCTAGGGCTGCTGGGGTGATCATCTGGGGGTTCATGGCTGTCAGCACCCGCATCTGTTGCTGAAGGCTGCGGGGGACTGCCAAGGTGTGGAGGACTGCCTCGTTGGTGACACTCTTGCCCACGCCTCTTGCTGCCAGTGCTGCTGCTGTCTGCATGGAGAGTAGGAAGCACACTAGTAAGTGGAGTACACCATGCAGGCTTCAAGAATGGGCTTGCTAATCTTGATGTGGGGTTAGTTGCTCCCATGGTCAGAATGACAGGCATGACACATGGCAGGCCTTCGAGACAAATGGCGTGGGTAGTTCTGAGGGCTTTTGGAAGTAGATCCAAATTGCGACACGTACCTAGGGGCAAGGGCTCCTGCTTAATCCGTTGCACGCTGGTATGCGCTTGCTCATACTCTCCATCGCTTGACCGCCGCCTTTTGCTATCCGGCTGCTCATGAGAGCTGGACGTGGACCTCTTAGCTTTGAACCTGGATGCATTGGCTCTCTTCCCCTTATCCAAGGATGGCTGTGTCAAGATGTTTGATGTGCCCCTCCGCCTTGTAGGCAATCCGTTCAGCTCTCTATGAAGCTTTATCATAAGCTCCTTGCTCTCAGGATCAGGATCCATGTGCTCCCAGATGCTAAATACAATGGGCTTTTACCAAGAAAACCGACATGGGTCTGTCAGCTTTTGTCAACCCCAGCTGGTGCTTAATGACATGGCCAGTCCCTATACTTATATTGATGCGGTAGGCCAAGGGCTGACACCTAAAGCTTTGGAAGCTTATTTATACATTCTTTTCGATCAATTGATCCGTTTGAGTAACTCCGTAAGGGTTTTGCGTGCATGAACCCGCAACCGACCTGGGTCACTAGAAGAACTCAAGCAGCCTGCAGAAAGAGAACACACAGAGACCAGGAGAGCTCCTGGATGGCCCACCCTTCGGGTACAGATCGAATTGACGTGACTGCGCTAGGTCCTCTGAGCGTTTGTCCTGCATGACGCGGGTGATCACTGCCTTTCGTTGCCGCTTTTTTGTTCGTAGCTTCTAACCCCCATCGAAATCAACGTGTTCATCGCTATGTACCTTGGTAGGACCGCTATAGCCACTGACAGCATGCAGTAAGTGCGTCTACCACCAGGATGCACCTGTATCATCTTACCTTGAGCAGGGCTTCCGGCATCCAGGTGAGCACATGGGCCGATTGCAGGGACAAAGTTTCCATCATGATGACCTTACACGGCTACGTGCTGTGCAGTGCGCCATATATGGCAATTTCTCAGCCCCCAAGGCCCAGGAGCTGGTGGTCTCCAGAGGCAGATACCTAGAGCTGCTGCGTCCTAATGACAATGCAAAGCTGCAGACAGTCCTGGCGACAGATGTCTTTGGATGCATACGAAGCTTGGCCACCTTCAGGCTGACAGGGGCACAGAGGGACTACATAGTTATAGGGTCAGACTCAGGCAGGATTGTCATTGTGGAATACCAGAAGGCCAAGAACCAGTTTGTGAAGATCCATCAGGAAACCTATGGGCGCTCTGGATGCAGACGCATAGTGCCTGGGCAGTACATAGCATGCGATCCCAAGGGCAGAGCCTGCATGATTGGAGCATTGGAGAAGCAGAAGTTTGTGTATGTGTTGAACCGCGACAGTGCAGCCAACCTGACCATCTCCTCCCCTCTGGAGGCTCACAAGTCACACAACATCACCTTCTCAATCACGGCGCTCGACTGTGGCTTTGACAACCCAATCTTTGCAGCCATTGAGCTGGACTACTCAGATGCTGACCAGGTGGGAGCAAGGGGGGGCGTAGGGTGTTGGAACCAGCAGTAGTAACAGCAGCAGTAGGAGCAGCAACAGCAGCAACAACAACGGGAGCAGGAACACCAGCAGCAGCCAGAGCAGCAACAGCAGAAGCAAAACAGGAGCCTCAGCAACAGCAGCAACAGCAGCAACAGCAGCAACAACAACAGGAGCAGGAACACCAGCAGCAACCGGAGCAGCAACAGCAGCAGCAAACAGGAACAGCAAACATGCAGCGACAGGTGCAGCAACAGTGAGAACAGCAGCAGCAGCAGTGGCTTTGTCACGAACGGGCCGGACGGTAGTGCAGAGGCATAGATGGCGGTATGGTATAGGTGTTTCGCACAAGGCAAGGCACCTGCAAGTGTTGAGCAGGGCAAGTTCACTGTCGCTGCATACTATGCAGCAAGGAATTGTGAGCATCTAGCAAAGTCTGGTAGCTTGCGCAATGGAAGGTAGACTCAAGGGTGCATCAGGGATTTCCTGGAGATCAAGGGACTGTGGTGATTCATGTAGGGTAAGGCTTCACCAAGCACCTCTGCATATAATAAGACAGTGACCCTAAGGAGATGGAGGGAGGGGGGCAGATGGGTAGCATCAACTGTGTTGGGATGCAGCTGATGTAGCCGCCTTGTTCAGTGTCAGGTTGGCGGGTACAGCCCAGTACAGGCTTTCTTCTGGCAAGGGGTGCGCCATTGTCCAGTGTTGTATATGCTCTGCAGGCCTCATAAACAGGGAGCAGCAAAAGCTGATGGCATGTAACTGGCTGGCCTGGAGCAGGGATGGCCTCACATCAGACTTGGCAACAGTTAGCAGGTGACTGTTGGCAATGAACATGTCCGCAATCCTCAAAGCGGGTGGGGAGCCGCTCACATCCTCAGTCTTTCTGAAGCCTACATGCAGCCAGGTACCCCCCCTGTGCCGTGGCCAAAAGTAAGAGTAAAGTGGTGTTTGCGGTCTTTGACATGTTATCCACTGCTCTTTTTTGGTGTATGTGTACTCAGTGGTCTCTACATGCCACATGTTGCTGAGGTTGGTTGCTTGCCACTGCTTGCCCTCCCATAGGATCCTACTGGTGAGGCTGCTGCTGCGGCTGAGAAGCACCTCACATATTATGAGCTGGACCTGGGGTTGAACCATGTGGTGCGCAAGTGGTCAGACCCGGTGGACAATGGGGCCAACATGCTCATCCCCGTGCCTGGAGGGGGGGATGGGCCTGGGGGGGTGCTGGTGTGTGCGGAGAACTTTGTGCTGTACAAGCATCAGGGCCATGAGGAGGTGAGAGGAGGGGGAGGGGCAGGGGGGGGGGGCACAGGGTGGCAGGCGAGGGATGTAGGGATTGGAGGGAGGTGGGTGAGGGACGACGGCGGAGGGTCCACGGGATGGCAAGATAGGGGGGACCTGGCAAGAGGGCGGGGAAACGGAGGAAGACAAGGAGCGACACAGGTCAAGAGGCGGGCACAAATGTTGGCAGGCATTGATCCTGAAGGCCAGCACAACAGCAAAAATTCGAGGGAGGCACAGCTGAAGCACAGCAGAGGTCCAGGGGATGAGTTGGAGGAACAGGTTTGCTTGGGGACTGCTGGTCTAGGCAGGATTGTGAAGCTGCGGCCTTGGTAAAGGCACATGCGCAGTACCGCCACTGCTTACAAGTACGAGTGCAATGTATGCAGTTGAGTTATCTGATGAATAGTATTCTTGAGCTCTTCTATGTCCAGAGGAGGATCAGTAAGGACCGGACAGTGGCAAAGCTGTGGTTCTGTGGTGTAGTGCCATGGCTAGCAGCACCTGGCCTCCTGTCACAAGGCTGATGGTGCACGGTGTGTGTGTTGCAGGTGCGGGCGGTGCTGCCAAGACGAGAAGACCTGTCCGGGGAGCGTGGCGTGCTAATTGTGGCGTATGCCTCACACAAGCGGAAAGCATACTCATTCTTCCTTCTGCAGGTAAGGCGGGCCCCGGGGTGAGGCATTGGAGTCCATATGTCTAGAGCGTGGGAAAGGAACAGGAGTGGGGTGGGATGGGCGCTCTGATAATGATGGCAGCTGTCGCCCTATGGGTCTTAGGGACGTTGCCTCTGATGAGGGGCTCATCAGGGTGAACCTCATGTAGGGTCTCTTTCTTCTGATGGTGCTCGTGGTACATGGCTTGAGTAGCACGGGGCTTGTCGTGATGGATGGTTGGGGTGTGCTGCTATATGGCTGCTTCTGCACTCCAAGCAATCATATTGGACAACGAGTATCCAGTTCTAGCTGTTCAATGATGTCGTGAGTTGGTGGTTGCTCATGAGGAAGTTGGCATACTACTATTTTGCCATGCTTGCTTGTGCGCGGGAGCAGCATGTTTGATGGTCTCAAACATATTGCCAATAGCTTGGTGAGGCTCATAGCAGGAGCTTTGCCACAGTAGTTCTTGCTGTAAACGGATGCCTTGAAAAGATGCCTAGCAGAGCTTGCTGCTTCCCTGTGCTGCAGAGTGAGTACGGCGACATCTACAAGGTCACCCTGAACTACGAGGGGGAGGCGGTGCGGGAGCTGAAGGTGAAGTACTTTGACACCGTCCCACCTTGCACCAGCCTGGCAGTGCTCAAGACAGGATTCCTCTTTGCAGCTTCGGAGTTTGGCAACCATGGTCTCTACCAGTTCATTGTAAGTGGGAGAGCGAACAATTGCTCTGATGATCGGGTGGTCTCTTCTACCTTTGAGGGTATGTGCACTTGAAGTCGGAAGCCTGCTGACATTGGTGTATAGTTTGCATCCGCAGTCAAATGTATGCAAATGGTATGTCTTTGGCTTGTCTTCTTGGAAGGGGTCAGTATGATCAGCTCTGCCTGAGCCTACAGCTTCACCAGGCAGCACCAACATCAGAAAGGTATCAACGCTGGTGATTGCCAGGCCCATGTAGAGCTTAATGTTGCACCCTTACACCTTGCAAAGCATATGTTGTGGTGCTCACTTTGTATCTTATGAGTTGGCTTGCCCCTGGTCCCCTACTCCTCCATGTGCAGGGCACTGGTGAGGATGCTGAGGATGTTGAGAGCAGCAGTGCCACCCTGGTACAGACGGAGGAGGGCTATGCACCAGTGTTCTTCCAGCCCCGTCCTTTGAAGAACCTGCTGCTGATTGATGAGCTGAACAGCCTGATGCCCCTCACAGATATGAAGGTGGCAAACCTAGCAAATGAGGAGATCCCGCAGATATACTGCTTGACGGGCAGGTGAGGGGGGACATGAAGGAGGGGGGGGATTGTGGATTGGGGGAGGATGGGGTGCACAAATTGAGAGGGAGAGAGAGAAGGCCAAGTCCCTGGATTGGGAGGAAGGGTAGAAATATGGGGGAGGACTTGCTGGAGGAGGAGACGGAAGGCAGGAGGGGGTGAAGATGCAAGGATGGGATGGACTCATGGAGTAAATTTGTTCAATGCAAGTTGGGTGGTGGGGTAAGCCTATGGGGAGGGGGGACAAACGCTAGACAATTTTTGCGTTGCTGGGATCCCTCAGCTCCCCCCATTGTTTCACGGCCAACTGGAGAAGGGGGGGGTGGGGTCAAAGAGCAAGTGTGGAGGGCGTCGTCTGCTGTACATTGTTGTTGTAGTCTGCTATGGCTTTATTTAGTTGGTGGTTGTCTTCTGTCGTCTTCAGCATACATCAGACATGCAGCCTCATGCGGAAAGACTCTTGCCTTCCTGTGTTCTCCTGCGGTAGTATGGTGTGATAGGAGTGGCCCAATGACTGTAGTTAACATCTGTCTTCTTTTGGTGGCAGGGGTTCCCGTGCTGCGTTGAGTGTTCTGCGCCCAGGTCTGGCAGTGAGTGAGCTGGCAGTCTCTCCTCTACCAGGCAACCCAACAGCTGTCTTCACTGTGCGACGAGCACCAGACGATGAGCAGGATGGTTACATTGTGGTCAGCTTCAGCAATGCAACTCTGGTTTTTGAAATTGGTGAGGAGGTGAAGGAGACGAGTGACAGCGGCTTCCTGGGGACAGTGGCCACCTTGCACACACAGCTGCTGGAGGATGGATCAGTGCTGCAGGTGAGCGCATGACACCTGGAAGAATAGGGACGCATGTTGCCAGGGAGCATGTTTGCATTTTTTGGAATGCAGAGTTCTCTGCTTGGGGGTGTTCTGGGGGTCAGCAGGCAAGCATGAGCCCAACATTGCTATTACTTGCTGGACTGCACGGAGCAAGGCTGTGAGTATAGTTTGTCCAAGCAGGTTTTGTGTGTTTTGGTGGTACTTGTATGTCGTGGTGGCCTCTGTAGGGAAGGGACGGGCTGAGGTTGCTGCTGCATGGAGGTACAGCATGGGGGTTCAGCATACCGGTATGTTGTGTCCACCAGAGAGCTAGGTGCATTAGGTCTACTGCTCTGATGTCTGTGTCCCAGCCTGGCTCTTAAGTGTTGGACCTGTGGCTTCGCATGCTGCATGGTACACATAACGCCTGGCTGGTTCTGCAGGGGCTTGCAGCCACGTTAATTGATGCACTTGGCTACCATCCTTGTTACTATGCTTTTGCCATATTGCCTTTGCTAATTGGTGTCTTTTTTCATGGTTGCAGGTGCATGCTCAGGGTCTCCGCCACATACGTACAGATCGTCGCATCAATGAGTGGCGAGCACCTGGGCGAAGGAACATCCAGCGAGCAGCAACAAACACGCGGCAGGTGGCAGTGTCCCTCTCAGGTAGGGGCAAGCCTGAGGGGCCAGGCTTGTGAAGACGTAGGGGTTACTCCAGAAATCTGCGCAATTGGAACCAAGTCATTCAGAAGGGCAGTTTACGCGGGAAGGGAGTCAATGCATGTCTGCCTTCTTTGACTTGATGTGGAGAGAACCCTGCAATCCATCATGTACTGGCGCTCAGCCTAGGGTGGGGGGCTCTTTTGGCTGCTAGTTTTACAGCCCAGGCCCTGTCAAAAGCTCACATTGTCTGACTTACATATTCCAAGAAGCGGCATGGAGCATGCCTGTCTTGCTTCGAATGCTCATTAGCAAATTCTATGTATGAGATCCACGGATATATATACATCCACAGAGTTCCCCAATTTAATGTCAGCTTGTTTTTGGAGGGTCTAAGCAGAGACTTCCTGGCTTTCTGGCCGCCTGGTGCTGCTATCAGGTGGTGAGATCATTTACTTTGAGATGGACCAGCTGGGTCAGCTGCTGGAGCTGGCTAAGAAGGACATGGAGGGGGATGTACAGGCCATGGACTTGCCACCTGTACCTCCAGGACTGCTGCGCTGCAAGTTTCTGGCGGTGGGCAGCTTTGACCAGACAGTGCGCATACTGAGCCTGGAGGACGGCACACAGCTCAGAGCAGTGGCAACACAAGCAGTACATGTGAGTGAACAACGTTTGAAGCTCAGGGCGAGGGCGGAGGGTGGGGGGTCCTGGTGCCCTGAGGAATAGGAAGGGCTACAACATCTAGGGTCTCGTTCCTAAGAGTTAATGACAAGAAACATTTAACCTTGGTTAGCAGAGTGGGTTGTGGGGATGCTGCCATTGGCCAGGCTGCACATTGTATATTCCTTTTGCTTGATTATTGGTAGGCCGATCTCACTGTATGTTAGTTGAGCGACGGAGGAAGGGAGCAGCAGCAGTGTTCTGCATGGCAACATATGGTTGGGATATGTTTCACGAGAGGCATATGCCCTCTCGTCAGGCTTGGACAGTTAGTGTTGCTCGAGGCAATTGAGGAAGATCCGCCTGCCTGTGGTCAATGCTTGGCAGCAGCTATGACGGTGTATAGGAATGCTTGGCAACAGCCATTGGGGGTACGGTAGATGCACCCCATCACGGACATGCCATATTGGCAGCTGAGGGCCAGGGGGGCTAGGGAGGGTATGGGTTGATTGCTTAGCCTGCAGCTGTAGCTGTTGTTCTACTCCCATCTGGAACACAGTCAGTAACAGTACTCTCAATGATAGTGGTAGGTTCTGGAGAGCATTGTGACATGGCTTAGCGGACACTTGCAGGTTATCTTGCAATGCAAAGGGAGGTGCCATCTCCACCAAGTTGTATGATGAGGTCTGGCTTTTTTGCCATCGCTTCTTTCTCAATTACGCAACTATTTTATGCCATTCCAAGTGGTAGATGCAAAATGAGAAGTTACGATTTCACTTCCTTCAGGAAAGAGGATGTCATGGCTTGAAACCTCCGTTGTCATTTTTGTTGCCCTGCAGGCCCAGCCCGAGAGTGTGTTGATGTTGTGGGGCAGTGCACTGGATGAGGCAGCATCAGGGGATGCGGGGCTGTTCCTGCATGTGGGGCTCAGTAATGGGGTGCTCATGCGGACAGAGGTGGACCGGACAACAGGTGGGCAGGGATAGCAGGGGGCGGGGGGTCAGTTATGCTCTTTCATACCAAAAGTGGTGAGGGATCAGCCAATGTGTCCATTGCGTAGTGGACTGCTTCCGTCCATTGCTATTGTGGGACCTGCTTCATGATATAACCTTCCCTACATATACTCTCTTGCACATGTATACTCTATCGCTTGCTTGCGCGTGGTTTGTTACAGTTACGCAAGGAAAACAAGCTGTCCTCTTGTCCCCGACTCACACAACCTGCTACATCTGCATGTTTCCCGTGATACAGGCAAGTTGACCGACACGCGGCAACGTTTCCTGGGCACCAGTCCTCCCAAGCTATTTGCTGTGAATGTCCGAGGTCAGCGCAGCTTGTTGGCCCTGAGCAGTAGGCCCTGGCTGGGGTACACGGATATGGGGAGGTTTGTCTTCATGCCACTCAGTTATGAGCAGCTTAACTACGCAGCGGTAAGGGGGGTGTGGCAGGAGGGACTTGATGCTGAGAGCCTGGTTCTGCACCGGCATAGCTGACCTTTGCCTGCAGACATCTGTTTTATTCAGTTTGTATGTTATAACTACGCCCCGGGTGATGAGAGATGTAGGTTGGCGCAATGTGCATGCTGTGAGAGAAGTTGTAGCTGACAGGAAGGGTGATGTGGTGCTATCCAGGGCAGCGGGTGAGGTGCGGGTACACAGCTCCCTCAAGGGTCATACTGGAGCAGCCCATGTGTTCTTCACGGGATGCTGCGGGGGTTACCCCACTTGCCTGTTTGATCAGAGATGTCCCGCTCCTGGTTGGTGTGCAGGTTGCGAGGGTTGCCGTTGGTGCCCTGCCTGGCTGCTTCAATCCTGCACAGTCACATGAATAAGCCAACATGTGATGCTTGAATGGTTTGTTTACCTGATGTTTGCACTTTTTAGAAGCAGCTCGTACCTGAACCATGCCATGTATCTTCTCGTTCAGGCTGCTGCCCAGGGTGCCTGCATCAGTTGCCAGTTTGACACTGGATAGAACTGAAGTACTTGTTGGAGCTGTGCTGTCATGACGGTGGGCTTGATGCCAACAAGAGCTGCTTCCTGTTCCTGCTGCTATCTAACTCCGTCACGTGCTTTGGATCTATCTCCTTCCCTCCCCCCGAGGTTTTCTCACCAGAGCAGTGTCCTGAGGGCTTTGTAGCAGTTCCCACTGTTTAGAAGTGAAGTGCGAGTTGGACATATGCTGTCATATGATGGACTTGATGGGAGTAAAGCTTCTTCCTGCTCCCGCTGCCTTCAGACTCCTCAGCTGGTGTTGTGTATTTCTCCCCAGGGTTTCTCATCAGAGCAGTGTCCTGAGGGCTTTGTAGCAGTTGCCAAGAGCACGCTGCGCATCTTGGCGGTGGAGAACATCGGGGAGACCTTCAACCAGACGGTCACACGGCTGCGCTACACGCCGCGCCGCCTAGCCATCCATCCGGATCACAACACACTCATAGTGGCGGAGAGTGATCATGCAGCCATACCTTTGGAGGAGCGGCCGGAGCTTCTGGCCAGATTAGGGGTAAGCAGGGTGTCAGGCAAAGGGGAGGGAAGTAGCAGGGCATTAGGGTGCTTGTGGTAGGGGTGCCAAAAAAATGAGACGACTTCACTCACCACAAACCAAAGGATGTTGACTCATTTCAAAGGGGCAGAATGCGAGGTTTTTCCTTGCAAAGCGGAAGGTGGAATTTGTTAATGAGCAGCATGCGTTGTGCTCTGGCATAGCTTCCGAGGCAGGGATACCATCTGTTCCTGGTTGCCAGAGCAGGCACGGGCTGCTGCAGAAATGAAGGTTGCAGACAGGGATGTGCAAGAATGCTTTCCTATTGTTCCTTGTACAGGGAGCTGGGGCTGTGCTGTAGGAGGCTGTGTTAATCATTCATTTGAATCAAACAATCTCCCGGACCTTAATGTGTCCTGCTTATGCCTGAGTTTGAGTGCCGTAAGGGTTCGCCAGACCGTAGCAGAAAAGCCCTGCAGCTCATTGTCTTCTGCTTGTGTGTGTGTCCTGCTGTGCAGGGTGCTGAGTCTGGCACCAGCATAGGCCCTGAGTTCAATGAGGAGGTTGCATCAGAGCAGGAGATGTGGGGGGCACCTGTGGGGGCACCTGGGCAGTGGGCAAGCTGCCTCAGGATCATGGACCCTAAGAGCCTCAGTACACTACATGTCATGGAGCTGGACAATAATGAAGCCATCACTAGCATGGCCCTGGTGCAGTTCACAGGGGCCCATGACACGAGCACGCTGTTGGCAGTGGGCACAGCGGAGCGGATGACGTACTTCCCATCGGATTGCACAGCAGGGTACATCAGAATATACAGGTGCGGAGCAGGGGGGTGGTGTATGGGGTAGGCAGAGGGTGATCGGTGGCTGCCTGCACAAAATCTAACGGGATCCATCAGAAGGAGCTGCAATGCATACTTCACATTCTTTGGTGAAT
Organism: Pseudopediastrum boryanum; assembly: GCA_963556185.1. Classification (NCBI taxonomy): domain Eukaryota; kingdom Viridiplantae; phylum Chlorophyta; class Chlorophyceae; order Sphaeropleales; family Hydrodictyaceae; genus Pseudopediastrum; species Pseudopediastrum boryanum. The sequence continues at coordinate 3,963,846 of OY744496.1, forward strand.
GCAATGTGTTATAGGACCAGTTATGAGGTGCATTGGTTTTGCAAGGCAGTTATGATCACTCCACGCACCAAGTGCGGTACAGTTGGGAGTAATCGCTCTGGGTTCCCTACCCAGTAGTCTTTTGGAAATCTGTGTCTGACAAGGTAGGCATTCCTTTACTGTGCTCGCGTGTGGGTTATTTGAGCTCTGGGACCTGATGTAACGTGGTACTTCTCTTTGTTTTGCCAGGATCCAGGATCAAGGGAAGGTGCTGGAGCTGATGCACAAGACGCAGCTAGACGGCATCCCTGGTGCCCTGGTGGGCTTCAAGGGTCGTCTGCTGGCAGGTGTGGGTCCAGTGCTGCGGCTGCTGGACCTGGGCAAGAAGAAGCTGCTGAGGAAGTGTGAGTACCGCCAGCTGCCTCATCATGTGGTCACACTGCAGACAATGGGGAGCAGGATATTTGTGGGGGATGTGCAGGTGAGGGGGGCTGGGGGGGTGGTATGGTGGTGGGTGGGCATGACCTGAGAGGGATGTACAGAGGTCTTGAAGGAGCAGGGTTTTGTTTAGTTGCGGTCCGGGCGGGGGATTAGGGGTTGATAAGGAGGGCGCTGTGGGGTGGGGACAGGGGGGTATGTGAGGTAGCAAGACAAGGGAGGCATTTCCTTTGTGGTTTTACCGGGCTAGGGGTGGCTTGAGGTGAAGGGCTACCAGCCACTGCTAAATTGATGGTTGTGTAGCGCTTGCAGTGAACACATCTGCAATGCATCCTCGAAGATGTGCTGTGGCTGCAATTATCTTGTATTGGATGGCCAGCCTTCTGTGCAACTAGGAGGAAACAGGATGTAAGCAGATTCTGAACCTCACTAATGTGGCTGCTCAAGGCTGCAACTTGTTCCTCTCAGTGGGCACATGTAGCATCTAAGGTGTCTCTGACCTGACGCTACACTACATCAGGACAAATGGAGTATGGTCAAGCAACGTCGCTTGGACCATGGTCCGAGACCAACGCTGTGGCAATATAGCTGCTTTGTGCTGTTGTGTTTCTCCCCTAGGAGTCTGTGCACTTTTTCCGGTACAACAAGACAGACAACAAGCTGTACTGTTTTGCTGATGATATCAACCCTCGGTACATCACCACCATCTTGCCCCTGGACTATGACACCGTGGCCCTGGCGGATAAGTTTGGTAACTTCAGCGTGCTGCGCCTACCACCAGACGTCTCAGCTCAGGTGGGGTTTTGGGCTGCTGAGGTTCAGGGAGATAAGTGAGGGGTCACAAAGCTGAGATTTGGGAAATGGAAAGTTGGGGTGAGAAAGAGCTAGGGTCATTTGGTGATCATCTGAGTACTGGTATGCATGATGATTCCCGTATGTCGCACTGCTAATGCCGCCTGCATCTGTGTGCATGGTGCCAATACCTGAATACATGCGTGCTCCTACCCTCGTGTCTGTAGCATTGTCCACCTGGACTTGTTAGCGACAGATTCGTTGCAAACTTCAACCTTCTCAACCTCTGAAATGGTCCGACACCGCAGCATAGCGCTCCCATGTTTCATGATCGGCCTGGCTGTATTGCAGTTAGGGCATTGACCAGCATGGCATATTTCATTCTCTTTTTAAAAGCTCCATTTTCACTTTATCATCCTTAAGAGGTGATACCGGTAATAAGCGAAGTTTATGCCCCGTCTGCTTGTGCTGCAGGTGGAGGATGACCCCACGGGTGGTAAGCTGGCTGCTCAGATGGGCAAGGCAGGCGGAGCCCCCAACAAGCTGACCAACCTCATCCAGTTTCATGTGGGGGACACAGTCACTGCACTTGCACTCACAGCCATGCAGGCGGGGGGGACGGAAGTGGTACTTTACGGCAGCATCATGGGGGGCATTGGGGCATTCTTCCCTTTCGCATCAAAACAGGTGAGGCAGGCGGGCAGGGATATCAGTGTTGATCAGTGGTGCTTTGGCCCATGTTTTAGGGAGCAGTGTGTTGAGGGGGCAACGTGTCAACACTGTGCTTAGGTTGTGCGTTTATCAGGCTGGTGTTTGGGTGATATTCCTGGTGTCCTCAAGAAGATGTATACATGCTACCTGCTGGGTTGCATAGGAGGAGATTGCCAAAGAAGCTTTCAACACAAAGCAAGGAGGGCAAAAATTCCAACTGCTTTGCATCCTGTAATGTCCAAGTGTTTTTGTGTACTTTTTTCAGTCAGTTTGTGAGGAGCATGATGGCGCATTGATTGATGCAACAGATTCCAATATTTATCAACGTGTGCACCCTTGGTTGCTAAAGGGTTGCGAGTGACCACGGCATGCAAATTGTCCAACCCTCAGAGAATCCTTGTCAGTACTGCAGGTCTGGTTCATTTGTTGTTAATTGTACCATCCCTGTGTTGCAGGACAAGGACTTCTTCTTGCACCTGGAGATGCACATGCGGCAAGAGGCTGCACCTCTGTCTGGTCGGGATCACTTAGCTTACCGCAGTGCATACTTCCCCGTGCGGGAGGTGGTGGATGGAGACCTGTGCACCATGTTCACCACCCTACCAGCAGCCCGGCAGAGGCAGGTGGCCACGGAGCTGGACCGGACAACTGGGGAGGTGCTCAAGAAGCTGGAAGACACAGTCAGTAAAATCCTATAGTTGTAGTGTGAGGAGGGATGCAGGTGGATTTTATAACCTGGATGCAAGCACTGGTTTGTTGCCAATGCAAGGGACCGGGCACACCGTTGCGGGTTGGAAGAATGCACAGCCGGGTGCCGTAACACTGGCTGAAAGCAGCTATCCTTTCAACAGGAGTCTGCTGTGTTTTTTTGGGCGTTCTGTTCTAAATAGGTCTTTTGAGGCGGTGGCCCTGCTTTGCCTCATGCTATCTGGGCTGTTCCTCTCGCAGCACACTTATTCCTCTCGCAGCACACTTATGATGCCAGGATGGTGTTCCTGTGCCCTAAGTCGTCGCTGTTTCAAGGAGGGTATTGGCTGCTTTGGTTGCAAGGAAGCAGCTCGGTTGGATTTTGAGCATAGTGATGAATTTTAGGAGTCGGTGCTTGGGTGAGGTCAATGCCCTCATGGGGTAGGGTGCTGGCAACTAGTTTCCTGCACACTACACTGGGCTCTTTTTTGTTGGTCCCACAGAGATGGTCAGATGCTGGCAGTGGGGGTGGTGCTTTGGCTGGACATCGATTCTGCCTCCAGCACTACTGGAAAGCGTGCAACTCTTCCCCCTGAATGGATGGTGCCTGTTTGCCCGGTCCTGTGGCTTCAGGTGGTCAACATTAAAGGGTTGGTCTGCTGTGGGGCCCAAACAGATTGTCTAGTGGTACGGCTGCTCTGTATGTCAACTGCTGGGGTTGGGCTCCAGCGACATGAGTGGGTCTGGAATGCAGGCGTATGTTTTTGGTTGCAATGCCTTCTGACTGCAACAGCTCTGGCAGGTCAATTGGAATCATGGGACCCTAGGACAGTACATATTTGCCGATGCGATGTGCACCCTGTGGGTGTATCTACAGATACAATACAAAGTGTGTAGTGTGGCCAAGCAAGAGCGTGTGTTAAATTGTGGTTTACTCACCGACGAAGTGGTAGAGGCCAAGTATTAAGCAGACAAACAAACATTTACCCTACCAACGCCCCTAGGGGTTCTACGACCCCGCTAAGTCGGCCCAGAATAGAGTCAGTGAGGGGCCATAGTAACAGGCCTGTAAACCTCGTTACTAGGGTGGTAGTTGGCCGGGGCGTTGGTAGGATTAAGGTGCGGCAACCGCATTAGAGGCTGGCACTGTCTGTTGCTAGTGTGTTCCTAATGCATGCAGCCATACCTGCCCAAAAAATCAACCATCTGGCACCGTGTACTGCTTGTATAAACAGCAGGTGAAAATTCCCAGCATTGTCATATGTCCCGCCACTGCATGTCGACAAGGGCGCAACATGACGCTACTGGAGAACACATTCACGGGCCAGCATCACAAAGCGCTGTACCCACTCCTCGTTGACTCTATAAACTCGCCAGTTCTCTCAAAAACGTCCCTAGAAGCAGTTCAATTCAACCCGCCCTTAGTTCCTTAGGTACTGACGCAATCCCAATTAATTTCCTAGACTGTCAACTTTGCTGCTGCTGCTGGAGCTGCTGCATCTGCCGCCGCCACTGCTGAGCCTGCCTGAGCTGAGCTACCTAAAGCCGATGCTTCAACTTCTGATGCCATCTGCTGCTCCTGCTGCTGCCGCCTCATATCTGCCAGAATATCCTCCAAGCGTTCCACCACCACATCAAAAGGAGGCCTCTGCTCTGGGACAGGCGCCCAACACGCAGTGATCAAAGCTGCCAAGCCTGGCGGTGTGCTCTCCGGTATGATGGGCCGCATGCCCTTGCTCATCACTGCTAAAGCTGCTTGCACCCCATTGAGCCCCTCATATGGCAGCTGGCGAGAGCAGCACTCCCACATGACCACCCCAAAGCTGTACACGTCAGCTCTATGGGAGTAGCGCTGGTTGGCCAGGACCTCAGGGGCCATCCACTGATAGGTGCCAAGACCACCTGACAGCACCAAGGACAGAGGGGGATCACAAGGAGTCTACATGATGTAAGGATGCAAGGCCACCAACATGCACTCACAGCACGGCCTCAGCTCACATATCAGTGTCTACAATTACCAGTTCCTTAGACTGCAAGGTCAAAGACAAGCAAGCATCACTAGGTACCAAACTATTTCTGTAAAGGCACATATGAAGGCTTATCACTGTTAAACAAAAGAGATTGCTGTACACAGTGTATAGCTCCTTCCTCGTATTGCTTGCCATGTTTGATATATCGAACATGAATGATTAATGAAGAGATGAGACTGTAAAGTTAACTAAGGTGAAGTGGTGCGGATGCAGGTTGTTGAGGTCATGCCTCACCTTGCTAACCTAAGTTCTCCGAATGATGCATGTAAGCACCAGTCTCATAGGAATTCAAGCTGCTATCGGTGCTACACACAAAAGAGGATTGCTTGTCATACCTCGAGGCACTTGTTACTTGCGACTGCAATTGTTGTCTCATCATTCATGCTAGTTATATCACATAGACCCCTGCTGGTTGTCCGCCCCTAACCTCCCACTCAGTTTCCCTGACCCCCTTGTCTCACCTGTGAGTGTGTTTGCTCCTGGTTGCAGCCTAGAGAGTCCAAAGTCAGCCACCTTGACACAGTCAGCTGCATCCACCAGCAGATTGCCAGACTTCAGGTCCCTGCAACACAGGGAGAAAACATGGGTAAACATATCACAGTTTGATATGGATATCTATTGTGGCCCACCGGCTTTTAGCACCAGGAACAGATCACCACGTTCATGCCTATATGGTAAACGACCAGCGCCATGGCATTTACCATAGTTTGAGGCAGGCCCACTGAGGCAAAATAGGCCAGCAGGATCCAGATCAACGGGAAACACAGCTGAGCCTAAGACATACAGCGCCTAATTCGCCTGCTGTCACCTTGTGGCTATCCAGTACAAAGAGCATCCTGTAGAGCAATGCTTAAGACTTCTGCAGAAGGCATGCATATGCGTGGCATGATCTTGTATATCAGCCCATGGGTTGTGTGGAATACACCCTGAATGCAGGATGACTTGCTGTTGGCATGGCCTGTCATGACGCCATGCACGCATTCTTCAAGTACTACCCGTATAACAGCGCTAGGTAGTGGTCCAACATCTGTCTGAAGATGGTGAAAGCGCGCACTCACGAATTGCTCCAGCTACACTGTCTGTGATCCACCAAGGACGCCATGCGGTAGATATAGAGCTTTAGCTGCTGGCCCCACCCATTCAGTTGCTAGCCCGGCTCACCTATGCAGCACCTGACACTCATGTAGATGTGACATTCCCTTAGCAGCCCCCAGCAGCAGCTGCACAACCTCAGCCCAGGAGAAGTACACCCCGGGAGTGTGAAGCAGGCCATACAAGGAACCCTTGGCGCAGAAGTCTGTGACCAGGGCCAGGTGCGGTGGCTCCACACACACACCCAGCAGCTTGAGCACATTGGGGTGGTCTGGCAGCCGGGTCATGGTGGTCACCTCACGCATGAACTGCTCCAGGAGGCGTGCTGCAGCATCCGGGGGACCAGCGGATGACAACAGCTTGATGGCCACCTCCTGACCACTCCATAAGCCATGGTACACCTGCAGCACAAGAACAAGAGCCACTTAAGAAATGTAAAAATTTGATGTTCAGGGGAAGTGGTTCTACTGACAGACTTTTCAAATGCTGGGACTTGGGCGAAGGTATCTAATGAGCTGGGGAACACATTAGCACGGCGTCCCTTTCAAGCAGGCTTGAGTGTAATAGGTGCAGTATTGGGCTGCTGGCATGGGCCCTCTAAGCAATTAGTACCTTAGCGATATCCCCACCAACAGAGGTCAGAAAAGCCTATAGAAACATTGAAGGTGCCCAACGGACATTCAACAGCTGCAGCTCCACCTTGTGCATATAAGGCCCAGAGGATGGCCTTACGTTAACAAATACCACCAACAATGGGATGCATGCGCAGTCCAAAGCCATCACAAGGCTATCAAAGAACCCCCCTGGGGCACCTACCTTGCCAAAACCGCCCTCTCCGACTTGCTGTCCAAACTGCAGGCTGCTGAGCCTGACACGCTTGTTAGCTGGTACTGCTGCAGCCCAGGAATGATCCCAGGGGTCTGCAGCCGGGGAGGTGGGCAGCAGGGGAACTGGACTAGGACCAGGACCAGCAGCAGCAGCAGGGCTCATGGCAGCACCTACTGCTACTACTGCCTGCTGCTGCTGCTGCTGCCCCTGGTTTGGCACATGACTGGTTAGTGCAGGCTCTAAACCGGGTACTCCTGCTCCTGGTGGTGCTAAAGGGCTCGCAGAAGCCCCATATGATTCTGCGTGCGCTCTGCCTGCTGCTGCTATCCCTGCTGCTCCTGCGCCTATTACTACTGCAAGTGGTCCTGCTGCTGTTCCCCCTATTGCCCCTGCCCCTGAGCCACCTGCTGCCCCTGCTAGACCAACAGCATGAGGAGGTTCCCCCACAGCCCCGGGCAGCGAGCGTCGCATTGCTGCTGGTTCACTGCTACTGCTGCCATGGTGATGCCCGGGTGACGCTCCTGGTGCACTCATCCTGCTGCCTGCCCACCTGTCCTGCCCTCCTACTCTCCAGCCGGTTGAATCCTGCTGCTGCTGCTGCTGTTGTTGTTGTTGCGGAGGAGGACCTTGGACAGTGACTGAAGCCAGGACCACCTGCTGCTGTTGCTGTTGCTGCTGTTCGCTCAGTTGGCGGACTGTTGGTGAGTGTGGCACCACTGTTGCCAAAGGCCTGCCCCAGCATTGCGGAGGTGATGACCCTTGATCACCAAGGCCAGGCGTAATTGCCCTACCGCTGCTTTCTTGCTGCTGCTGCTGTAGCTGTGGCTGTGCACCTCCTAAGGAACCCTTCTGCTGCAGCTGCGCCTGCACCTCCACCTGCTGCTGCGACTGGTGACCCTCAGGGATGGGGCCGCTTGAAGATAGTTTCTGATGCTCCTTCTGATCCTGCTGCAGCTGCTGGTCATCAGCGATGATGGTGGTGTCCTGTAAAGGCAATGCCCCTGCACGCACCAACAGCTGCTCCCCACTAAGGCCGCGGGCAGGAGCCGCAACACCCTCATGTAACGGCTGCTGCTGCTGCTGCTGCGGGGGATGGCTGCCATCCACACAAGCAGGGAACCTGGCCTGGAGATTGCCTCGGTGCTGCTGCTCTGGAATGAGCCCACCCACTGCCGCCATTGCTGCTGCTCCTCCTGAAACTTCAGCAGCTGTCATCTTATGCTGTGGCAGGCGCGCCCCGGTCTGCTGCTGCTGCTGTTGCTGATGGACTGCTACCTCCTGCTCCTGCTGCTGCATGTTAGCAGGAGAGTAGGAGCTGTCACCCTCCTGCGCACCTGCTGCTGCTGCTGCTGCTGGTTCGGACCCTTGTGCAGGCGTGACTACATGAGCCACTCCCACTGCGGGAGGCATGGGCCCATGGATGGGTGCTGCAGCAATACGCAGATGCTGGAGATGGTGGGCAGCATCTGAAGCAGGCGGACAGGGTAAAGGAAGAGGAGCCTGGGGTGAGGTCCCTAGCACCACAACGGCCGCATCTGCTGCGTGACCAACTGCAGCGTCTTGAAGGCCCAGATATTGCTGATGGGGATGCTGCAGCTGCTGGGGCGGATACGGTTGCTGCTGGTGCTGGTGAGGCAGTGGTGGGAGGTAGGTATACGCATAGGCATGGATGTGCTGCTGCTGGTATTGAGGGGCAGCACCTGGAGGTGGCGGGAGGTAGGGGCGCGGTTGCTGCTGGAAGTCGGGTGCCTGCCCGGGGTTGCTGCCCTGCCTGGCACGAGCAGGCAGGTACTGTGGATACCAGACAGACTGCTCCTCAGGAGCTAGGGTAACAGCTGTTGCCTCAGCACCTCCTTTTACCCCTCCTAGCCCTGGGAGTTGCTGGAGCTGCTGCTGCTGTGGCTGCGGTGCCTGGTAGTGTGTGCCATCTGCACAAACTGGTACATCAGACCCAGCAGGAAGACCAGCTGTTAAACATGGTTGTGCTCTGAAGCTCATCTCTTGCTCTTGGCACGGACCAGCACGGGGTGAGGCAGTGCTACCACGGGGCGAGGAACTGCAGCCCCCAGATTGCTGCCTAAGTAGAGCTATCCCGGGCTGAGACAGAGTCCTTCTCTTGTTCAGTGCTAGGATCGGGACACCGGGCAGCGTTTGAGAACACTGGGACAGCAGCGGCGGAAGGAGTGGTATGCCAGGGGCTGTAAGAAGGGGCTGATGAGGGTTTTCCAGGTCGTCATTCTTCTTTGCTATAGGGCGCGGTATTGGGCAGAGCAAAGTCTCACAGGTCTCCCACTGGTCCTCTCTACAGTTGGCTTTCAAACATGCCACAAACATTTGGTGGCTGTCACATAAGACATTATCAACAGCATATCAACATCCTTGCAGAGAGCTCTACATTGCCCTGTCGAAGAGGCTAGGGGCTAATACAGAGAGTTAATTTGCGTCGTCCTCGGACTTTTCCTCGAATGGGAATGTGGCGGACGCGACGCCGCAAATACAATATGGAGATGATGAAGCCTGCTAGGTATATTGTCAAGCCTACAAGCATCTGCTGGGACAACTTGAAGACTAATGGCATGCGGAGTAACTTGCTTGACTCACCAGAACTTCCGAAGTGTGCCCTCAACTGCTGACGTGGCTGATTGTCCCCCGCTCCGCCTTGGCCTTCATTGAGTTCACTCCGCCTTCGTGCTGAGAAGAACAAACTCATCAATACGGCCCTCAGTATGATTTTTTTGTAATTCACATGCGCGTGGTGCAACTAGTGTGAGTGATCCCCCCGCTCAGGAAAGCCGACCTAACTCATTTGTAGGAGGGTTACATCTTATTCCTTCATGGGGTGACGAGGTCGGAGCTAGCTGGTTGGCGCTGTAATGGCGCAAGCACGGCATATAATCTGCCCTGACCTCATCCACTCTCTTAACCTTTGGCATAACTCAATTCTTCCATTGTGGTACAGCGAGCAACAAATGCTCCATGTCACGTACCATGCCACCGTCACAAATAAGGCCACAGTAAAACTGCTTTCGTCCGCCGCATTTGATTGCCAATAAACCGAACTTAACACTGAGGTGATGTACCGGATCTGGTCACACCCAACCACAACCACCAACATGCAAAATTGCCTACCCCTTAAGCAGCAACTGTCAAAGGAAGCAAGCATAGATACGCATCATGTAACTGTGAAAACAAAATAAAGGCCAGTACATAAATGACCTTGGGATATGGGCTTGGCATTGGACACGTCTTGCTTGACGTGGTAAACACGGAAATGCTCAACTGAATCACCTCATAATTCTGGTTCTACTGACCGCAAAAACAGCCACAGCCAGCAGATATACTGGGTCCATTACATATTCTGTTATCTCACACCCCATCAGCAGGTCAACTCAGCCCAAAAATTGCACACAGTAAGACACTACTATCCAAGTAGTATAAATTTCAGGTCAGCTGCTCTCACCTTCAGCGGTAGAACAGAGCTGCTTCGGGCCATGATCCTGCTACTTTATAAACCTGAAATAGTGTTCAACTACCTGCTCAACACCCCCAAGTCCTTGGAAAGTGGCTCTACTTGGCACACTGGTCTTGTACAGCATGCTGTACACCCCTGCAAGCTGAGTGTAGTTGAACTGCTGCCAGCTTATCACCCGCCCTCCTGGTGGCCGCTGGCCCGCTGCCCTTTCACTACTCTCCCCTGCTGCTACTGCTGCTGCTGCCCCTGAGCCCACTTGTCCTGGCCTCCACACGAGGAGGTACCCATGCCGTTCCCTGCCCACCAAAGCCGCCTCCAAGAGCTCCAGCGCTGTTGAGGTGAAGGTCAGATCCTTGTCAGTTTTGCTGGTACCGTACACACAGAGGGCCTGGAAGCCATTGGACAGCCGGTGGGCTGCACTGCGCAGCCCAAATAGACTGCAGCAGCAGCAGCACATAGAATTTAGATCCATGCAGGATCCATGCAGGAGCACAGAGCATTTAGATTCATGAGGTTTTGGCATTTGTGGTATGAGGTCTTAGGTTTAAAACTAAGATTTTGGAAGGATCCAGGAGGGTGACTGGGGAGGGAGACAATGGGGGTTTTGGGAGCGGAGGGGGCAGGTAAATTTGTTTGACTTGTCTTTTACGTGTTTTGTGGTTACGGGTGTTAGGTTTGGGTCATTGATAGTTTACGGATGTCAGCAGGGCCATTTTGGAGGTTGCCTGGGCTGAAAAATGTGTTTTGTGTGTGGTGGGTTGGAGGGATCTATGGTGGTCAACATTGGCTGAGTCCCTTGTCTCCTGTAATCTCACTTTGCATAGAAGTGGAAACGCAAGCACTCGCTGCTTCGACTTAATGTGGTCATTGCATTGGCAGTGCTGCACACCGGTAACATAAACATATGTTTGCTTTGCACTTGCCATTTGCAAGTCCTCGAAGCATGAAGCTGGTCCCTGTCGCCCACCATCCTAGTAGCCACGTTGTCCTACTCATGGAACATTTGTGCCAGCTGTGCACAACTAGAAAAGGCAGTAAAAGCACTAACTGCTATTAATCAACAGCTCGATGGTGTCAACAAGCACATACCGTTGAAGGAATGCAGTCACGCAGACAGCAAGCACATCTTGCCAATATGCAATGACCTCGTAACACGGCCTCTGCTCAATGTAGTGGTGAAGTCAGAGCTTCCGCTTGCTGCACACAGCACGGCCACCCCCTCGCTCACCGTAGCAGGCAGGTTAATAACCAGACCTTCAGGGCAGTCCAGCGTCGCTCTCGGCGCACTACCTCAGGCCGAGGCAGGAAGTCAGGTGTCATGCGTGGCAGCTGACCACGGGATATTCTCAACTTGGGTGGATGTGCTGCCATGAACTCCACGGCATGATTCCACCCCTCCATCAAGGTCATGGGGTAGGTGCTGCTGCTGCAGGCATGGACTACTAGGAGGGATTTACTGCTATCGTTGCGGCTGTCATTGGAAGGAGCACCAGGACAGCCCCCTTGGACTCCTGCTGGTTCTGCAGCCGCTGTAGCTATGCTGCCATCTACTCCAGCAGCCACAGCAGCTGCAGTAGCTAGAACTACATTGGCCACCATATCTCCGGGCACTACATCCCACACATGAAGCGGCTGAGACGAAACACACTGCAGGGAGTGATAGAGCCCTGTAGCCATAGCTGCAGCAGCACCGATGGGTCCTGCCCAATTGCCAATGTAGCCAGGTATGGGTTCAAGGGCAACAGCACAGACGAGAGAAGGCCGAACTATTGCCACCGGCAGCTGTTGTTGCTGGTGGTAGGCTGACACAAGCTGCTCTGTTAAATGCTTGCCTAGGGTGTAGTTGTTGGGGAAGCCCCAGCGGAGGGCCAGGGCTTGGGCTCTGTCATTAGCAGCTGACTGTGAGAGGGACAGCAGCTCCTGCAGCCAGACAGCACCCATAGCACATCTTAAGCATCTTGGAAAGGGAAGTATATTGAAATGACAATGCTATGGGCGACCCATGGGTGAAGCATGCATCGATGTGCAAAAAAGAGCAAATAGCAATAGTTGGTGAGGTGGTGTAACTGCATCACCTATTTGGCATAGACAAGCTTAACACCAGCTTCATATGCTCTGCAGATGCATTGTGACAACAAACAGGCTCAACAATATCTGTGGGAGGTATCACATGTGTGTCAGTACAGACAGTGCACATGCATCGTAGCAACACCTGTAGATGTGCTATAAGCAGCAGGCAAGACTTGCTAGCTGCAAGACTTGCAGAGCAGTAGATATAGTTACCTGGACCAATTCCTCTGCCTCCACCTTGCGGGTACCATAATGCAATGGGTAAAGCTTCTCATCAATGGTGCTGCTCTTTGGTTGGTTCATGTTGACAAACGCACTGCTAACATGAACCATGGCCTTGAGCTTGGGCATCTGTGCTGCAAGGCCAAGGATGGCATCTGTGCCCAAGTAGTTGCTCTTCAGACTGGTCTGTATGTCAACTTCCAGGCGGATATCAGCTGCACTGTGCATGATGATCTCCACCGTGTCCACCAGGTTGTCCCTAGTGGCTGCATCAAGCCCCAATCCACTGTGACTTAGATCGCCATCTACAGCCCGCACCTTATCCATGATAGACTGCTGGTCGCGGACCTTGTGGAAGAGATTCTTAGCGAGCAGCTGTTCCAACCGTTCTGGTGCAGTCCGCTGGGCGGAAGGGCGGAGCAGGACATACACGGTTGCTACTTCCGTGGTGCGCAAGAGGGTCTCAAGCACAAGACTTCCAAGGTATCCCGTGGCACCTGTCAGTAGGACATGCTTGCCACGGAATTGCTCTGAAATCGAGTACTCCACTGAGCTCAACATAGTTTTCCTGGTGCCGGAACTGGTACAGCAAGTAACAGCAGCGAGGTAATATCTGGTTGAACGCTTCACAGCCTAAACTTAACCCTACGCACGCATATCAGCAACGGCATATGAAGTGAAGCAACAGCGCAGGACAGCATGGCGTGGACCGTAAGGCCCTGAACTCGGCATCGTTTACCAGCCTGAAGGGGCCACAGCCACCCTCAAAAGCATTAAACGCTTTCAAATGCCTCAGTCATCTATCAGACATCCTTGGTGGCACTCACGAGTTCAAACTTGAGCTGTACACATGCGTAGAGGCGCGGTGTGTCCGAGGATCTTCAATAGGGCTTTCAGCAGCTGGCTAGCTGCATTTCGTGAAGGGATCAACACATGCGTGGGGTGCGTGCTGTCATATCAACATCACGAGAACACCGTTAAGCATGCTGTACGTGACGCGCTAGGGTGAATGAGCCAGTTGCACGAGCAGTAGGGATCGTCAGACCGTTCCGACTCAGACTAGGAGCTACAAGCAACCCCGAATCCTGCAGGATGGCAGATACTCGAGCTGTTCACCAGTACCTGGAGCAGCTAGCAAGTAGCTTACTAGCAAGTGGCCAGCCGCTTCAGGCGGTGAAGTGCTTGGAGGGTCTGGCCACGCAGTCCCTGCTGCCTGTAGATGAAGCTCGCTGCAGGCTGAGGATTGCAAAGCTCCTTTTGGATTACACCTTGAACATTACTGAAGCCCAGCAGCACCTTCTCAAAGCAGTAAGCTAGCCTGCTGAGACAACAAGCATATAGGCCCAGACTTTTACATGCTTCCCAAGAAGACTGGGCAGACTTCGCATAACCACTACGGCATGCCTCTGCAGCAACTCCTGGTGCTCAAGGTGCCTGGACAGTTTGTCCTAAAGGCTGAAATTGCAGCCTTGTTGGCCCAATCCTACCAGCATATGGGAGAAGCTGAGTATCAAGCCAAGGCTCTCACGGATGGCTTGCAGCTCACGGCTGCTGAAGTATCAGCTGCAGACAAGTAGGTTATCCAGATGAAGCCCTTAAGATGTTTGTGCAGCAGGCGCATGATGATGCCATGTTCCATTCGCGCAGCTTCCGTCTCTTCTGCTGCTCGTATGAATCAATGGAGCCTGCAATTGGGTGTACGTCCTCCTGCATTGTAACTGAGCAGAAACCCTCATACCTGGTGGCAGGGGCAAGTGTAATGAGCAAATGTAATCTTGATCCTGATATTGAGCAAAGCAGTGGTCAGACCTAACTTCGTGCTTGAGGCCTTAGAAACAAGCAGTACAGAGGCTCTCTGGTGCTGAATTAACTTCCTTGTGGCCTGCAGGCTGTATGTTCCTGCTTGGGCCTGCTATTTCCATGCACGCCTGGCTGAGAACCTGGCAACTCGCATGGACTACCAGGGTGCCCTGAATGCAGTGGAGACAGGATTGGCCATTGCACAAGACCAGGGGTTGTTGAAGGAGAAGGTGAGGAAACGCACTGGCAAAGGTTTCTTACTGCTGCCTCGGGTGCTGTCTCCTTGATTAGGGAACATGTCCCTCTGGCTTGCTGCTTCTGGTGGCTGGACCCATCTTTGTTGTTGATGTGCGTTTCGATTGGAGGATGTCTGATTGTTAAGATGCTGGCACCTGCACTGTCTGAGCCCAAAAGATCTGACTTCTGCGGCTTGCACTTGGGAACTTGAAGGTATGTTATGTGGAGGGTATTAGGGCTGCAATGTGGGCAACTGCTATTTTTTTTCTCTACCACCCAGGCTGATCCCGTGTCTTCCTGATCCTGTGTTACACCCTACTTTGCAGTTACTGTTCCTGCTATTCAAGCTGCACATTTTCTTGCTGCTGTGGGACCGGACCGCTGCTGAGGAGCTCATTGCGTACACTGGAGAGGCGGTGCAAAGCCTGTCCAGGGAGGTGTGCAGTGAAGTGCTGGAAGCTCAGATCAAGCTGCACTTCAATGTGTTGCAGGTAATGAGGTGCACTGGGTCCTAGCTTACCACCTGACTGCGTGTTGATACTGCTTGCAGCAGGAGGGGTCCCTCTGATTCCCATATCTGATTCCCATAACATTCCTATCATATGACCGAGTAAGTTGGTATAGTGCCTTAACCAGTTAGTCGTTTGTGAGCCATCATCTTCTCCACCGGATAACCTGCAAGAATTAAACAGACTCTGTGCATGCAGTGGATGTATCAGATGTGGGGAGATTTGCCTGCATAAGTCTGGGTACTTCAAGCAGTGTTGGCAGGCTGGCTGTTTGCATTAATCATAACAGCAACCAGCAGCTCTGAACAAGAAGTGTGCACAATCCTGGAATGTTTTCAGATTTCCAGGAAGATGCTGGGGCAAAAGTAGGCACTGCCAAATTGTTTGCTGTGATGCAGGCTATCTACACCATCAAGTTGGGGCGGTTTGATGAGCTGACCAAGAGAGATGATGCTGGCGTGAACGTGCTGGTGAGCAGCATGGAGGAGCTGGCACAGAAGCTGGAGGGTCAGCAGCTGGAGTACACATGGATGACGCCACAGCTGTACATGCCACTGGTGCAGCTGCTGGCAGCAGTGGTGCTCAGGCCACAAGCATCCACTGGGACCAACTACAACCTAGCACAGGTTCACATCAGCAAAGGTGGGTGTGTCAGATGCATATGGCGTCAAGGTTCATTGACTTGCTACACCATGCCTCGGCCAGGGGAATGCAAGTGGTGAAGACTTTTGATAACAACATTTACACACCTTCTTGCCTTACTGCATTCATAAACTTCATACTGGATGGCAACTTTGTGCACAGCATTAGAGCATGTATAGGATAGATCCCAGAAGGAAAAGGCTTTCCTAGCAGGATGTCACTGGAGTGATTCATATTATGTAATGTACAGCAGCTGCCACAATGGACGTGCATGGACAAGAACCATCCTATGCTTTTCCGCACCGACATGGGTAGAACCTAGCCAGGGCATGCCATAGGGTGAGGAAGGATAATGCAACAGATGCTGCGCAGCCAAGTGAGAAGAGGCTGCTGCATGCAATGCACAATTGCGTCTTCTGCATGCAATGCACAATTGCGTCTTCTGCAGTATTGCCAGAACATGTTTGAAGCTGCCCATCGACTTATTGCTCTTCATACTTGTGGGGTGGGGGCGGTTTAGAACCCAGACAATTCCTGTAATTCTGCCTCAATGTACCAACCAGATTCTTCTCAGTATGATTACAATGCAATGCCACAAGCTTGTCCTGCCTCGCTGCAATGCTTCACTCTCCCAACATATAAACATATTGCCCAAGGTGCTGTGTGCAGTGCTACAGTCCATGCGAAACTTTCATGCATGCTGGTAAGGGGTGACGGATCATCGTCTATCCACTTACCCTTGCAGGTTTGGCGGGTGTGGAGTCATACCTGGAGCATGAGCAGCTGCAGCAGGCCCGGGAGGAGCAACTGGACCACATCAACATACACAGCTGCCGCATGGCCCTCCTGCTCAAGGTGATGCTGCTGGACTGTCGCTTCCAGATGCACCTGTTATCCTGTCAGCTTGCCGCAGCACGTACGGACGTAGCGGCAAACGTCCAGCTG
Source organism: Pseudopediastrum boryanum (assembly GCA_963556185.1). Lineage (NCBI taxonomy): Eukaryota > Viridiplantae > Chlorophyta > Chlorophyceae > Sphaeropleales > Hydrodictyaceae > Pseudopediastrum > Pseudopediastrum boryanum. Next base: position 3,980,300 of record OY744496.1, read on the forward strand.
TTGCAGAGGTTCCCCCACCTGCTAGTCGGCATGGTGCCCACCCTGCATCTTGAGAGTGGGATGTATGCTCAAGTAATGGGGTACCATGACCATGCTGTGCTGCACTTTGCAGCCAGCAAGCTGCAGTCCACTAACAAGCTGCACCAGGCGTGTTGTGATGCACTCAAAGCTATGGCCTTGCTGGCAAGGGGTGGGGAAGGAGCAGGTGAGAGGAAGCTGGGGTCTGGATTTCTGATGAAGGAGGACCATTGCGTCATGCTGCAAGGCCTTGTAGTGGTGCTGCTTTTCTCATGTGCCGCATGTTCTCCAGCTGGTATCCATCTCCTATCAGCATGCACATCAGCCAATTCATCTACTCATCTGAATGCTTATCCCATGCTTTCATCACACGGCGGCAAACGAGGCTCAGGCAGTGTTTGTGCAGATGCCAGATCCTCCCTAAAATGAAGGTCGCCAACTTTGTGTCCCACTGTGTGTTGCATGAACGGGTGGGAGCCCCGGTCAGCTGCTTGTTGTTTTACCAGTATGTTAGCATGTTGTAATTCATGCTATAAAAGACTAACAAGCTATATGGACGGATTTGCAGCTGGTGTGCTGGTCTCAGCTTTGCATTTCACGCTCCAACACGGGTCTTCGTGCTGGGTTCCACCACTTGCAGTTGGTGCTGCTGCCGAGGCCTTAGACCCCTACTACCAAGACAGCCCCTCCACGGACCCTGAGCTGGGTTCAACCGAGCGTGCCTTGCTGCTGCTGTCCAGTGGGTTGTCATGGCTCCACCAGGGGGAGTGGCTGGAGGCTAAGCAGCGCCTGGGGAAAGCCCTGACAGCAGCACACAAGGAGCTAGTCAATCACCAACTGGTATCACAGGTCATGCTGTTCATGATGCCAGCGCAGTTGCAGAGCGAGGTAAGACAGGGGCCATGGGTCCCTGGGGTATGGGCAACATTCAATTTGGTCAAGAATTCAGTTGTTGGAGGTAGTACCAGTTGCAAGGAAACAGTTGTACCTACTGTGATGTCTGATTTTGGCATGCCGTCGGACATGGCTTCAGTAGCGCTGATACCTTTTCCATCAGACCATGTGAGGGACTTGAGGAAGCAGAAACCAGCCTGATGGGGTTGGGGGAGGGATTGGGGGGGCAGGGACTCAAACATTAGACCCCACCATTGAACAGGGCAGGATTATGGGAAATAAGCCTACAACCATGCATACCCTAGGAAGAGAGTCACGCGGGTTTGTCCACAGGGCAGGTTGGTAGGTGTAACTACTGCTTAACAACATTCTGTAGCTGGGGTAAAACAGTTTTCACAGCTGTTGCTTCTGGCAAGCATGCAGGGGAGTAAGCGTTGGATGGGGTGTTTCAGTATTGTATTCTTGCCCCCCTTCCGAAGTGACACTAAAGGTTTGTCAGGCCCTTGCAGGCTCCCCAGCAAGTCATAGAGTTAGCAGTAAACATTGAGTCGTCGTCAATTAGTATGTGCATGCAAACTTTGTTAGTCATCACAAAACATAGCAGTTTAAGACAGTTCTCAGGTCTACTTGTCTCAGCCTCACTAGAGTTTGCAGCCCTCTGGCTCAGTGTACAAAATGGGGTCCCCGTCCTAGGTGGGAAAACCTACCTTGGGTCTCAAATCAGCGTGGGAAGCAGTCCGACGTAGGCGCATGGGAGGCCAAGTTTTAGCGTGGGATTCCTATGCTGGCCCCTCTTTCGCATGGGAACCCAAAATATCCAGGTTATGTAAAGCAGCTTTTGGCACTCCTGATGCTTATCCGAGGCCATGCACCATTTCCAAGCCTGAATACTGCTTAACAAGCCCTAAAATGCAGGGATCTAGCATGGGACCGCTTGAAAGCAGCATGGGATTCCCACGCACGCCCTCTAAAGTACGTAGGATCAATCCCACGCACACCCAAACTTTCAGCCTAGGAATCCCACGCTAGCCTGTCATCCTACGCAGGATCCCTTGCAATTTTTTGTGTCCTACGTAGGAATTTGTACACTGCTTTGGCTCTCTATTGCTCGCACTTACTCACCCCACCCCCTAACAAATTGGTTGGAGTCATGTTTGGGTGCTGCACGGCCCTGAGGGCTGTGCAGTGGCCTCTGTTAACAAAACATGGCAGGCAATGCTGTAATATGTGGTGGAGGCGATGGCACCATGGACTCTATTTATCAATTGGTTGGTTGGCAATAAGGTTTGCCACCTGAGCGTCTCTGGTGGCTTAAGCTATGCAAGAATGAGTCTGTGAGCAGCTCCTTGGGTCGTCAGGTTGTCTGCAATATGGTGCCTGATGCTTGTCCAGCTGGGTTCAACAGAAGGAAACTTGCAGACACCTTTGTACATGTTAGTACGCTGAATGCAATGGTTTAACCCTGTGCTGCAGAGTGGCGTTGACAAGAGCAATGTAACCAAGATGGCTTCGTCTGGCATAGCGTTGGCCCGAACAGCAGGAGACTTACGTACAATGGTGTCTGCTCTCAAGCTGGTGGATGAAGTGATGGAGGCAGATGCAACAACCTCAGCACAGAATCACAACTACCTTCGGAAGAAGCAGGAGGAGTTGTCGCAGCGTTTGCAAGCAGCAGATGCAGATGAGCAGGAGCGACAGCTGGTGCTTAACTGGGGGTTGGAATGAGGGTTAGGGTGCATGACAGGGAGGGGCTGAGGCAGTATTCACTCGTCATGACACTTCACAGCCGAGAGGGTGACTGCATGGCATGCAGCGTTGCTTGCCTTTAGCTGTACTTCGACCAAGACTTTTATGTGGTGTAAGGAGTTCTGCTGGGGTTGCTTTTGGCTGAGGCTCACAATTTTGAAACGAGCAATCATAAGAATGCTGCCCTGCGTGTTAAAGAGTCAGTTGATGACTTACTTGATCATTTGATCCTATGACAAGGGAAGAGCAAGCCACAGCTTGAAAACATGTCTAGTCCATTCGCTTACTTTACATACCAAGTATATACATGCATTTGCCCTTCCAATCTGTTTGCATTGGGCACTGCATCTCTGCTGGGGACATACTGTTCCCGGAGTTCTGTTCTGATCTCAGTTGCTTTTGTATTCAACTAAGGCGGAGTGCTGGTTCGCTGCAAATCAGATACTACCACAGAATGCATCAATGTACCGGTGGACACACTATTATTATTATTACATTTCATGATATGCCATAGCAATAAGTGCCATAGGCCCCGCACCTCAAGCTGTCACAAAGAGCAGCGAGGTGGAACAGAATACGGGTAAACTTCGACATGTATGACAATATATGCATGCCTAAACATGAGGTCCAGCAGCTAGGTCAAAATCACCCAAAACCTCCACTGCCCCAATGGGGGTAAGAGCCTCCCTCCTACTTGAGAAAGCAAGGAGGGCTTGTAAGCCCGGGTGCAAGCAATAGTTGGTAACAAACCCCATTGGTTGGACCTCACGCCACATCAGAAGGGTGAGCATAAGCATTCCTAATCTTCCAAGCAGCTGCAACATATTTAGCTATACACTTAAATGCATGCTTGAAAGGGCCATATACATATATATACATATACATTCCAGTATTTCTGCCCATGGAGCCTAGGTTGGCTCCGTACGGGCGCCCCCTTTGAGGGGCCATGATGTAATCGTAATCATATACTAAGCCAGACTCCTCATCGACGTCTACACCCCAGAACTCTTCATTAAGCATGCTATGCAGCTTCTCCTCATCAGATTTGCCATCCAATATCTGACATTTTGCAGCAACATCAGGGTCAGAAGTCAGCTTCTCCCACAGCTTTTGCCTTTGTGCCTGGTAAACAGGACAGTCAAACAAGAAGTGTTCAGGAGACTCAACTTCACCTCCCAATTCAGGGCCAAGATCACAGGACTTGCAGCACTCCCTACGTGCACTTTGCCTGCTAGCGCTCTGCCTACCGAATTTTGCTGTCATAGCGTTGAGAGGAAGAATACCTGCACGCAGCTGCATAATGAGTTCCATGCCTTTGCTCAGAGGGCCTGTGCACAGATATGGCTGCGGCTTGAAATAATTGATATTATTATTACATTTCATGATATGCCATAGCAATAAGTGCCATAGGCCCCGCACCTCAAGCTGTCACAAAGAACAGCGAGGTGGAACAGAATACGGGTAAACTTCGAAATGTATGACAATATATGCCTAAACATGAGGTCCAGCAGCTAGGTCAAAATCACCCAAAACCTCCGCTGCCCCAATGGGGGTAAGAGCCTCCCTCCTACTTAAGAAAGCAAGGAGGGCTTGTAAGCCCGGGTGCAAGCAATAGTTGGTAACAAACCCCATTGGTTGGACCTCACGCCACATCAGAAGGGTGAGCATAAGCATTCCTAATCTTCCAAGCAGCTGCAACATATTTAGCTATACACTTAAATGCATGCTTGAAAGGGCCATATACATATATATACATATATATTCCAGTATTTCTGCCCATGGAGCCTAGGTTGGCTCCGTACGGGCGCCCCCTTTGAGGGGCCATGATGTAATCGTAATCATATACTAAGCCAGACTCCTCATCGACGTCTACACCCCAGAACTCTTCATTAAGCATGCTATGCAGCTTCTCCTCATCAGATTTGCCATCCAATATCTGACATTTTGCAGCAACATCAGGGTCAGAAGTCAGCTTCTCCCACAGCTTTTGCCTTTGTGCCTGGTAAACAGGACAGTCAAACAAGAAGTGTTCAGGAGACTCAACTTCACCTCCCAATTCAGGGCCAAGATCACAGGACTTGCAGCACTCCCTACGTGCACTTTGCCTGCTAGCGCTCTGCCTACCGAATTTTGCTGTCATAGCGTTGAGAGGAAGAATACCTGCACGCAGCTGCATAATGAGTTCCATGCCTTTGCTCAGAGGGCCTGTGCACAGATATGGCTGCGGCTTGAAATAATTGATATTATTATTACATTTCATGATATGCCATAGCAATAAGTGCCATAGGCCCCGCACCTCAAGCTGTCACAAAGAACAGCGAGGTGGAACAGAATACGGGTAAACTTCGAAATGTATGACAATATATGCCTAAACATGAGGTCCAGCAGCTAGGTCAAAATCACCCAAAACCTCCGCTGCCCCAATGGGGGTAAGAGCCTCCCTCCTACTTAAGAAAGCAAGGAGGGCTTGTAAGCCCGGGTGCAAGCAATAGTTGGTAACAAACCCCATTGGTTGGACCTCACGCCACATCAGAAGGGTGAGCATAAGCATTCCTAATCTTCCAAGCAGCTGCAACATATTTAGCTATACACTTAAATGCATGCTTGAAAGGGCCATATACTAAGCCAGACTCCTCATCGAAATAATTGAAATAATTGATATAATAATTGAAATAATTGATATCGTCATTGTAATGCTGCATATATGTCGCTAAAGTAGATTTATTCCTAGCACCCTCCTCCCGAACAGCCCTGTCTCTTTCATATATACTCCACCTGACATATGCCCTGAAGTTAGGTAGGTGTCCCTCTCTCACTCTTGCTTGTAAGGTTTCCTCCTGCATGCCTAGTTCAGCCCTGAGTTTATTGAACCTCTTCTGCCAAGAAGTATAATTCCTGTGGCTTGGCCAAGATGCTTCAAGTGCCTGCCTGCTAAAGCTAGTAGTATCCTTTTGCTGTAATTTGAACCACCATTCAACCTTCCTCTGGTCCAACCAGCTAGATAGAGGTCTAACACCAGCTTCTGCCCTCAATACCTCATGGCAGATGTTTGGCTTGCAATGCAGTGATCTCTTCAAAACCTCTATTTGGATCTTAGACTCTATGGTTTTTGTCTGCTGGGATGATGCCCACCATACCTCAGAACCATACTCAACCCTTGGTCTTATCAAAGCCAGCAGCATGGCTCTCTTAACCTCAAAGCTTACATGACGATTCTGGAAGAATGTTTGCAATGCATTAATGGAGGCTGTAGCTTTTTCAATCATACCTGCAATGTGAGCGTCCCATTTGCAATCACTAGTGAAAACAATCCCCAAGTATGTATATGCATCTAGTACTGGCAAATTCTCACTGCTAAAACTTACCTTTGGGGACTCTTTATTGGGGGGCAAAGGACCAAACACAACAACAGCACTTTTAGTTGGGCTCAGCTTAAAACGCCACTTACGACTGTAGGCATGAATCGTGTCAGCCATCTTCTGAAGCTCTTCCTGCGATTCTGCAAGCCCTACAAGGTCGTCAGCGAGCATTAGTGCTACCAACTTTGATCTACCTTCAATGTTACTCTCATCAGCCCTTCCTATGCCCTGTTCCCCACTACCACTATTATCTACCTCTTTTGGTAGGGGAACCCCCGGGTGCTTTTCCCATATCTCTTTTACACACTAAACAATATGGTCACCACGGCAACATCTTCGGACCATGTTTTCATTGCTAATCTTGGCCCACGTGGATTAACCAGATTACCAAATGAACCCATTAAAGCGGGGTGTCGGTTGGGCCACCGCCACACACACACGGAGCAAAATCTTTGACTGCAACGGCATACCCAAGCTCCTGTCCAAAAGTTTCATAATGTCTGCCACCAGCAGCCCACCCTTGATCCCTTGCCAGCCAATGTATGTCAGGCCCGGCCTGTTCAACTTGCGGAGCAGCGCTGACCAGCTGACCAAGTTGACAGCAAGCCAATCAGTTCATTGCCTCGCTTAGGCATTTATGTGGCTGCATATATATACGGCTGCCAATTGTCTCTCTTCTTGCACTCTTCATCTTCATACGCGCAAAGATATGCAACTTGTGCAACCAACCATCCCGTGACCCCAGATCATGCTGAGCAATCACATATGAGGCAAGATACCAACATACAAGCTATGGCATGAGCATGTACACCCCCACAAATCAGCACTGCGTAGGTTCAGGAAGAGGCGGTACTAGCACACCTGGTGTGTTCCCCCCTACCCTTCCCACAGAACAATGCCAGATATGTGTCAACCAACTTGGTCACAACTTGAAGGACTCCCATAAAGGCGCTGGTAAAAAGCGCTCAATTGCTTTTACAACTATCTGTAGTCCACGAAGGCATCCTCGAATGTCAGTGTTATAATCAATTGACAGTCCTGCAAAATCCTACCCCCCTCCACCTTCCCTATTTGCAACAGCAATGTTTGTTGAATAAAGTGATGTGCTGCTTGACAACTGGTTTTTCAGCACCACCTTTATAACAACTTCTTCTGATCCATTGCCAGAGTAAAACCTCTGGAAGCAGCACTCCTACCTGGGCATTGCCTAAGTGTCAATTGCCCCAGTCTCTGGCACGCTATTGAGCAGCTCCTTGGACTTCTCCTGCTTCTCTCCCTCCGTGTCTTGCTCCAGCTCTTTTCTGGGCACGAGCACCTTCAGACTGGCAGGACGCACACGAGCCTGCACTGGGGTTTGGCCCAACACCTCACCATCCAGCACCACAGGCTGAGGGGGGTCACACTCCACGTAGATTTCCTTGTACCTCCCACCAAATACCTCCCACCCTACATCCTCATTAGTGGTAGGCTTATCACTAAACACAGCCCCAGCAAACAGTTTTGCCATGGTTACCACATTGTCCACCTTGCTGTCAGTGACCGTGTAGCCAATGGCCTCAAGCATGCCATCATTATAGATGCATTCGCCAATTTGTCCATGGGCCAGGACGGAGAAAGGTGGTGCTGCATTGGCAATGGTGATGGCAGCTGCCACTCCCTCAGTAGTCTCACCATCAAGGACGGCCTTGGTTTTGAAATTTGCAGCACCAAGCAGCTCCTGAGCACCTGAGGGGGAGGAGGGAGGAACAGACAGAGGAACTTGTCAGGGAGATAATGTTATGAATACATAACTCATCGTGTGCTGGCCTGACCTGTCTTTACTTGTGTCTGCAGATATTGATTACCAGCACAAGCCCAAGACAACCAGGCTGCTTGCCAACCTACTGCTGCCCAATTTGCCAGCCAATAAGAACCTGCAGAATGACGCGGATCTCTACCTGGTCTGCGATCAGTCTCTCAGAATGCTTTGAAAGTCCGTACTCTGCGGGCCCTTCTGCAAGGCCCCTTCACCCACATCCCTCCAACTGACGGACGATTTCATAACCGCAACCATCATTTGGATTACATCAGTATATAGTTGCAAGTTTTTTGTACTTAGACAGATAATAACACTGGCGCACAATATGATACCATACATGCCGCATCATCACATGCAATTTTATTCTGAGAGATGTACCATGACTGGTTGTAATCCATTTGTCATGTGTGCAAATGTGGTTCTGCCTCTTGCAGTGCCTTGTCCACTCCCCCTTGAGGCCTCTCACCTGATACCAGGTAAGCCAGGGGGCCCAGAGCATCCTTCAGGTCACGGTCAGCACGGTCAATCACCTTGGCCTCATAGCCAATGCCTGGAGGAGCAGCAAGTGCACATGGTCATGGTCAAAGCCAGCAGTGCCCAGGTGGCTGGTACTGCAAAGAAGCAATGCTTACATCACCCCAGCTGCTGCAACCTACGCCCAGAAGATACAGCACAAGCTAGGCAGCTGAAAGCAAGCACTTGTGCTACAGTGATCCCGCATGACCTGAGTGTATTGGCGGCAGACTTCAGCAGCTGCTTTTCACAGGCCTTTCCTGCTGTGCATAGCACGTCCACAGAATGCAATCACATGATCACAGCAAACTTATACTGGGGCACATGTGGGGAGATAACCCCAGACCCTTTGCTACTAACATTGCTGAAGGAAGATCGCCAGAGCGAAAGAGCCTTGTCTGAAGACCATATGATATTTTTACACAAACCATCAGCGACCCTGTAGGGACCAAGGAAAAAACTTCAATGCAACCTATCAAGGCAGGTCCAAGGCTCCCCCCTTACCCAGCAGTAGGATCATTGGGTAGTCCTTAACCTCTGATGTTGTGACCAGTGCTGTGTCCACATCCACAGTGTATCCCCCCAGAATCACATCACAGGCGCGCTGAGCAAAGGTGGTGGTTAGGCTGCCTGTGTCATCCAGGTGGGTGGGGATGTCCAGTGCCACGGAGAAACCATTGGCAGTGCCTCGGGGCACTATACCCAGGGGGACGCCAGTACCAATCAAAGCACCTGCAGCGTCACAGCAGCAGTATCAGCTGCAGGAAACCGGGCGGAACCCCTAACTGCTGCGAAAGCCTTGGTAAATGCAGAGGGCCCTGAGGGGGTTGGCTGCTGCACAGCTGCTAGGTCAGCAGCGCTTGGCTTAGCATGCATGCAGCCAAACCATCTTCGAGCAAGGATGAATTAAAAGTGGCTTTGACCGCCCCATGATGTACTGTTAGGGCCTAGAAGTATGCCAAAGGCTGCAGGGAGCAAACACTAACCGCATTGAACCTCTGACTTGTAGGATGCTGCCGATACTTTGGGCCACCGCATGATCTCCACAATGCATGCATAGAGCAAGATATGTTCTGCATCGGTACTGGCAGTCCCAGTCAGTAAGGGTGGCAGCCCCTGCTGCTACAGAGCACTCACCAGCTACTGCTCCCACCGTGCCATCACCTCCTGAAGCCACAATAAGATCTGCGCCTTCATCCAATGCCTGCTTGGTCAGCTCCTCAGCAGAAACATCGGGCTTGGTCTGACAGACGGTAAAGTACTGGTACTCTTCGCTTAGCTTCATGGCAATCTGGCCCAGAATGTGTTCTGGGTCCTCCTGGCCAGCAACGGGGTTGTAGATGAGGTAAGCCCTCTTGGCCCGGTTCTTTGCTGCCTCCTTGCCAGAGTTGCGACTAGATGCTTCCTTGTCATCCTTAGCAGGTGCCGCCGTTTCCACTTGGGCTGCTGAGGGAAGTACTAGCTTCCGTGCACTGTGAGCAGGCGGGCCATGAGCAAGCTTGCCAGGGCGTGGAAAGCGTGTGGACAGATGAGAACAACAGGGAGCTGTCAGGACCCTCAAACGCTGAGAAACACAAGAACGGGATTGCTGCATGGCTCTATAGAGATACATATACGGGAGGCGATAAAGGCAGCAGTTGCTTCTCTAGGGCAGCTTGGCCGCTGGTTGCCCGAACATTGCTGGCACTCGTCATACCATGCGAGCAAGTCGGCAATGCCTACGTGGTGGAGCTTGTGCAGCGTCAGCAGCAGTCTGGCTTCGGGATCGATCCCCAATTCGAAGTGAATTCCTCCATGATGGTCGCAGCTTGTGGCAGCAGCGTTAGCAGCAGCATGCAGTTGTGCGTCAGCAGTGGGCATAGCTGACGTGGCATTCCAGTTTGCTGGAGCAAAGGCCTAGTTCTATGTGTTCTGGACGAGCTCATAAGGCAGCTGTGCTTGAGGTTCATTCACTAAAGGGTACTGATGAGGCCGCATTGGGCTGCAGCCGAAACATGTATACCCAGCCCTACATTACGCCACTGCGCAAACATTGGTGACCCTCCTCGTGGGGGTGACGTAGGGGTTGCCTCCCTGCGCTCGATTATAACCAAAGGCTGCGCATCCTGGTATCCTTGTGACGCCAGGCCTCGTATATCTGGGATGATTCTGCTGGAACTACCCATTCTAGAATTCTACAATTCTGGCCCATTCTAGAATTCTGTAGCCTTGCCCTACTTACATTGGGCGTGCACATGGTGAACCGTCCCTCTATAGTGCTGTGCGGCAGGCTCTTCCACCGAGAGAACCCATGGAATGGTCTCCAAAAACCACAGCCTGTAGGGGGGCATCAGGAGCAGGAATCAAAGGCTATTAGACTTTGAACTCTTGGGCACTGGCTCCTGCTTGGCTGGCTGCAAGCTAGTTGTTGAAGTTGTGGCAGTCTGTCATGCAGGATCCCAGTGAGTGTTTGACCGCGCGCCGTCGCCGTTGGGGATGCATGGGTCACTCTACCGGACTCGACGCCACCGCCGGCGCCACTAGTATAGTGGTTATACTTGGCGTGGCCGTGCTAATCCCGTCGTAATCATGTGATAATCCCAGACAGACAACTATCGTCCACCCACTCTATGGGCAGTATCTAATAGGGTCCGTCCCCAATTTGTGATCTGGGTCATTGCCTGTACGCATCCAGTGCGTGTACGCACGTTCACTCGTGTCACTGAGTCATGTCTTCTGATAACGAGAGTACAGAGCCCATTGGGGCTGGCGAGAAAAAGCGGTCCAAACACAACTCTACTGTGTGGGCCTCTACCAAATTGAAGTCCCCGGCTGAGAATAAGCACAAAGAGCAACTGAAGATAACAGACGGCACAGACGGCACAGACACTGACGCCTCCAAGCGCTTGTTCGGAACTAGCAATGGTGAGTCTCACTAAGTACCATACGTCTGCCCCCCTCTTCCCCTGCTTTTCAATGTATGGTATGGCATCTAATAAGCGGAGTTCCCTCCTGGCAGATAATGAGGTGGGAAAGTATGTGGCTGTCTCTGACCACCATACCTCCCTTGGGGAGGACTCAGTAGACCTATTAGAAGGTAAGAACCGTGACCTCCGGCTTGTAATGTTCGTGTTCCAAAACACAAATGTAATGCAGTACTTTACAGAAGCGGAGGACGTCAATACTTGGGCTCCTTAAAAATTGGCTACTATGTCTGTATTATCAGTAGAGGCCATCCTAATACCTGTGCCTTGCTGCACACTCAGGGGATGACACCAAGGACAAGGTGGCTGTGCCCATGACAGATGCAGACTACAAGGCGTACATGGAGAAGTACAAGTGGCTACATGAGCTGTCTACTACTGATCCCGATGGCTGCCATCTCTTCCAGTGCTATGCCTGTTGCCATGCAGCAGCAAATAGTGGTGTGATGGCAAGACCATATGGGGAGCCATGGCGGTGGGTGGGTGTGGGCAATCCTTGGACACTGCCAGAGGGTGTGCGGCTGGTTGATGACAGTCAGCTGAAGGGTCATGAGGACTCCGAAGCACACAAGGAAGCACAGGACAAAGCACGGCAGGTACGTGGGCATGGTAATGTGCAGGCCTCGAAGTTGGCTGCAAAGGCAATCGGTAGTGATATGTATAGTGATAGTCGGTAATCTGCAAGGTCATTACAGTAATGGTGTTGGGTTGACTTAATTCCATATGCATAAACTGGTCAATATGCATAACCTACTACTCGATAGGTCTCCTATCCTAAGTGGCAATATGTGATGGGAGAGCTTTGCCATGGTATATGGTGTTAACATGGAGAGAGGTTCTTCCTGTATGTGCCTACTGTCCTTGCTGTATGTTCCTAAGCCCCGTTACCTGTACCATATGTCAAGTAGTTGTCTAAAGATTAACTTCATTATGTGCTTCACATTTTTGCAGTCCATCTTTGCCGTCCCACCAACTTGCCCATGGACTGAATCTGAAGAGGAGCTGACACCTCAAGCTGCTGAGCGGAGGGCTGACTTTGCTCATGGGGAGCGGGATACTCCACCTGGTGGCTTCGCGGAGTTCTACGGCATAGGCAAGCGTGACCTGTCTAGCGAAAGTCAAGATTTCACAGAGTGATGGTTGGTTTGGCTGTCCATCCTCCAGTCACCGAGGGTGCTGCAGTTAAGGCATTGATTGCTACCGCTGCTGACGACAGAGTGAAGAGCTGTTGCTACAGTTAGGACGTATGTCGTTTGCCTTTTGGCTATCTGTTAGCTTTGTGTATGCTTTTGGAGCTGTCAGTTTGATTGCTGGTGTGTGGGTCCTTGCTGCATGGAATGTGCTGCAGTGCGAAATGCCACGACAGAGTGAAGAGCTGTTGCTACAGTTAGGACGTATGTCGTTTGCCTTTTGGCTATCTGTTAGCTTTGTGTATGCTTTTGGAGCTGTCAGTTTGATTGCTGGTGTGTGGGTCCTTGCTGCATGGAATGTGCTGCAGTGCGAAATGCCACGACAGAGTGAGGAGCTGTTGCTACAGTTAGGACATATGTCGTTTGCCTTTTGGCTATCTGTTAGCTTTGTGTATGCTTTTGAGCTGGCAGTTTGATTGCTGGTATGTGGGTCCTTGCTGCATGGAATGTGCTGCAGTGCGAAATGCCACGACAGAGTGAGGAGCTGTTGCTACAGTTAGGACATAGGTCGTTTGCCTTTTGGCTATCTGTTAGCTTTGTGTATGCTTTTGAGCTGGCAGTTTGATTGCTGGTATGTGGGTCCTTGCTGCATGGAATGTGCTGCAGTGCGAAATGCCACGACAGAGTGAGGAGCTGTTGCTACAGTTAGGACATAGGTCGTTTGCCTTTTGGCTATCTGTTAGCTTTGTGTATGCTTTTGAGCTGGCAGTTTGATTGCTGGTGTGTGGGTCCTTGCTGCATGGAATGTGCTGCAGTGCGAAATGCCACGACAGAGTGAGGAGCTGTTGCTACAGTTAGGACATAGGTCGTTTGCCTTTTGGCTATCTGTTAGCTTTGTGTATGCTTTTGAGCTGGCAGTTTGATTGCTGGTATGTGGGTCCTTGCTGCATGGAATGTGCTGCAGTGCGAAATGCCACGAAAGTTGCGTTGTTATTGTGTACCATAAGCAGCAGTTGCCGCCTTGACTTGCAAACTTGCAAACTTGCAAGGCCTCTATGGGACACAGTTTATTGACCACAGCTAAAAACAGAGCAATAATGGATGCCCTTTTATGTTGATCCTTTAGTAACAGGAACAAAGCTAAACCACAGCCATAAAAAGGGCAAGAATGGATGCTCTCTTCAGCAACGCTTGTTTACGTCAACCCTTTAGTAACAGCAAGACAGCTCACTCAGACACAGCTGGAAAGAGAGCAAGAATGGATGCTCTCTGCAGCCACACCTGTTTAAGACAACCCTTTAGTAATAGCAAGACAACTCACTCAGACAGAGCCAGGAAAAGAGCAAGAATGGATGCCCTTCTCAGCGCTTTAGTAATAGCAATACAACTCACTCGGACACAGCTAGGAAAAGAGCAAGACTGGATGCCCTTTTCAGCGCTTTAGTAATAGCAAGACAACTCACTCGGACACAGCTATGAAAAGAGCAAGAATGGATGCCCTTTTCATCGCTTTAGTAATAGCAAGACAACTCACTCGGACACAGCTATGAAAAGAGCAAGAATGGATGCCCTTTTCATCGCTTTAGTAATAGCAAGACAACTCACTCGGACACAGCTATGAAAAGAGCAAGAATGGATGCTCTCTGCAGCCACACCTGTTTAAGACAACCCTTTAGTAATAGCAATACAGCTCACTCAGACACAGCTAGAAAAAGTCACCAGAATGCCGAACAGCCCAATCTGAAACACGTATGTTGGAGCTTGGTCAACATCTACAGGTAGCTTCCTCCAAGCACGGGATGGGCAGGTTGCAGCGGGTAGCACGAGCCAATCACACCAACAGCTGCCGACCAATTATGGCCACCAGTGCCAAACACCCTGCCATTGAGACCACCAGCTGAATGGACCTTATGCTCAAGGCCCACCTTGTTCGGGAACTCCCAGATGGTGACATCCCTGAATTTGCTGAAGTATTCCAGACTGGTGCATACGATGTCGGAGAACACCACGGCACATGTGGGATGGCAGACAGATTGGGGCAGAGCTGCAGATAAACAGAAAGCAATAATCTTATTAGCAAGCCAGTTGGTTTTCTGTGGAGCTTTGATTGAATCTTCAGTCATATGTCTGACCAGTGCGGACAAGTGATTGCTCAAACTTGCAAGGCCTCTATGGGACACAGTTTATTGACCACAGCTAAAAACAGAGCAATAATGGATGCCCTTTTATGTTGATCCTTTAGTAACAGGAACAAAGCTAAACCACAGCCATAAAAAGGGCAAGAATGGATGCTCTCTTCAGCAACGCTTGTTTACGTCAACCCTTTAGTAACAGCAAGACAGCTCACTCAGACACAGCTGGAAAGAGAGCAAGAATGGATGCTCTCTGCAGCCACACCTGTTTAAGACAACCCTTTAGTAATAGCAAGACAACTCACTCAGACAGAGCCAGGAAAAGAGCAAGAATGGATGCCCTTCTCAGCGCTTTAGTAATAGCAATACAACTCACTCGGACACAGCTAGGAAAAGAGCAAGACTGGATGCCCTTTTCAGCGCTTTAGTAATAGCAAGACAACTCACTCGGACACAGCTATGAAAAGAGCAAGAATGGATGCCCTTTTCATCGCTTTAGTAATAGCAAGACAACTCACTCGGACACAGCTATGAAAAGAGCAAGAATGGATGCCCTTTTCATCGCTTTAGTAATAGCAAGACAACTCACTCGGACACAGCTATGAAAAGAGCAAGAATGGATGCCCTTTTCATCGCTTTAGTAATAGCAAGACAACTCACTCGGACACAGCTATGAAAAGAGCAAGAATGGATGCCCTTTTCATCGCTTTAGTAATAGCAAGACAACTCACTCGGACACAGCTATGAAAAGAGCAAGAATGGATGCTCTCTGCAGCCACACCTGTTTAAGACAACCCTTTAGTAATAGCAATACAGCTCACTCAGACACAGCTAGAAAAAGTCACCAGAATGCCGAACAGCCCAATCTGAAACACGTATGTTGGAGCTTGGTCAACATCTACAGGTAGCTTCCTCCAAGCACGGGATGGGCAGGTTGCAGCGGGTAGCACGAGCCAATCACACCAACAGCTGCCGACCAATTATGGCCACCAGTGCCAAACACCCTGCCATTGAGACCACCAGCTGAATGGACCTTATGCTCAAGGCCCACCTTGTTCGGGAACTCCCAGATGGTGACATCCCTGAATTTGCTGAAGTATTCCAGACTGGTGCATACGATGTCGGAGAACACCACGGCACATGTGGGATGGCAGACAGATTGGGGCAGAGCTGCAGATAAACAGAAAGCAATAATCTTATTAGCAAGCCAGTTGGTTTTCTGTGGAGCTTTGATTGAATCTTCAGTCATATGTCTGACCAGTGCGGACAAGTGATTGCTCAAACTTGCAAGGCCTCTATGGGACACAGTTTATTGACCACAGCTAAAAACAGAGCAATAATGGATGCCCTTTTATGTTGATCCTTTAGTAACAGGAACAAAGCTAAACCACAGCCATAAAAAGGGCAAGAATGGATGCTCTCTTCAGCAACGCTTGTTTACGTCAACCCTTTAGTAACAGCAAGACAGCTCACTCAGACACAGCTGGAAAGAGAGCAAGAATGGATGCTCTCTGCAGCCACACCTGTTTAAGACAACCCTTTAGTAATAGCAAGACAACTCACTCAGACGCAGCTAGGAAAAGAGCAAGACTGGATGCCCTTTTCAGCGCTTTAGTAATAGCAAGACAACTCACTCGGACACAGCTATGAAAAGAGCAAGAATGGATGCCCTTTTCAGCGCTTTAGTAATAGCAAGACAACTCACTCGGACACAGCTATGAAAAGAGCAAGAATGGATGCCCTTTTCATCGCTTTAGTAATAGCAAGACAACTCACTCGGACACAGCTATGAAAAGAGCAAGAATGGATGCCCTTTTCATCGCTTTAGTAATAGCAAGACAACTCACTCGGACACAGCTATGAAAAGAGCAAGAATGGATGCCCTCTGCAGCCACACCTGTTTAAGACAACCCTTTAGTAATAGCAATACAGCTCACTCAGACACAGCTAGAAAAAGTCACCAGAATGCCGAACAGCCCAATCTGAAACACGTATGTTGGAGCTTGGTCAACATCTACAGGTAGCTTCCTCCAAGCACGGGATGGGCAGGTTGCAGCGGGTAGCACGAGCCAATCACACCAACAGCTGCCGACCAATTATGGCCACCAGTGCCAAACACCCTGCCATTGAGACCACCAGCTGAATGGACCTTATGCTCAAGGCCCACCTTGTTCGGGAACTCCCAGATGGTGACATCCCTGAATTTGCTGAAGTATTCCAGACTGGTGCATACGATGTCGGAGAACACCACGGCACATGTGGGATGGCAGACAGATTGGGGCAGAGCTGCAGATAAACAGAAAGCAATAATCTTATTAGCAAGCCAGTTGGTTTTCTGTGGAGCTTTGATTGAATCTTCAGTCATATGTCTGACCAGTGCGGACAAGTGATTGCTCAAACTTGCAAGGCCTCTATGGGACACAGTTTATTGACCACAGCTAAAAACAGAGCAATAATGGATGCCCTTTTATGTTGATCCTTTAGTAACAGGAACAAAGCTAAACCACAGCCATAAAAAGGGCAAGAATGGATGCTCTCTTCAGCAACGCTTGTTTACGTCAACCCTTTAGTAACAGCAAGACAGCTCACTCAGACACAGCTGGAAAGAGAGCAAGAATGGATGCTCTCTGCAGCCACACCTGTTTAAGACAACCCTTTAGTAATAGCAAGACAACTCACTCAGACAGAGCCAGGAAAAGAGCAAGAATGGATGCCCTTCTCAGCGCTTTAGTAATAGCAATACAACTCACTCGGACACAGCTAGGAAAAGAGCAAGACTGGATGCCCTTTTCAGCGCTTTAGTAATAGCAAGACAACTCACTCGGACACAGCTATGAAAAGAGCAAGAATGGATGCCCTTTTCATCGCTTTAGTAATAGCAAGACAACTCACTCGGACACAGCTATGAAAAGAGCAAGAATGGATGCCCTTTTCATCGCTTTAGTAATAGCAAGACAACTCACTCGGACACAGCTATGAAAAGAGCAAGAATGGATGCCCTTTTCATCGCTTTAGTAATAGCAAGACAACTCACTCGGACACAGCTATGAAAAGAGCAAGAATGGATGCCCTTTTCATCGCTTTAGTAATAGCAAGACAACTCACTCGGACACAGCTATGAAAAGAGCAAGAATGGATGCTCTCTGCAGCCACACCTGTTTAAGACAACCCTTTAGTAATAGCAATACAGCTCACTCAGACACAGCTAGAAAAAGTCACCAGAATGCCGAACAGCCCAATCTGAAACACGTATGTTGGAGCTTGGTCAACATCTACAGGTAGCTTCCTCCAAGCACGGGATGGGCAGGTTGCAGCGGGTAGCACGAGCCAATCACACCAACAGCTGCCGACCAATTATGGCCACCAGTGCCAAACACCCTGCCATTGAGACCACCAGCTGAATGGACCTTATGCTCAAGGCCCACCTTGTTCGGGAACTCCCAGATGGTGACATCCCTGAATTTGCTGAAGTATTCCAGACTGGTGCATACGATGTCGGAGAACACCACGGCACATGTGGGATGGCAGACAGATTGGGGCAGAGCTGCAGATAAACAGAAAGCAATAATCTTATTAGCAAGCCAGTTGGTTTTCTGTGGAGCTTTGATTGAATCTTCAGTCATATGTCTGACCAGTGCGGACAAGTGATTGCTCAAACTTGCAAGGCCTCTATGGGACACAGTTTATTGACCACAGCTAAAAACAGAGCAATAATGGATGCCCTTTTATGTTGATCCTTTAGTAACAGGAACAAAGCTAAACCACAGCCATAAAAAGGGCAAGAATGGATGCTCTCTTCAGCAACGCTTGTTTACGTCAACCCTTTAGTAACAGCAAGACAGCTCACTCAGACACAGCTGGAAAGAGAGCAAGAATGGATGCTCTCTGCAGCCACACCTGTTTAAGACAACCCTTTAGTAATAGCAAGACAACTCACTCAGACGCAGCTAGGAAAAGAGCAAGACTGGATGCCCTTTTCAGCGCTTTAGTAATAGCAAGACAACTCACTCGGACACAGCTATGAAAAGAGCAAGAATGGATGCCCTTTTCAGCGCTTTAGTAATAGCAAGACAACTCACTCAGACGCAGCTAGGAAAAGAGCAAGACTGGATGCCCTTTTCAGCGCTTTAGTAATAGCAAGACAACTCACTCGGACACAGCTATGAAAAGAGCAAGAATGGATGCCCTTTTCATCGCCACCTGTTTACTTTAACCCTTTAGTAATAGCAAGACAACTCACTCAGACACAGCTAGGAAAATAGCAAGAATGGATGCCCTTGCCCCCAAACCCACCTGACTGAAGTAACGGGGCACATGTGGTCAGCAGAATGCCGAACAGCCTTGGTCAACATCTACAGGTAGCCTCCTCCAAGCATGGTTCGCTTGGTCAGGGGATCTGTGCAGGGCTCTGTGCAGGGCTCTGTGCAGGGGCTCTGTACAGAGATTGCTGAATGATGAGGAAGCGAAGAGGTAGAGACGCGCAGTGGATACGCAAAGTGCTGCGGGGCTCGGTGCACTTCAAGGGGAGCCCCTTCTGTGACCCGAAGGTAATGCTCAATTAGGCGGCGACTCCTCTGGATGCACAGGCTTGATTGGTCTCGAATGGTATTCATCACACCCCGTCACGTCGCCCTTGGCTTCCGGTATGCTGGTAACTTGGGCGTTGTCAATGGCCAGGGTCCATGGTAAACGTTCTTGACTTCGTCGGGTTCATGCTTTCTAAGGTATAGGAAACCGAAGTATGAAGATACCGACTGGACCTGGGGGGCCGTGGACCACTGCCTGTGGCCATGTTGGAAGCCCCCAAAGGTGAAGGCGACCTGTCGGTTATAACGCCTGAGACGCTTGTGGACGTATACTTGGGGCACGTAAGCTTCGGCCATTGCACATCCTCATTAAGTGGCATAGATTTAGTGATTCGTTTTCAGTGTACGAAGGCGCACTTAGGCAAACGAAACACAGAGCATGGACTCCTGAACACAGGGCCTGGACTCCTGAACCCTCTGGTCACTCCATGTCACTCGTTCAGTGACAACACCGACACCTGAATGGCTGTTTCTCCTGACTCTGCTTCATCCGACGGGGTACCAGTCCTCAGCGCGGCTGCATCCAATAGTTATGATGCTCTTATATACCACATAGAAGGTGATTAGCGATCGTGGATTGGTGTACATAACCGCAGCACCCATGGATGGCCGTTTCAGGCGAATAACCAGTGCGCCTCTGGAATGGAGAGTTCGTAATGGACAACAGGAATATAAAGGCATATATAAGGTCAAAGGGGATAATAAAAACAAAGTTTCACATAAGACAAAACAGAGTTACCCTACCGCACAACAAGCACTGGCAGCAATTAAGGAGGAAAGTGGGCAAATAAAAACCCTTCCTACAGATTTACTGTATCTGCTCCAGTCAGACGCATCGCCACGTTCTGAACATGTGGTTAAAGCTACTGCTCACGTGGCTGCACCAGCTGCTTCTGCTCCTGTGACTGCAGCACCTGCTTCTGCTGCTCATGCTGCTCTTACATCTTCGACAGCCCCAGAAGATGATGGCGACGAAGATCTTTTGCAAGGTGAGACAAAGCATAACAGGTCGACAGACTCTCTAAGCTTTTGCGAAATACCTATGGCTCGCCCAGTCTTCAACAGAACAGCGACCCTATGTCAACATGTATATCTTCTTCACAGGTTTACTGTCTGAAGAGAACACTCAGCCAGCAGGTGCAGCTGATGACAGTGCAAAGGGCGACCTGTGCAGCGGCCGCAAACTGGGGGTGGGGGGTGAGGGAAGGCAGGGCAATATAGCAACCCCAACTCGTACGGCAAACAAGCCCGTCGGTGAAGCCAGCCCATTGATCGAGAATGGTGATGGCAAGAAGAGAAAGAGAGCAGCAGGCACAAGAGGACCAGCTGCCAAGGCGAGCTC
Organism: Pseudopediastrum boryanum; assembly: GCA_963556185.1. Taxonomy (NCBI): domain Eukaryota; kingdom Viridiplantae; phylum Chlorophyta; class Chlorophyceae; order Sphaeropleales; family Hydrodictyaceae; genus Pseudopediastrum; species Pseudopediastrum boryanum. Next base: position 4,000,781 of record OY744496.1, read on the forward strand.
AAAGCGGCAACGGAGGAGGAGCTGTGGCGAGAATGTAGAAGATGTGGATAATAAAACAGAGGGCAGAAGTGGGTCAGGCCCACAAGCAGCATCAGTAGCAGGAATATCAGCAGCAGTAGGAACAGCAGCAGCAGCAGCAGTAGCAACAGGAGCGACAGTGGGGAGTGGTTTAATAGGAGTTGGGACACAAGCAGCATTGACAGCAGCTGAAACATTAGCAGCATTGGGGAGTGTGGGGCGTAGGGAGAAGCTGGGTAGTGGAAAGTGGGGCATTGGGGTCAATAACAAGGAGAACGGGAAAGGATGGGAGGAAGGCAGACCATTGATGGCAGGACCTTCTGCTGTTGGAAATTCTGTAGGGAGAAGGAGGGAGGAGACGGAAGAAAAGGAGAGTGAGTCGAGTCAGTGCACAGCAGCAGCAGCAGTAACAGGTTCCAAGGCTGCTGCTGCTGCTGTGAATGAGACCAGATGTAGTAGTGGCAGTCGACGAGGGTTGTGCAAGGGCGGTTCAGGTTTGTTAGCAGCAGCAGCATCAGCAGCAGAAAAAGAGGAAGTGTCCGAAGGCAGCGGCAGGGGGAGGCAGGACGGAGGGAGGGGATTGAGCCCAACGAGGCAACGCCGAATTAGTGTTAAGAATGCGGGGACTGTATGGGCGAGTGGAGCAGCATCAGCAGCAGCAGGAACAGCATCAGCAGTAGCAGGAACAACAGCAGCAGCGGCAACGGGGAGAGCAGCAGGGACTAGTGCAGTCGCAGGTACATGGGCAAGTGGGATGAGGAAGCCAATGGAAGTGGTGCGTGGTGGGCCGGGTAATAGTGGTTCTGGTCTACGAGCAGCAGCAGCAGCAGTAGCAGCAGCAGCAACAACAGCTGCTACAGGCAAATGGGTGAGTGGGATGATGAATCAGACGAAGTCAAGGGAAGTGGTGCATGGCGAGCCGGGCAATGGCAGTGCTGGTTCTGGTCCTGGTTCTGGTCCAGCAAGACAAGCAAGAGCAGCAGCAGCAGTTGGAAGTTTAGGAGGATTGAGTGCAGCAGCATCAGCTGTAGCTGAAGCAACAGCAATGGCAAGAGCAGTGGAAGCAGTGATAGTAAGGGGGTCCGGGGCAGCGGCAGCAGCAGCAGGTTCGCAACCAGCTGCTGCACATTCAAAGGAGGCTATATGCAGGAGTGGCAGTAAAACGGGGGTGAGCAAGGGCGGAGCATTAGCAGTAATAGCAGCAGCAGAAGCATCTGATGGTAGCGGCAGGAGGCGGGTACACGGGAGGGAATCAAGTCACAAAGGGCAATGTCACAGTAGTGACAGGATTGAGGAGAAGGTAGGGGGGAGTGAAGCAGCAGCCGCGGCATTGGCAACAGCAGTAGAAGCACTACAGGCAACACAGCAAGCAGAAGCAGCAGCAGCTGCTGCTATCGGAACTTCAGGATCGGGGGCACAAATAGCATCGATAGCAGCTGCATTAGTAGCAGCAGAAGAAGTGTCAGTAGCAGCAGCAGAAGCAGTTTTATCAGGAGAATTTGCAACAGCAGCAGAAGCAGGAGCAGGACAAGGGAGGGGACCAGGGGGCAACAGTGGTAGGAAGAAGGGGAATTATGGGCCACCAGCAGCAGCAGGGACAGCAGCAGCAGATGCAGGAACAATTGCTGCTGAAAGCCCAACTGGGCAGAAGAAGCGAAGGGAAATGGTGCATGGGGAGCCTGGCAAGGGCGTTTCTGGTTCAGCAGAAACAGCAGCAGGGACAATAGCAGCAGGAACAGTTGCTGCTGCAAGTCCAGAATTTATTGCAAGAAGTTCAGGAGGACCAGGTACACCAGCATCAGGAACAGCAGCGGCAGAAGGAGCAGTATTCGGAGAGGAGGCATTGGTAATCCCAGATTCAGAAGACGAATGGGAAGGCACAGGGCTGGGGTGGAATAAGCCAAATGCCGCCCCATACAATGCAGCGGCTACAGCAAGAACAACACCAACAGCATATGCAGCTAGAACTTCTGGAGGGGAAAGGAAGGAGAGGGGGGGGCAGAAAGAGCAGCAGGATGGCTTCAGCCGGCGCCTATCATCATCAGCAGCAGCAGCAGTGGTAGGTCCTTATGCTGCAAGTTCAAAGGGGGTTAGAGGCAGCCGAGGCGGTAAAGGCTATGTTCTAGTGGTGAATGCAAGAGAGCAGCCTGCATGATCTAATGCTCCTGGTCTGTATGCTATCCCGTAGGTTGAAGTTCAGGATGCCATAATGCAGGCCCTTGCTGCCGAGTGCTCCATATGCAAGGACATGGGTGGTGGAATCCCGTGTGCCAGACCTGATTGCACGAACCAATACCACTTCCCGTGCGCACTGGCCAATGACTGCCGTAGAGATGTGAGTCATGGAGTCATGGAACCAGATAGACATGTTGGTTGTTTGGATGAGCTGAAAGTGTAGCAATCAAATTACCCTCAGAAGGCTATGATGAATTGAATCAAATCCAAGGGGGGGGGGGGGGCAAGTCCGTCAATTTCAGACCCCATAACCCAAGTCACAAGCAAAGCGTGTATGACACTATTTTAGGGGCTCCTCTATCCGTTCATGCTGCCCAAACTAATTTTTGAGGGGTCAGGAAATGGGTGGGGGTGGGTTCGTGAGGCCCAGAAGCCCCTTTTTATAAGTTCCCAAAGAATTTCCTGAGGCATTTTTCCACTGATTTAGGCATTTCGAGATGCTAGTAAGGTTCATACATGCTCAATATGCCTCAATGTGTCATTTATACTGCTTTGTGTTGGCTATACTGACGCCTCCCACTCCGTGAGTCTAGATGTGAGCAGGGCGAACGGGGTTTTAGGGGTCCAAGGAGTGGGTGGGTGGTAAAATTCCATAATGGGGCCTTTAAAATTCTTTTCTGCCCCCCCCCCCCCCCTCCGATCCAATCCTAGCCCAGCCATTTCAGGTTTATGTGGTGGGTTTTTTGGCACAGCAGGTCATCCGATAAAATACAATCCTCATCTTATGCCACTTTCTGAATTACTGCCAATAGAAAAACTATGTAGATCCTATTGGTTTAGGAATAACCACTATGGCTCTGCTTGCCGATGCACAGGAGGTTATACACCATGAAAAAGGGTTCACAATAGATGATTGGACCTGTCCTGAGGACCTCCATTCTTACGGGGATGATTGCGCGGCTGCCCTCAGGCACGGTTACCATATGACGACAGGCAGAGGCAAAGGGTTACAACAAGGAGAGCAGCAGCAACAGAAACAGGAGCAGCATCAATGGCATGAGCGGCAGGAGCAGAAGGAACCAGATAAGTTCAGGGGCAAGAGGAAACACCAGCAACAGCACGAGGAGCATGAGGGGCAGGAGCAGGAGGCTATACATGCAGGAACGAACCACGGAGAGCAGCAGCAGGAACAGCACATGCGAGATCTTAACGAGAATCAAGAGCAACAGACAAAGGAGGAGTGGAGGGGCGGGAAAAGCAGTTGTAAGAGCAAGGGGAGGGGGAGGGGGAAGGGCAAGGGGAGGGGTAGTGGCAATGGAAGAGCAAAGGGCAAGGAGAGAGGAACGGGTACAATACCTAAAAGGGATGTTGTAGAGGGCAGTAATAGCAGGAGCGACCCCGGAGATGAGTGTACGCCTGGTGCTGCATCTATGGCGTATGCATCCATTGCAGCGACTACTGCGGCTGAGGGCACTGCTGTCTTAAGAAGGGGGAGTAGGACTAGAACAGCACCTGATTACATCAAAATGGCAGTGGGGAGTGAAAGTGAACAGGGAGAGTGAAAGGGTGGTTCTGGGCTGGGTATGGGCATGTTTTGGGCTGGGCATTGGCATGTGCGTATTCTGGGCTGGGCATGGGCATATGTTGGGCCGGGCATCAAAAGCTTGGCGTCACAATTTGTGCTGGGCCCGACATCAGAAGTGTGCCGTGTGGCTATGGACGGTGGGAACAGGACAAGAAATCAAAGGCTAGCCGTTGATTTGGTCTGGCTGGCATCTTGGTATCTAGTTGTGAAAGTGTTCGGGCATTGGTTGTGCCGTGTGGCTATGGACGGTGGGAACAGGACAAGAAATCAAAGGCTAGCCGTTGATTTGGTCTGGCTGGCATCTTGGTATCTAGTTGTGAAAGTGTTCGGGCATTGGTTGTGCCGTGTGGCTATGGACGGTGGGAACAGGACAAGAAATCAAAGGCTAGCCGTTGATTTGGTCTGGCTGGCATCTTGGTATCTAGTTGTGAAAGTGTTCGGGCATTGGTTGTGCCGTGTGGCTATGGATGGTGGGAACAGGACAAGAAATCAAAGGCTAGCCGTTGATTTGGTCTGGCTGGCATCTTGGTATCTAGTTGTGAAAGTGGCTTTTAACGCATATCTAGCGGACGCATACCTTCCGTGCAGGCTGTTGTTATAAGAGAGACCACTGCACTGCCCTCAGGGCCGTGCAGCACCCAAGCATGACTCCAACCGGGTTTGTTAGTGTGGTGTGTTGAGTAAGAGCGAGGCTGGCGAGGCAGGCTGGGCAGGCAGGCAGGCTGGCGAGGCAGGCTGGCGAGGCAGGCTGTTGTTATGTGAAGAAGATCTACGTAGGCACGCTCGCCGCAGACACTTCGAATAGTACTTTCAACGTCACTCGTAATCACATGCTGGCAGTACCAAGTGGGCAAACTCTGCTACTCTGCTGCACACAATCGACAGAAGCGATCTCCGTACCGCTCAAATCCAAAAAGGCCTGCTCCAGACTGTTTGCTCAGTGCTGCCCCTGCTTTTTAGTACTGCATGGGAGCAGTGCTGCAGAACAAGTAGAAGAAGCTTTGGGCTCGTTTTCGAGCTATCTTGAACACATTGGAGCTGGGCTGATGATGCAAAAGACATACATACTGCCCGGTCGGCTGTAAAGCATCAAAGCTTCATTATGTGCTTGTAACAGGGCTGTGTTGGGTAAACATAACACATAACATAACAAACATTTAAGGTGTGGCAACCGCAAAGGGCTGCTATGTAAAATGTAACAGGGCACAAGCTTTCTACACCTCAAGCCCGCAATCTCAGCCCGCAACACAATACACATACAACCTAATATTTACTCACTATCACTGTTGCTGTGGATAGCAATGACAGCCATCACACAATCAATGCCCAGTCAACCACTCAACCCTCCACAAGGTCGAGCTGGAATGAACACAAACACTGCGCACTTCTTTAAAGGGAGAGATCTCGTCACGATCAGGTCGCACCTGACGCGATGGTCAGGCGTGACCTGACGTGACCATCAGGCGTTCCCTGACGGAAGTGTCAGGCGTTCCATGCCAGTATCAGGTCTCTGTCCATGCGTTTCGTCTACATGCATGCTTGCTAAAGCGCCGCTTTCGTGAGCAAGCAACCATGGGCGTGAACTGGTGACTCCTGTGACTCCTCCTGTCCTGCACGCACCAGGTGCGGCAACAAGTACAAATACGTGTGCTACTCCTGAAAGCTTTCGCTCGTGTCGCACGTGCGCTTTGCTTAAGCGCGTTGCTCCTGGTTGCCTTGTGGCGCAGAGCTCGTACGTGCCATAGCTTGCCATGCAAACTTCTCGCAACCCAAGCCCGAGGATCCCCCTTTCACACTGTTCATCAAAGCTACATATCACTGCTACTCGAAGCAAATGTTTCACGTCCTGGCAGCCACTCAGTGCTTTTGATGGCTTATACGTTCAGGACCACGTTGCACTGAGCTGACACTGACTAGTGAGCTCACGCTAGCCCATATGTCCCAATGAAGTCAGAATCCTCTCTCCGAGCGTCCTTTTACGTTTAGTGCTCGCTGGATGCGCACATAGAGCTGACGAAGTGTTGCCTTGCGGTCTGTGGACCTCTATCTCAGGGGTTCAACACAAATGCATGCTAGCTAGAAACTAGCCCAGCAATAGACTCATGTGAAGTTGGCTATGGACCAAGGTAGGCTCTTAAGTGTTGGGAGGCCAGGGTTTTCAGGGGTCAAGCTGTCAGGTGTCGGGTTGTCAAGCATCAGGCTGCTAAGGGATGTCAGAGTGTCGGCTTGTCAAACGTCAGGCTGTCATGCGTCAGCAGGTGTCAAGTTGTCAAGCGTCAGCTTGTCAGGCATGAGGTTGTCATGGGTCAGGCGATCATGTGGCAGCTTGTCAGGCGTCAGGGGTCATGTTGTAGGGCGAGCGTCAGGCTGTCAGGCGTCAGGCTGTTGTCAGGCTGTCAGGCCCTCAGGTTGTCAGGCCGTCAGGCTGTTTGATGAGCGTCACGCGTCAGGCTGTTGTCAGGCCGTCAGGCCCTCAGCTTGTCAGGCCGTCAGGCCATCATGCTGTCAGGCCGTCAGGCTGTCAGGCCATCAGGTCGTCAGGCTGTCAGGCCATCAGGCTGCCAGGCCATCAGGCTGTCAGGCCGTCAAGCTGTCAGGCTGTCAGGCCGTCAGGCGGTCAGGCTGTCAGGTCATCAGGCCATCAGGCTATCAGGCCATCACGCCGTCAGGCCGTCACGCTGTCAGGCGTCAGGCCATCAGGCCGTCAGGCTGTCAGGCCATCAGGCTGTCAGGCTGTCAGGTCGTCAGGTCGTCAGGCTGTCAGGCCATCAGGCTGTCAGGTCGTCAGGCCATCAGGCTGTCAGGCTGTCAGGCCATCAGGCTGTCAGGTCGTCAGGCCATCAGGCTGTCAGGCTGTCAGGCCGTCAGGCTGTCAGGTCGTCAGGCCATCAGGCTGTTAGGCCATCAGGCTGTCAGGTCATCAGGTCGTCAGGCCATCAGGCTGTCAGGCCGTCAGGTCGTCAGGCCATCAGGCCGTCAGGCTGTCAGGCCATCAGGTCGTCAGGCCATCAGGCTGTCAGGTCGTCAGGCCGTCAGGTCGTCAGGCCATCAGGCCGTCAGGCTGTCAGGCCATCCGGTCGTCAGGCCATCAGGCTGTCAGGCCATCAGGCTGTCAGGTCGTCAGGCTGTTAGGCTGTCAGGCCATCAGGTCGTCAGGCCATCAGGCTGTTAGGCCGTCAGGCTGTCAGGCCATCAAGCTGTCAGGCTGTCAGGTCGTCAGGCTGTCAGGCCACTACGCTGTCAAGCCGTCATGCTGTTAGGTCGTCCTGTCAGGTCGTCAGGCTGTCAGGCTGTCAGGCCATCAGGCTGTCAGGCCATCAGGCTGTCAGGCCGTCAGGCCATCAGGCCATCAAGCTGCCAGGCTGTCAGGTCGTCAGGCTGTCAGGCCATCAGGCTGTCAGGCCATCAAGCTGCCAGGCTGTTAGGTCGTTAGGCTGTAAGGCCGTCATGCTGTCAGGCCATCAGGCGGTTAGGCCGTCAGGCGGTCAGGCTGTCAAGCGTCAGGTTGTCAGGCGTCAGAATGTCTGGCGTAAGGCTGTCAGCCGTAAGGCTGTCAGCCGTAAGGCTGTGGGTTGAAGTTCAGGTTGCCAGGTGTAAGGATGTCAGGTGTCGTGTTTGGGTTGTCAGTTGTCATGATGTCAGGATTGATTACCGTTCTATGTTCCCAAGCATAGGCAAGTGACGAAGGAGTGACAGAAGTGACACCGGTAGAACGCCAGAATGCGGCTTTCAGACGTTGCAGCCTGCATGGAGCTGTCAGACTCTGCGCACAGGTGGTGTATGCGTGTAGCAATGTCTTCCAACTCCAAAGCGGCGTCCAAAGGGCCAGCCCTTGCTACCAAGCCTCGCCGATGGTTCAGAAGCCAGTTTCAGCGGCAAATCGATAACCATCCTGTGATAGCCACTTCAAGTACTGCAATCGCGTCCAGAGCGCCTTTGTAAGCCTTCTGCACAAACTAACAACGAGCTTTTTTCGATTGCCCTCATAAAACTATCGAGTGTGCCTGTGCCCTCCGGTGGCTGCCCTTCACTCGGGTCCAAGTTATAATACGTATGCTGGACTCCGTGTTCATTTGACACGATTCCCACTATGTTCTCCATATGCTGGAATACATGGTGTTCCTTGCCTTAATCATTGTTTACATGCTCGCCCGAGGGTCGTGAGCGATGACCAAGCTCAGGATATACTTCTACCTGCAGCTGCAGGCAGCGAGCGGGGCATGTGCCAAACAAGTAGTGCAGCCGAATGTGCAATACACTAGATTCTGCAGCATTGCTGGAGGATGCCTGCAAGGTTCTGCTTGCACTATCATGCACACAGCTCGACAGCAGATCGGCAGCGTTAACACTCACATGCGGATGCCTTGCCTGGATAATGTGCAGATGCATTCTTCCGCTTAGACAGCCAGATAGAGCATGTCAGACAGGCAAAAGCTGCACGACCTGGCCAGCTTTTGAAGGCGGTGGACTCGTTGCCATCCATGCACTGTATGTAGGCAGTCCACGCATTCAGGGGTTTCATGAATCTTTCACTGTCATTGGTTCTCAGATCATGTCATAGCCTTTTGGCATGGACACGCATGCATCGTTGGAGGATTGCTTGCTGCAGTACTCGTTGCCGGCTTCCCTGTTGCCAATAATGCCAGCCACAACCTACACACAGCATGCACAATCTGATCTCCAAGCATCCACACTGCCGATGCGCATTACTTTACACCAACAGTAAGAACGGCTACACCAAATGGTTGCTGGGTGTCAGGTGTCAAGAGGTTAGTTGTCAGGCGTCACGTGGTTTGGACGTATATACCTCCGCTTCTGAAGCAGTGGGTGGCTGCATTGATTGTGGCTGTCAGGGCATTTGCTTTGAGTAAGTAATTTATGGAGTTATCAGTAGGCTGATGGTCAGCAGTGTGAAAGGGGTTTTCATTCGCAGAGAAGTATTAGACCTCAAGCACCGAACCAACGACGAATCAGAACTAGGCACGTTCCGCACTCCCGCGGGCTTGGGTTGTGGGACTGGGTTGTGGGAGTGGTTTGGATGTGCCTGGCACGTATGACACGTACGATGTACGAGCTCTGCGCCACGAGGCAACGCACTCGAGCAAAGCGTACGTCAATTTAAGCCCAGTGGAAGGCTTCCAGGAGTAGCAGACGTTTGTACTTGGTACTTTGATGATCAGTGTGAAAGGGGGACCCTCGGTCGAGCTTGCTTGGGTTGCGAGAAGTTTGCATGGCAAGCTATGACACGTACGAGCTCTGCGCCACAAGGCAACCAGGAGCAACGCGCTTAAGCAAAGCGCACGTGCGACACGAGCGAAAGCTTTCAGGAGTAGCACACGTATTTGTACTTGTTGCCGCACCTGGTGCGTGCAGGACAGGAGGAGTCACAGGAGTCACCAGTTCACGCCCATGGTTGCTTGCTCACGAAAGCGGCGCTTTAGCAAGCATGCATGTAGACGAAACGCATGGACAGAGACCTGATACTGGCATGGAACGCCTGACACTTCCGTCAGGGAACGCCTGATGGTCACGTCAGGTCACGCCTGACCATCGCGTCAGGTGCGACCTGATCGTGACGAGACCCTTCCGCAAGCGGAAGTTTACTTCCGCAAGGGATACATGAATACTGGGCAGACGCCTGCCATTTCCATCAGCACACAAAGCACAAACCAATACAGAGTCTTTAGTATCATTTTGTAAACACACAGAGACAATGGGCAGACAACTTGCTATTGCACACAGAGCACAATGCAAACACACGATTGCAATACACTGGCAGATGGCAACTCCAACGCAGCTGCAGGGCACCATCATTAAGGCAGCTCTACCCCATCCAACTTAGTGCCAATTACCCACGCACAATCCGGAATGTCAACCTCAAGGGTTCAAAAGAGAACCAGTCTGACCCACCCCTCGCTTATGTTAGGCAAACTCTGCAAGCTCTGATTACACAAAACATATACACCACGTGCATGCAAAAACATCAGCAGTTACAGGTAGTGAAGCAGCAAGCCCCTTAATAGGCTTACAGCTTAGCGGAAGCAAGATAAAAGGAACATAAGTGCCGCTCCTCTAATCCGTAGGGAATAAATACCCATAAGCAGGGACCAACGTTCACCTCGCCCTACTACCGGTCTCGTAACTGCCGGTTGCCAACGGCCGGCGCCGGGCAGGATCAAACCGCCCGCGACCTAGGCGTTGCAACCGAAGGAGTTGTCCAAGAACCGTTTCCAGGACATTGTAACGTATCTAGGACAACGTAACGTTAAGGTGTCCTTGACCGGCCGGAACCACGGCGTGATGCATACTCAACTCATCTCGTCGTCATAACGTACTAGGCAGTACATGTTCAGGATTGAGGCGTCCTGTTACATTCCTCCCCACTGAAGTATGATTGCCCTCAATCATACAGAGATAATACAAGGGAGTACACAGAGATGATAACAAGGCCAAGAGTATTGGTAACTTTTGAGCTGTAGTTACCCTTAGCACAGCATGCTAAGACCTCATCATGAGCGCTCATCATAGACCAGCCAACTTCATGTTGCATGGCTTACATAATGTGTCAGAACATTAGAACAACCTAGCAGCAACTGAAATCCCTCATATGCCCATGCAAAGCTCATACTAAAAGGGTCTCAAGGCCGGCGTCAAGGGAGTTAGCAAAAGGGCCGAAACCTTCTGAGCTCCATGAGTTCAGTTCAGCAGTGATAGCTCATAATGCCTTAACACTGAGATGACCTATCCATTGATAGTAAATGAGTATGCCGTAACGTTGCATGCCACTGCAAGATAAAGAGAATCAGTGCATGCGTTTCAATTTGCCAGAGCGTTTGGCCTTCACACGCTTCCTGGCATTGAGTGCCTTATGCTTCTCTTGTCTTATGACATCAGTAGCCTTTACAGATGCCCAATATTCAGAGAGAAGCTCAGGACAATTCTTGAGATTAGCTTCAGGTTCCCAAGTGTTATGCTCAGGGCCATAGCCAAGCCACTTGATCAAGAACTCTCGCTTAATCTTATAGCCACGCACAGGGTGCTTATCCCTATGCAGCAGGATCCGTTCCACTTCATATTCCAGTTCACCATCAACCAGCGTAGGAGGTGGTGGTGGATGCACAGAACCATCAGATCTGTAAGTATTCAGCAGGGACACATGAAACACGTTATGTATCTTCATGCAAGGAGGCAGGTCAAGCTCATAAGCAACCTGATTTATTTTCCTGCTTATTGTAAAGGGACCAAGATATTTAGGCATAAGCTTAGCAGAGCCTACCATCTTCATAGTGAGGTTCCTAGTGGACAGCAAAACTTGATCACCCACTTTGAACTCAACATCCCTTCTGCGTATGTCAGCATAAGCCTTCTGCCTTTGCTGGGCAGCATGCAAGCAACGCTTGGCGTCTGAGATTGCATCATGCATGTTCTGAATCATGGATTTGACAGCAGGAACTCTATCATCTGGTTCCCTCCCCCGGTTAGCTGCAAGCAGCACAAACTCAGTGGGAGAACGTGGGTGTCGTCCAAAATTCAGAAAGAAAGGCGTATTGTTAATGGAGGAGTGCCAGCTATTATTGATGGCAAACTCAATCATAGGGAGCCAAGAATCCCAATCCGTTTGATCAGCACGCACATAGTGCCTGAGCATATCTTCCATGACTCTGTTGACACGCTCAGTATTACCGTCAGTCTGAGGGTGGAAAGCAGTACTTGCAAGATGAGTCATGCGTAAGCGTGCCATGAGAGAGGCCCAGAAGTTAGACATGAATTTAGGGTCTCTGTCTGTAACAAGGGATTCAGGAAATCCGTGCAAGCTAGCCACATGTTTATAAAACAGCCATGCATCGGGAATGCATTCATAAGGATGTTCAGCAAGCCACTGTAGCACATCACGAGCTACAAAAGTCTCAAGCATGTCCTCAAATGATACAGAATCAACATGATCTGCATTTGCTGGCAAGGCTACATTAAGCCGTGCGGCATTAGCATTGCCAAGAGGGGAAGCAAGGTGCTCACCTGTGCTCACTTCCCCTTGCCGTTTCCCTGATTCTTCTTAGGCGGGTGCATAGGATACTTGCCCTTGCGCAGCCTGTTCTCATCATAATTGGGGCAAACAGGGTTGCCAGCTGCATCGCGATCTGAGATCTTGTGATCGCTGGGCATGGGTATCAGAAGGACCAGCACCAGGATCACTGCGGCCAGAGGGACGAGGCCGAGGTGTTGAAGTCTTGGAGAGGACCTTGTCCTTGTAGGAGACCTTGGGAGGCTGCTTAGAAGAGGTAGATTTGTTGGCGGAGTTTGCAGCAGCCCACAAGCCATTAGCAGCAGTCCTGATGGCGTCAAAGGAGGACCATTCTCGGCCATCTTGAGTGGTAAGCAGCCTGTCCCTGAACTCAGACTTGAGGTTGGACAGGAGGGCATTGATCCAGACTGAATCAGGTAGCTGATGGCCCAGAGAACCGAACTTGGCTTTGAGCTTCATGAGCTGAGCAATGGTGTCTGCTACGTTGCCATTGCCCAGATTGCCATGGGTGAGTCTCTGCCACAGGGAGAAAGACGTTTCCCGGGAAGCGAACGGACCAGCTGCCATAGTGGCCGCGAACTCTGCCCAGGGCGTGGCAGCGGTAAGCCCGTTGGCTTGCGCATACCAACAGCACTGCACCTGACAGCTGCGCGGGGAGAAGGCCCACGGCAGAGGCACGGTGCTGCAGAGTGCCAGTGGATCTTTCTTCACTCGACCTTGCAGAAGATTGAGCGGAAACATGCAGCACATGCAGCGGTGCTGTCCTCTCCTAATGATGCTACCAGGGCAGATTACAGGGAGGCCAATAATGCTGCTAGGCGAGCGGTTAAGAAGGATCAGGAGCGGTACTTCAAGCAGCAAGCGCTGTTTGCGGAACATGCTCTAAAAGCTGGTAATCTAGCCGTGTTCCACAAGCATGTCCAGCGGATCTTCAAGGAGCAGCAGGGCAGTAGCTCTGCTGCTCCTACAGCTGTGCTAGGGGGTGCTGATGGCAAGCAGGGAGGAGGTGGTGAAGTGCTTTGCTGAGCACTTTGCTGATGTCCTCAACTGCCCTGCCAAGCTCGACCAGCAAATGCAGCAGACCATTGAGGAGTTAGTGCAGAAGATGGAGGCAGGGCAAGGTGCAAACCAGCAGAGTGAAGCAGCAGCTCAGCCACCTACTGTGCAGGAGGTTGAAGAAGCTGTCTTTGCCTGTCGTAATGGGGCAGCTCCTGGGGTTGATGGTATCGCAGCGCCTATGCTAAAGCTCAGTGGGACCATGCTGAAATGGTTGCACAGGGTCATTGTGGCGGTGTGGGAGTCAGGGAAAGCGCCAGTGGAGTGGAAACGTGCACTGTTGGTGGCACTGTATAAAGGCAAAGGAGAGCGCAAAGTGAGAGATAGCTATAGGGGGATAAGCTTGCTAAGTATACCGGGGAAGGTGTATGTCTTGGTCATTTTGGCTAAGATCAGTTCTCATATCGATGCACAACTGCTTGATAACCAGTCTGCTTTTAGGAAGGGGAGGGGCCTCACTGATGCTCTGTTCACCATACGCCAGGTCATCTCTAAGTCTGTAGCATTCGATCAGCCTCTATTCATGGCTTTTGTGGATTTGCGTAAGGCATATGATTCTGTACCGCGAGACACGCTATGGCGCATCCTGCATGTGTACGGGGTACACACAAAGCTGATAGAGTTGCTGATGGACTTGCATACTGGCACACAGGCTGCTGTTAGGATGGGTGGTGTGGTGTCTGAGTGGTTTGATGTGCATGGCGGGGTGCGGCAGGGATGTGTCATTGCTCCCTTGCTGTTCAACATCTACATGGACTTTGTGGTTCGGCAGGCAATGGCTCAGATGCCGGAGGGATGTGGGGTGAAGCTAGCCTATCATGCAGATGGGAAACTTGAGCGTGATGGGTGTGGTAGTGGTGGGTGTGTGGAGCTGTTGTCTGTTCTGCTGTATGCAGATGATATGGTGTTGCTAAGTCCCAGCAGGGAGGAGTTGGTGGTCATGCTGCAGGTGATGGACAAGGTTGCTGCTAGTCTTGGGTTGCGCATTATGCAAGCAAGACTGAGATCCTGTCCATTGACAAGGATTGGAAGGAGGGGGATGTGCCAGTGCAGCAAGGACCAGAGGTGGTTATCAGTGAGGGTGTGGTAAAAGAGGTGTCACAGTTCAAGTACTTGGGAAGTGTGCTTGTGACTGATGGCAGGTTGGATGTGGAGTTGAATATCAGGAGGGGTAAGGCTGTGGGGAGGTTTAAGCAGTTTGAAAAGATGTGGGGTACCAAGCATCTGTCATTGGCTACGAAGGTGAAGTGTTACAAGGCATATGTGTTGCCAATTCTGCTGTTCGGGAGTGAGTGTTGGTCCCTGACCAAAGTGCAATCGCAAATGCTTGAGCGGGTGCACTCTAGCTGCCTTAGGAGCATCCTGGGGGTCAGGCTGTCAGATCGGCACACCAATGAGCATATCAGGAAATCATGTGGGGTAGCCACCTTGTCAGCATACATCACAGCAAATAGGCTGAGGTGGCTGGGGCATGTGGGCCGCATGGAGGAGGGCAGGTTGCCGCATATTGCGTTGTTCTCTTCATTACATGGTGACATGACGAGGCCAGTGGGTAGGCCTCGCCATACCTGGGAGAAATGCGTGTGTGCAGATCTGAAGGTGCTTGGTCAAGATGAGGGGAGCTGGGAGGCTTCATGTCAGATTAAGAGTGCTTGGAGGAAGAGGTTGTGGGATCTTACGCACCCTTGGGAAAGCCAACGGTTAGTGAGGTGTAGAAGGCGCACTAAGCAAGCTATTGATAAGCATGTGGAGCGCTATGTGGTGCCTTTCAGTGGCTGGGAGGATGGTGGTTCACCAGTACCTTGGTGGTGGGAGCCACCTCCAGCCCCTACTAGGGTGGTGCTTGATCCTGCTGCCTCCCCGCCACCCATGTGTGATGGAAGTGGAGCAGGTTTTGGGTTTTAGTGGTGGTGTTTGCTTCCCCTTGGTGTGCACGCCGTTGCATCTAGCCTCAGCTTGTGTGTGGCAAATCCACCATCGGTTGTGTGGCTTCGTGATTGTGATCAGGAGCCTTGTGTTTGTGGCCTAGGTTTGTTTGGCCATTGGCATTGCTGGTCTTGCGTTTTGATTGATTGATTGATTGAGGAGTGGGACGTTACCGTGCTAGTTTAGTGCTGTAATGCCTGGTCCATCTCTATGATGGCGAGTACAACATGCTTCTCTGCCACCCGGGAGATCTGACCTGGTAGAAGGTACCGAAAACGACCCTCTGGTTGAGGGTGATGCACAGCCCTATGTACTGTGTCTCTTGGCAAAGTTGCTGCCAATGAGGTAACGCCCGCGAGTTCCAGCCATGACCGCTGCTGACGCAAGTCATAGGACCGTGCGCACTACAGTTGGCCGTGCAGACGGTGCTTTCTTGCAGTACGTCAAGTGTAAAAGAAGCGACGATAAATGAACATTCTTGGAGTATGGCTCAATGTACGCCCAGGATTGGCCTGCATGCCCGTGGGAGACTGCCGCTGCCGCTCACGTTCAATTGGGTGCTTGCTCACTTTGAATTGACTACTTGCACGAAAGCATCATTGCCCTGTCAGCCGTGGAGCCCTACCCGTTTGGGCAGTGGGACTGTGAAGGACAGCCATTGAATGGAGGGGCCTGCACGGGCACCGACTCCTCTATTTCACCCTACCGAACCCCACCATGCCGCACACCCAGGCAAGTGCAAGAGGTCGCAAGCCAAGAACTTTCCCGTCCGTGTACATAAAAGAAAAATACACGTGCTCCTCACCAATGCAATCGAGTTCAAGTGAATTTTGTTGCTTATCACTTTGATTAAAGCCACCACAGCAAGGAGTCCACACACCTGCAAATATCTACCACCATAATCCACGACCCAACCTGGCAGTGTTCCTCTAATAGGCCTGGCCCTCCACCCCACATCTAATTGTATCCACAACATGGACAGTGCAGCAGATGCGCGCTTCTCTAAGTTGCAGCACACCATACTGGAGATTGAGTTCACTAGCAGTACATTCCTGCTCACACGGATTAAGCTGGTGCTCCCACTCCATCACCAGCAGACAATTACTTCTGCATGCATCAGGTACCATATGGGAGGGGCACTGTCCCTTCCATTCCCAGCCTGGGCTTATGACTGCCTCATGCCCCCAAACATACCCAACGCACACATACAATACCCACATATATAGTAGGGGCTAAAGAACAAGCACAGAGACACACGACAATGACCGCGATGCTGGATCTGCCTACCCAACCAGGCAGCCAGGTGGAACCACACATGAAAAAGTACACGCAACAAGGTGTGCATTTCAGCCTCCACAACATACAGTGCAGCCTACCGAAGCAATTCGTCGCAATACATTGCAAAGAGCCCCCAACTTCAAAAGAGAAGGACCTCCTGACCCATGTAATCTCCCCGTATGGTTCACAGCCATAGGCTGATATGTGGCATGACTAGCAGCAACAGGCAACCATGGCTGATCACACCTGGACTCCTTATCACCTTCCTGACAACAGATGGAGCTGTCCCAATGTCCCCTTGCTGCCCCAGCATGCTACAAGTGCTCCTTGTGTCCGCTGGGATAGAATGCTTTCCCAGGGCCAGGTGCCATGCCATTCAAGACTGCTGGCCATAGATTCTTCACCTTCTGCAAGACGCTCAGAGCAAGCCAATAATGTCTACAGTCTCCTGCAGATATACCAGCTTCCCGTCATATGCATGAAGTAAGTGCCCAAAAGACCCACAGCACCCAAGGACAAGAGATCCCAAGCCATGGCAAAGCTCGCATTTCACAGAAACGTGTCAAAACACACATTTAAAGCAAGGCACAAGAATCAAATTGACCCCTGTCCGGTACTATTCATTAAGTATATCACATGGCGAAATGGACACTGCACCCGCACCTATTCCAAATGGCCCATAATACATTCAATGGGTAGCTGGGGCACCCCAAAGATTTGAGCATGATCCACATCTCATGCAATCCACTGTGCATGCACGTAGCCACATTGTACAAGTTAGCGCCAGACATGGTCATCATTGGTATGGCTACATCTCAGGCTTCAGCACATGCTCCAATGGTGTATGCCATGGTTGGAAGTCCCAAGAGCAGACAATCATGCTTTCACACAACCCAACCCCGCTGGAAACTTGCAGAAGCTTGCCCAATTGGGCCATGTCTCTTCAAAAAGCAACACCTCCAGCCATAGCCCTGCCCCTTTAACTGCTTCACATTCCCATCACCTGGGCCCCATAAGCAAAACATAAGACACTTGCAAAGGATCAAGACTGTGTAGGTATCCAGCCTTAACCTCGCCCTTGAAGAACCCCCGCTTATTCCCGGGCCCTCTAACACCCGTACCAAGCAACACCTAGGACCATCAGATCCTCAGACCATCAACCCACTGGCACTTCAAAGTATATCACATCAGAGCCACCTCAAGGTCCCATTCTGAAGCTGCTATGGAACTAGTAGTGCAACACAAGTGATAGAAACACAGCAGTGATTCTGCAAGCGCGATGGGCAAGCATACAAACATATTCTCAACAGTGACTTAAAGGTTGGCCCACACGCAGTTTGCAGGAAGTCAGCAACTCACTGGCAGGCATAATGTACAGGGCAGGATGCAGTCTGCAGCCAATGCCTACCAATATGCCAGCCCTATTCGTTCCCAGAAGGACTCAAGCTAGTGCAACATGTCTGCATACAGACATACTGGTCCTGTGCAAAGGCATGCAAGCGCGGCTGCATGGGCGGCCAGCATTACTCTAGGCCCGAGGGACAAACTTTTCAGAAAGGTTTGCACACAACATGCTCCTGCCACAGCAGCAATTTTGTAAGCATGCAGTCACGTTGACAGGGTTGATCTGAGTATCAACTTCCTGGAGCTGGCACCACTGCCCACACAGCCTGCTGCTGCAACCACTGCTCACCGCCCCTAATGTGCTAATCATGCTAGCCACTGCGCCTGAGGGACCAACACAGCCAATGTTGCCCAGAAACACCATTCAGGTAATAGTTCTACATCTATTTTTACATTACACCCTTAAAACATGCAGCTATTCCAAGATGCCCTCCATAGATCGCTCCATTCAAGATGCTGGACCCACCGCCCTCCCCTTACCAGCCCCACTCACCTAGGCAGCACCCTTCATCCAGCACATTCAATAGTAATAGTATGCACACTCACACAACAGCATACTAACATGGCTCTGGCACTGCCAGGCCTTCAGACGCTCTGAAACTCCTGCTGCTCAACATGCAGCAGTATCCAGGCAGGCCAGTGTTCAACTCTCGTTTGGGCTGCATGCAAACATCTCCTGCATGGTGGCATCCACCGCCTCGTTCACAGAATGCCTCACACTCCTCCTCCTGGTCAGGCTCCCCACCTCCTGGCCCAGAGCCTCCTGCCCCGCTGCTGCCTGCTGCCCCCCCTGGCTCCAGTGTGGCTCTCCCCCCTGCAGTGCCATGATCTCCTCCTTGATGTCCAGCAGCAGCTGTGTGAGGTGCTGCTGGTGGCTGCTGAGCCCCTCCACCTGACCAGCAACCTGCTCCTGGTGAGCGGCTAACATGGACATGGCGGTGTGGGTGGCGGAGGCAGACTGACTGGCGGCAGCTATGGGCTGAGTCAACTGCTTGGACAAGGCGTCAAGCTTGGCGACAAGGGACTGATTGCTTTGGACCAGCCCACCAATCTGCGCGGCCAGGCAACCAGGGCCAGCACAGCCAGACCTCAGAGGCAGAAGATGTAGATTAGCAGTCAAATCGAATCGAATTGGACATGTGCTTTTCGACGAGGCTTTCTCACCATGATTATGAACAGCTAAGCTGATTGCATGGCCAGCACAGTGGGCTTACAACTGCAACAGTCCTTACTCCGACACATGAACTCTTCACAGGTGATCTCATGCTGAAGCTAAGCCCAATTTTCACTTCTGCTCTCATGTTGACACCCCTCTGCTCACATGCTCATAACCCGTGCATTCTTGGATACATTCACGTATCACCATCTGCCTCCTCCTGCTTTAACTCCTGCTTCATTCCCTCCTACCACAAATGCTTCACTTTCATGCGTCCTTTTTCACCCAAAACAACCCCAGCAATATGCTTCCCCCACTCACCACATGGCGCTGCCTGTACTCCTCCTGCCTCAGCAGAGACTGCAGGGAAGCCACCTCCCGCGCATGCTGTGCATTTGCTGCTGCAAGTGCTCCTGCTGCAGCCTCCTTGTCCCGCACTGCCCCATAGCTCCAGCTCCCCAGAGCCATTCCCTCTGCTGCTGCCACCCCTGCTGCTGCCTTCCAGGCCAAGCTGAACACCAGGGAAATCTTCATGATGTAGGCCAGCACAGCATAAACGGCTGCCACTGCTCCGGCACTGGTCACTGCTACGCCCAGGCCCCCGGCTAGGTACCAGCGGGAGCGCCACCAGGGCCGGCCTGCACCACCCACAGCAGCAGCAGCTACTGCTGTCATGGCTGCTGCTGCTGCTGCACGTGAGCCGGGAGGATGCGCAATCCTGAGAGCAACAGGTGGGCTCCTGCGCCCGCTGCTTGAGCTGCTGCGAGGACTGCTGCAGGTGCCTGTGCTGCTGCTGCTGGGGTTACTGCTGCCAGTGCTAGTCAATCGCCGGAGCTCAGGAGCACTCCCAGGAAGGGGTGCTGCAAAGCTGCTGCTGCTGTTAGGGCTCCTGGGGCTGTGCACCTCTCCGCTTAAGCTGCTTCCTGGTGGAGCTGGGACTGCACGCCCGGAAGGCAAAGGAACACTACTGCTGCTGCTGGCCTGCACGCCCCCGGAGTCACTGCCAGTTCTTAATCTGCCGTTGCTGTTGCCACTGCCATTGGAGGATGGGCTGGATGTGTCAGGAGCACCTGCCCAGACTGTGCTCCATGTATCTATGATGGTGTTGATGCTGCCACCCGGGACTAGTTTACGTTTAGGAGGTGCCACCCTGCCCCCCCAAGTGTCTATCCACAGGGATAGCAGGTCAGGGGAATGGGTGGAAGGAGCCCATGGCCGACGCTGTGTTAATGGTGCATTGAAAGGCCGGGGGTCTGGCTCAATTTCTGAGAGAGAAGGTCGAGGTGAGCTGGGCATGCTGCTGCAGCCAGTAGAGTGGGCACTACCCGAGGTGCAGCCCAACCTGCCGGCATTGTGCTGCTGCAGGGCCGCTAGGAAGAGGTCAGGAGCAGATAAGCTCCTCTGGAACGTTGCCTGGACCTTCACGAGCTCATCTCCATTCAAAGGAACAGAAGCTGGGCGGGCTAGCTGCGGCCCGTGCGGACTACGAGGGCTCGTGGGCTCGATTGGTGCTCGATGGCTCGATTGGTGACTTATGATCTGACCATGATGAGGACCGACGTAGGACGGGGTTTCCATAGGTAACGTTTGATATCGCACTTCGCCATGATCTTCATGAGCCGTATACGCCTTGAACCACATGTCTATCCCGAGTAGGGCACCCTGCTGGTACTCCCCTTGCGGCAGCTTTGCTAGGCAAAGCTGCAATGCGCCCGTGACACGACCACAACACCAATTCCGTGCAGCATTCGTGTGTGCGCATTAGAGAGCTCGCTTACAGGGCGGTATTCACAAACTATGGCACAACTGCTTAGCGCGAAATACGAGTAAGAAAGCAGGAGGCAACAGAGCTCTGCAATTAGTAGTATACATTGTAGGCTAATGCTGCTTCATGCTGACATAAGCTTAACGAGGGAGAATAATGACGGCCTTTTACATCGGAATACAGGGGCCGATGTCACGGTGCGGTCACCACTCTTGGAGTTACTCAGTTGAGTGCGTTCGGAAGTGGGGCCGGGCTCCTTCAATTCTTCACGTGCAGTGTTTGTATCTTATTGATTAAGTTGCATTCGTAGTATGGACTTTACTAAGCAAGGGTGTTGACCTGGCTTATGTCTTGATGTATCTTTTTGAGGCGACATTCATATCTGCATAAGCTGCGAAACAGGTGTTGGGCCTCATCGATGTTTGTGGGTTTTGCTTTGTCAATCCTATCATGTTTTTGTTTAACAGCGCGCCTAATGCATGAAACCTGAGAGAGCTGCATATGCCTGTGCCTGGCAGAGGTGGTGATCTTTTCCCCCCGCCCCAGGCGCAGAACCTGTCAAGGCCGGTATGAATTTCCTGCAGCCTGCCACTCCCACCGGCGCGCATGTGCCTTCTGCTCAATTTGCCTCAAAGATCCTCCCGTCAAGGTCTTGAGCAAGGGAAGCGGGAAATGTACTAGTTCAAACACCGGATGGGACTCCTCACTCTCAGCTTGAATTGTGCCAGCACATGAACCCCTAAAATTGTTGTGACGCGAAAAGCTGTTTGAATAATACTGCCATGCACCCGGCTCCAGAGCGTTTATAACCATGAAGCACTGGCCGTAGGACTATTAAGACCGCACACTCGAACTAACTCAAGAAGGTCCTAAGCCAATGCAGCCGGAGGCATGGAGACCCGACTTTGCTTGCCAGATCGTGAGGTCCTCCGTACCTGCACTTGACCGACAGTCATTTGGTACCGCCAGGCCAGAGTGCCAGACCAAGCAGTCACCGAAGGCCACTTGACGCGCGCTTGTAGTAAATGGCATGTTGGAAGCTCCTACTTCGCGATTTGCCCCTGTTTCGACACTCAACTGGGTGCCAGCACTGCCATATGAGCACGAGCATACGGAAGAAGCCTTGCTTAGATCCCTTGAGCAGGGACGGCCTACATTGTTCAGTCGCCTACTAGGGTCGGTTCCAAAAGCACGTATGCGCTGCTGAAGTCGGATGTACCTCCCCAAGCGAGTCGAAAGCTTGTTAACCAACCCAGCGCACCGTAGCCGTTGAACCTCCTGTGTATTAAGACCGCACATACGTTGCAGTTACATGACCCTGCAACAGGGAATCTCTCTCAATAGGTTAGTTCACGACTTCAAAGAGGTTCTCAGAAACCCCATAAAGAATGTAGCAGCGTTGCCTCTAGAGGACGACCTGTTCGTCTGGCACGGCAATGGTGAGAACAACCGGCCGTTCATTGTCAGGAAAGTTGCAGTTCGCAACCTAAGTGACCATAATCCCCTTTTCGCCTTTTCCAACATGCAGTCCGTTCGGATGGGGGAATCTTTGCCGATTCCCCTCTGCATTTTGAGCTCTACTTCCCAGACAACTACCCACAGGAGGCACCTGAGTGTCGCCTCTTCCACGCTGTACCTCATCCCTACGTACGCCCAGCTCCTCTAAACTATGCCCATGTTTCGAGAGGCAAGCGCAGGCCCATCTTTTCTCAGGCAGCTTGGCGCCTGGCCATGTGGGACTGCATACCCCAGCATAACAGCTGGAGCAGCTGCTACACAGTACAGGCAGTCCTGGTGCAGCTGCAAGGTGAGTGCAGCATATATTCTGGACAGTGAACAAACTGTCAGGCATGTTAACAGAATCACAGCGCATTGCTTATAGCAGTGCCTTCGCATTTAAGTGATCCTCCTATCTCCTGGACCAGGGCGCTTCTTGGCACAGGGCATGCACACTCATGTGCCGACTCAAACCAGTGTCTGGCATCATGCTACAACCTGTTTCAGCAAGGGGTGTGTTTGAAGATCATGCTGGTGGCATCATATGGAACTGTGAGAGACTATATGCGGCAGAAAGCAGGGCATCGCAGAAACACTGAAGATTATCCCGCTTGTTGCTGGTGCCTGCAGTGTTCCTTCTGGACCAGGAGCTCCTGTGTGACACTCAGGAGGTCACTATAGCAGCTGCAGCAACATGCGCATGGGACTTAACCTGCAAGAGCTGCACCCACACAGGTGCACTCCCATACCCTCCCTTACCAACAACAGAACAGCTGGCTGCTGCCCAGAAGGCGCGCGAGAAGATTGTGGTGCGGAAGCCCTTTGTTCCTGCTCGTTCCCGTCAGACTGCGCAGCTCCTGCAGGTGCACCAGTCTCAGCAGGTTAGCAAAGCAACAACACCAGCCCACTCGGTCAAGAGCACACCAGCTGCTTCCCCTGCTACCTCCAGAGCCGCCTCTGTGTGTGGGGAAGGAACCAACTACCAGCAGCAGGTGGTGGAAGGTGCAGGGGGTGGGGCAGGGAGCGGTCAAGAGGGCTCTGTGCGCTCCAGGGGATTGTGTGGGGCCTTGCAGAGGGGTCAACAGCTGCTGGAGCAGAAGCTGCAAGGCATAAAACACCACCAGCAGCCTCGGCAGCAGCAGCAGCAGCAAGAGCTTGGGCTCAAGTGCCATGGAGTTGGAAACCAGGCCAAGCAGCAGCAGCAGCAGCACAGGCAGGACCGTCAGGGTCTGAGGCAGGAGAAGCAAGGAAGCTGGAAGGGGCAGCACCAGCAAGGAAATTGCAAGGGGCAACAGCACCAGCAGGGTAGGGATCGAAGGGGCCAGCAGCAGCAGCCGCGGCTAGGGGCAAGTGCTGGGAATCCTTCCTTCCATCCCCAGCAGGAGCAACAGAATAGGGGCCAGGTAAGCAGTCAACCAACAAGCAATGTCTGGAAGCAGCAGGGTGCCCTACTAGCTCAGCAGCAGCAGCAGCACCATGGGCAACATAGTGTCATGCAGCCAGAGCAGCAGCAGGGCCTCACGCAGGGAACTGGGGAGACTGGCTGGGTAGATGTAAAACCCAAAAAGCACTCAGCTGCCAGCAGCAAGGCATATGCCACAATGAAGGTGGGCCCGTCTGCCTGGGGTGCTACTGTCGGGCGGTCAAAGCAGCAGCAGTCCACAGAAAGCAGCAAGCTAGACCTTCTGAGGACTTCTCCTGCTCATCAGCTGGCCAATGGCAAAACGCCAACGAAGGCTGCAGCAGGTGCAGCTGCTCCTCCAGCTGCAGCAGGTAGGGGAGCAGTTGCCTCAGGTGCTAACACAGGTGCTGCAGCCAGGGAGTTGGGGTCGGGCCCAGGTGCACCTCCCCCTGCTGCTCCAACTAAGGAACGTGGTCCTGCTGCTAGGGGCTTTGTGGTAAATGGGGATGGGTTGAGGGAGACTGGGAGACCAAGTGCTACTGCCCTTCCAAGCATAGCAGGGCAGCAGCAGCTAGCTGGTGGCAAGGGTGCCTGCTCAGGGACTGGGATAGGGGGATCATTTCCTGCTGTAGGGGGTGGAGCAGGAGTAGCAGCGGCACCGGGGCAGCACAGTTCTGCTCTTCCTGCTGCTGCTTCTGGCAATGGGTTGAGCAGCCGCAATGGCTCTGTGCCTGGGATCGCGATACAGCTGTCGAAGGCGGCAGTGAAACGGCTAAAGAGAAAGCAGAAACATGAGCAGCAAGGGGAGGAAGGGCAGCGGCAGGAGGGGCAGGAATCTCAAGGGGAACAGCGACAGCAGCAGGGGTTGAGGGCTTATGGTGGTCAACAGCAGCAGCAGGCGTCGGTGCAGCGGGGCCAAGCCAAGAGTCCCGAAAGCTTCGCCCAGGGCAGCGCTGCGGCTGGCCACACTGGTCCTAGTAGTTCCAAGCAGCTTCCACTTACAGCACTGGATGCTGCTGATCTCCTGCAAGGGCTGTGCGACCAGCAGGAGGTGGACGAGGAGGAAGAGGCTGGTGTGTGGCAGCAAGATAAGCGACAGGGCAGACGCAGAGCTTCAGGTTGCCTGCAGGATGCGACTAGATACCTCACTGCCTTGGCAGCCAAGCCACAGCGAGAGATCATAGCAGCAGTCATGGAGGAGCACAGGGACTTGCTGGGAGCAAGCAGCAGGAGCAGCAGCTTGAGAAATGGGAAAGGGGCTGTATCATTGGGTGGTGTAGGGAAGGCGTCGGGGTTCAGTCCAGCCTGCCGCCCTTGCCTGATCCCATCACAACCAGTAGCTGGAGGCAAGAAAGCACAGTCATGTTTGGCAGCAGCGGCGGCAGCATTGCTAGGGACAGATGATCAGTCGTGGTCTGGCTGCTTGCTGGCCCAGCTGCCTGCAGAGCTGCTGCAAACCATCCTGGTGCTGTTGAGCAAGTCCGACATCGCCTCTCTCTCCCTGACCTGCCGTGCTGTGAAGTCCTGCTGCGATGATGGTGCCATCTGGCAGGAGCTGCTGGCCTCACACTACCCCCACCACAGGCTCACTGCATCCCAGGTGTGTGACATCAAGTATGCTTACATCCTGGAGGCGCATAGCCTGTTGGATGGGTTGAGGTGCTGGGTCACACATCTCAGCTTTGAGGCAGATGTCTTGGGCTTGCCAATCAGGTGGCATTACAGGCGGGGCATGCTGCAGTACGTTGAGCTGTTTCCAGACCTGATCAGTCTGACGGCTTTTAAGGCAGGAGTGCGGACAACATCCAGTGGGGTGAGTGCATGAAGGTTGTGTACAGAGGACAGTGGGGTGAGTGCATGAAGTATGTGTACAGTGGACAGTGGGGTGAGTGCATGGATTTGCAGTACAGTGGACAGTGGACATAAGTCAATCAATCAATCAAAATGCAAGACCAGCTATGCCAATGGCCAAACAAACCTAGGCCATAAACACAAGGCTCCTGATCACAATCACGAAGCCACACAACCGATGGTGGATTTGCCACACACAAGCTGAGGCTAGATGCAACGGCGCGCACACCAAGGGGAACCAAACAAGACCACTAAAACCCAAAACCTGCTCCGCCTCCATCACACATGGGTGGTGGGGAGGCAGCAGGATCAAGCAACACCCTGGTAGGGGCTGGAGGTGGCTCCCACCACCTAGGTACTGGTGAACCACCAGCCTCCCAACCACTGAAAGGCACCACATGGCGCTCCACATGCTTTTCAATAGCTTGCTTAGTGCGCCTTCTACACCTCACTATCTGCTGCCTTTCCCAAGGGTGTGTAAGATCCTACAACCTCTTCCTCCAAGCACTCTTAATCTGACATGAAGCCTCCCAACTCCCTCATCTTCACCAAGCACCTTCAGATCAGCACACACGCATTTCTCCCAGGTATTGCGAGGCCTACCCACTTTCCTCGTCATTTTACCATGTGAAATTGACATTCTGCTGGTCAATGTGATGTGATGTCGGAGGATTGGCCAGCTGGCAACTTTCGGATTTGGCTTTCAGGTACGACGATTCGGTCTCGAAGTTCGCCTTTCGGATGGTGGTTTAGCTCTTGCATTTATTCGTCCTTTTCAACTGGCAGCACGGGCAGGAACGTCGGTAGGGGCCCGACGCCGCCCTCCCCTCCTCCATGCGCCCCACATGCCCCATACAGATTACATACAGATTTTTTGCCTGCAGGTACATGATAAAGTTGTTGTGCTTGCATCGATGTGCTTGCGGGTTTTCCATCCCCACATGAGGAAAACTCATTGGATGGGCGTGATGCTCACTATGCTGGCTCTTTGGCTGATGCTGCCCTTCTGCCAAGCTAGGCCTTTTAGGCTTTTATTACCCGCAGCCCATCTGCTATACCAGCAACAAAATGAGGATATGCATGGATCTTTTAGTTAGGGCTGGATTGGTGTAACCATAATACAGCTTGGTAACTTGGTGTAGATTAAACCACCAGGATGACATGCTGAGAAGTTTTAAGTCCAGCTTCTGACTTGACATACCTGCATGCATTTTACAGGAGAGCTTCATGGATGTGCTGCCGCTGTACCTGACAGCCGACCACTTCAATAGAGCCCTGCCTCACATGGAGGAGCTGCTCAAGAAGCTGGAACCTGGGAAGGTGAGAGGGCAGGTCTGGCACCGTATCTAGATACCCTATCTGGATGAACAGATGCTGTGTGTTGAAATAGGGCTGGCGGAAATCTTGTCTTGCTCATGAGCATGATGGGTAAAGCACCGATCCTAGTGGTATATGCAGATGAGTGCAATGCCTGTCTGCTTGTGGCTGAAACTGTTGCGGCGGCCCCTCAGAATTCTGCTTGCATGACATGGGGTTACGCCACGGCACATGGCCGTCCATGTCAACCAGGATATTCAGATCAGTGTGTCTCCTCTGTTCAATTGCGGTTGTTGCTGAGCTTGCTGTGCACCTCCTGCTCACAATGTTGGCTACAGGTTGGCTCTGATGGCTCAGCACCCTCTCCCGAGACCTGGCTGACTGTGCTGCCAGCTGCCCTCAACACTCAGGCTGTGCAGCTGGCTGATAAGGGAGTTGCCGTGAGTCAGAGGACATTGCAGATATACTGCCAGGTACAGAGGTAAGAGGGACCAGGGTGGGATGGGAAGTAAAGGGGAAGTTGG
This sequence comes from Pseudopediastrum boryanum, assembly GCA_963556185.1. NCBI lineage: Eukaryota > Viridiplantae > Chlorophyta > Chlorophyceae > Sphaeropleales > Hydrodictyaceae > Pseudopediastrum > Pseudopediastrum boryanum. The sequence continues at coordinate 4,027,758 of OY744496.1, forward strand.
AAGGGATAGGACTGGGTGGCGAACGGCACTCCTATCATAGGCCATGATTCCTGTCTGTGTCTTGAGAAGTGATCACTATCCTTGTGCTTGCCACGACCCAGCCCGTTGTAGGTGGTTGACCTCACTCATTTAGTTCCAAAGAATCTCTCATGGTTTTTGGTGCCGGGCATGGCATGTTAAGGCATGTTGATAGTGGTGGGGGATCTTTTGGGAGTGGTTCCCCCGGTTTTGCTTTGCTTTTGACAAACATGTTTCTCCTCAGCATCTGCATAGGCAGTCAATGTGGAGATGTTTCTGTTTAGCATTCTTGATTCAGCAGTCTCTAGCCATGTCCTATGTAGCCAGTGAACCCCACCTGCTAGTGTATCTCCATGCCACTTGCTCTAGTGCGCAGCCTAAGCAGAGCTTGCCATGTTATGTATACCGTATCATCTCTGGTGTGAAGGCCATTCTGAGCACCTCCTTGCCATCCTGTCCTGTTAGCCCTGCCTGTGGTAGGCTGTGACAAGGTGCACTGCTCCTCTCTGGTGTTGAACATAACGGCTGGTTCCAAGAGGTTCGCAGCTGCAACTCCCAATGTATCCGTGTACATTTTGGACCTTGTAAAGAGAATCACTGTATTATCATCACAAGTAGATGCTGTTCACGGCCACCATCAGGGCCTTCTCAAGCTTGTTTGGGTGTGCTCACGGTGCTAGTGCTCAAGGGAAATGTGCTGGTGTGGATGTGCGCCTAGTCCATGGCTGTTTTGATGAAAAGGGTAGGTTATGGTTGTTTGGATGGGAAGGGTAGCTGTCATGGTTGCGCGTTCCCTATGCAGGCTACTGCTGGCGGTCTGTGAGCACTGGTGTTTGTGGGAGGTGGTGCGGGCCAGGCTGGATGACTTCCTGCAACATCCAGGGCATCGTGTGAAGGGCTATGTGAAGGACCTGGGCCACTTGGTGCCGCTGTTGTCCCTCAGCCCCCGCCACACCTGGAGGATGATGGTAGGACCTTTGCTGTCAGAGGCAATGGACAGAAGTGTGCTCTGGATTTGTGCACAGGACCAGTCATTAATCAAGGTGAGGAAAATAATGTGGTGGTGTGGTTGCTGGTGTCACTGTACTATACAATGGATAACAAAACCAATAGTAGCAAGAGCAAGCCCATCACACTGTTTCATTGGCAAGTCCAAACACATGTTGCTCTAGTTTGGCATCTTGATGGGAAGGACACATAGTTTTCACTGCTTTGCTGTACAGCACCAATCTACCCTTGTGCTTTTCGATGCTGCAGCGTTTTCAGCATGGCGAGCCTGGTGTTCTTGACCTCAAGCTGGTGCAAGGGGCGTGGGCCAACTACCGTGTAAGCCCCCGCATCATGATGTACCTTGTGGTGTTCCTGGAGCTGGTGGCATGTCCTCCGGGCAGCACCTTGGAGATGGTCATGGACAGCTCAGATGCCTTCTATGGCTGCCCAGGGCCTGCTCTAGGGGGGCACTTCAGGAGGCAGGTGGAGGAAATTCTCAAGGTGAGGCAGACATGCCAGCAAGGGTGTGCATAACACACATAGTTTAGGCTCTGTTGTCATAAAGGTATTGTCAGGTATAAGGTAGGACCTCTCATGATACATGTCAACAGGCTTACTGGTATGCATATTATTGATATGCAGGTTCTGCAGAACCATGGAGCAGATAGGAAGAGTCCTGAAGCTGGTCATGTGTGTGCTCTTGTGACGCTTCTTCAGGTTGACTGCTGGCAAGCCTACTTCCAGCGTGTGTACCTTAAGCCCCAGACTGATGCCACCATGCACACTATGCTGCTGGGAGCTTGGTCGCGCTCACATGCTAAGCAGTACCATGACAACAACACCAAGTTCAAGAAAGTCTTCAAGTTGAAGAAGCCGCCATTCTTGCTGAAGGGTCAGACCTACACTTGCCCACCCGATGCAAAAGCAGGTATGTATGAAGCCCTCTGGAGACTAACAGACTACTCAAGGACTAACTTTGTAGCTAGCACACATGTACTGGTCTTTGCTGCTTATGACCTCTTTTGGAGGGATGCATATGGACTCTTTGGTATGCACTTAGTCGTAGAGCTAGGTGGTTTCTGTGCCTGCAAGGGCTCTTCTGCTAACAGGCATGGAGCATGAGGGTGGGCCTCAATTGTAGATCACACCATTGACCACAGCAGCACCCATAGGTTGCATCCAATAGAACCTGTGTTGTACAGCTCTACTCTTGCAAGTTATTGTGCTTTTATAGGAGTATTGTGCACTTCTTGTTGCTTGCAGTTGAACTTGAGGTGCATTTTGCATGGAAGAAAGATGGCCCTGTGTGCTACCTAGATGCTGCCTGCATCATTTTTGGTAGGGGCAGGGTGTACCGGGAGATGGTGTGCTGGTGTCACCAGGTCAGTCACACTACGGATGTCATGGGGGCAGTATACCACTCAGGCCACATTCTGAACTGGGATGAGCACCGGGGCGAGAACATGCTGTCCATCAACCTCAAACAGCTAGGCCCAGAGGTGGAGGAGGTCGTGGTCACCCTGAGCAGCTATGACGAAGCAATGTTGTCGCACATTGTGCACCCTTTTGTGCAGCTGAGGGAGACATCGACAGGGATGGAGCTGGACAAGTGCCACTTGGACAGCATAGACTTGGAGGAAAGGCAGCTGCAGCAGTGCATTATTTTGTCACGTATCTACAGAAAGGAGAGAAAGGGTGGGGAGCAGGGAGACAGGAGGTGGGAGGTACAGTCTGTGATGGAGTTCTGTGAGGGACACACTGGCTGCCAGAGGCCCATGGTAGAAGCAGCTATGAAGCTCTGAAAAGCAGGTATATCCTACTGGCAAGTTTCTCTAGCTCGGAAGGGACAAGCTGTAGGGATTGAGATCCTGTGGTGCGTTTCGGTGTTGCGGGCCATGGAAGAACAGGCATAGGAAGGCTCTTTTGATCTGACCTGATGGTTGTGAGATCGCTGTCTGCATGTAATAGGCATAGGGAGTCTCTGCTAGAATGACAGGTTTGCAAGTCCTTTAAGCCTGCCCTGGACTATGGTCGCCAGGAGAAAATTAAGTCCACTGTTTTTGCAGACTTGGAAATGTAGCTGGTGAGAAATGAGCGCAATAAAAATGCTCTCAGCTCTCAGCTGTGCATTGATCAGTCGTTATGCTTGCAAGGCATTGATGTCATGCAATGGGCATGTTTTGCAGGCCAGATGGAATGATCTTGATGAACCCAATCATGAAAGACTTTCAACTTTAAAGTGTCCTGAACCTGATTCTCAATAGCGCACGTGGTTTCAGGCAGAAGGAGTACATCATGTGCAGTCCCACATATAGATGGAGATCAGATCTGTATGCAGACGGTCTCTTTAGTGGGGTTTTAGATCAGGACATGTGTGTATTTCTGTGCTAGCATGAGATGTGCTGGTGGTCTGTGGTGGTTGTCCCCGCATCAGCTGAACATGGTATCGGCGTCGCTGTCCAATCATCATACATCATCTTTGAATGGTGGTCTGTGTGGGATTTCCCCGCACCATACTTGTTATGCATTTTTTTGGAGCAGCACTGCTACCCATACATCGCGCACTTATGGGCACCCCTTTTGGAAGGTTTGGAAAAGTGTGCCATGCTATGGCGCTAGCATGTGTTACACTAGAAGATATGGTGTAGCGTCCGAAGAGTGAGGGTTTGGAGGTGGATTTTTGGTTATGAGCTGGACCATTTAGGGCCGTGCCCTGGATGCGGGAAACCTCACTCAGCAGGCCTACTTCCCTGATTGTACGCCACTCGCCATGGTATGAGCGTAGATGTAACCCTCCTTCCCTTCGGGAAAGCGCAGCCCCAATACAGCGCTGCGCTCCTTTTCGGCTGGCCCTTTCCACCATGTGATGCTGTCAATCGTTAATGAAGGGAGCAGCTTTGGTGATCAACATGTTTTTTTCCTTTTTGTGGAGTTTACAAGGCCAAAAGGTACATAGATACTTTGGGAGTTTACAGCTGGGAACCTCATGGAACCAGCCGTTATGCTCAAGACCAGAGATGAGCAACACACGTTATCACAGCCTACACAGCACAAAAGGAAAAAATGGGTTTCTTGGGTTTTTTAGGTTCTGATTAGTTGGAGGGTCCTAGGGTTTGAGTTCCAAGGTGTGTTCCTGCATCTGCCTGTGGGATTACGTCAGGTATGCTGCAAGTTTCAACAGCAATGTTTAGCTGGCCCTTAGGGCCGGACCTTAGCGGTAAGTCAAATTCCAACGGAAATTTGGGCAAATGGGCTTCGCGACAAAAGTCAATTTCCTGCCGATTCGTCTCCGATCCGTTGCAGCGCCCAGCAGTGCTCATTGCGTGCTTGTTGAGGCTCCGGACGCACATATTTGAGTGGCCCCAGGTGACGCCTATACGTCTGCAAAAGACCCGCTTCGCGAAGGGCCTCTTGGCGCACACCGGCACGATATTGCAGGGCGCCAGGTCCACAACGCCTGAATTCTTGTTTGATGCGGCAGCTCCAGGCCCATCTGCGCAAGCTGCACGTTTCTTTATTTGTTTTTTTTGGAGTTTACAAGACCAAAAGGTACATAGATACTTTGGAGTTCACAGCTGGGAACCTCCTGGAACCAGCCGTTATGCTCAACACCAGAGATGAGCAACACACGTTATCACAGCCTACCAGACGCAGGGCAAACACGGCAAATGGCAAGGAGGGGCTCAAACATGCCTCCACACTAAGATAGATACAGAGTGTCTGAGTTGTAAGGTGTGTTTATGCATTCGCATGTGGGGTTATTTCAGGTATGCATGTCTTAAGAGCACTCTCTGTATGCACCAGGACAGCTGCACCTACAGCAGCAGCAGCTACAGCACCTCCAAAAGAAACAACATCTGCAGCAACAACAACATCTGCAGCTGTGAACTCCCAAAGTATCTATGTACCTTTTGGTCTTGTAAATTCCAAAAAAAAACAAAAACAAAAAAACATCTGCAGCAACAGCAGCAGTCCCGAGAGCCACAGCAATCCACAAGGGAACCCCGTTGGCCTTGCTGCAGCTCGCCATTGTCCAGCCACACAGCAACAGCAAGCACAGCATGGTCTGGCCGGCTGGGTATGACAGCAATGGCCACCAACTTTGAGTCTTCCTACTGTGCAGTGACTGTTTGTCATGTTAGCTGGTCGTTTGGTTCTTCCTGTAACCTACTAGTGCTGAAATGGGGGCATTCAGTGTATCCATGCATGTCCATGCACCTTCATGCAGCTTTTGTGTATCCATGCATGTCTATGCACATCCAAGGGCATTTGGTCTATCCATGCATATCCATGCAGTCTGTTTCGGGGCCGCCGAACAACCGTTTTGGTCCCCCGAGCGTCACCGGGTGAGCTTCCGGTCATGGTTGAGTCAACCCTGACTGGGTTCGTGAGATCCGCTCCTTGATGCAGCAGGACTGGTTGCGTGTGGAGGGGGATGTTCGTCAGCTGGGCGGGGTCTGCTCCTCATGGTTTCGGGGTCGGGATCCCTCCTTTTTTTTTGGAATTTACAAGACCAAAAGGTACATAGATACTTTGGGAGTTCACAGCTGGGAACCTCCCGGAACCAGCCGTTATGCTCAACACCAGAGATGAGCAACACACGTTATCACAGCCTACCAGACGCAGGGCAAACACGGCAAATGGCAAGGAGGGGCTCAAACATGCCTCCACACTAAGATACATACAGAATACAGGACAGGGACAGCGAGGCGAAGACATGCTAAGGCCACGCATTAAAGCTATGAGGGCAGAGAGATGCAACAACATACAGAGAGTGCTCATAAGACATGCATACCTGAAACAACCCCACGGGCGAATGCAGAAACACACCTTACAACTCAGACACTAGGACCACCTAATCAGAACGGAAAAACCCTAGACAACCAGTGCGGTAAAAATGGCCCACAGGCCCACCTAGAGAACCCTGGAGGGCACACTGCCAGAATTGACCCCAACCCCTAATGAGTTGTGCAGACCCCCAAACCCCTGACTACCCTTAAAGTGGCATACCTGGCACCGAGAACCTTGAGAGCTTTAAGACCATCCGAGGTTGGCCGCCCACAACAAGCTGAGTGGAGGCAAGCACATCTTCCGCGCACCACCATGATTGGAACCGTTGCAGAGGCAAGGAGGGATCCCGACCCCGAAACCATGAGGGGCAGACCCCGCCCAGCTGACGAACATCCCCCTCCACACGCAACCAGTCCTGCTGCATCAAGGAGCGGATCTCACGAATAAAAGCACAAACAATAGCCGGTGTAGACGCCTGAGAAGGGCCATCCCCAGCTGCCACTGCAGCACATCGCCCTATCCATATCCGCTTTAACATGGTCAGCCGCAAGAGGTTCCACAGGCTGGAGAGTTGTTGAGGCGGGGCCCATGTAACCTGATCATCTGCCAGCAGAACATGGGGCAGCATGGGTGGGGCAGGATGCTCTGGGTCGATTAAACCCCAGAGGTGACACAACCACTCTAAAGCCCGATGACATGGGGCACACTCGAAGAAGAGGTGGTGGAGTGTTTCCAAAGGCCTCAGTGGCAATGTGGTGCAGCCAAGGTTGCTGCATCGCGCGTTAGAGAGAGTTGGATCCCCAGGCGGAAAAAACACAACTGTAGCTCCACCACATGGGAGGGCAGCATGGAGCAAGCGCCAAGCAAACACCCGCGTGGACCGGGGGAGCCGTTTATGTGCGGCTCGCCTCCAAGCTTTGCACCAAGAGGGAGAGGCCACATCCTCATCACTAAGAGGGGCCCCAACAGGATCGCATGTATCATCAATGAGTGGGAAAAGGATAGCTGCATGTGCTGCCTGTTGTAGATCAGATCCGCAGCTGGCACAGGTGGACGACCAACCCCAGAAGAAGAAGAAGAGCTACGCCAGGCTAGTTGAGTAACTGAGGCTGAGGCGGAGCCTCTGCCAAAGTCCCAGCCTGCGTAAGTTAAGGGAGAGGCAACTGAGGTCAGGAGACCTGGCCTCGTGGCCTCTACCATGGGACATACAAAGAGTTGGGTGGGCATCTCGCCCACCCACCAGTGTTATTTGCGTTTGCGCTTCCATGGGGCTTTTTTCTCTTTACTGTGTTCTTTCTTTTGTTTGGTTGTGTATATCCAGTGGAGCAGGTTTGTTGTTTTGAGGTGAATTGCCCTAACCGTTGCCTTAACGTCCTGTCCATTCACGCCGAGAGCGACCAGGTGGCTGCTAAGCTCCTTGTAGATGCTGCCAGCTACGCCTATGACCAGGGGGATGTAGTGGACGGTTGCATTACGATCCGCTTGTTGAATAGCACTGCATAACCCTTTGTGTTGCTCCACGGCTTGCACCAGTTTCCCTTCCTTGTCGGTATCCCTACAGAACTTCAGCTCCACGATCCAGTACTCGGCGTTCTGCCCATTAGCGGCGGGCTTGTATAGCAGGGCGTCTGGTATAGTCTGCCTTCGTACGAGTCCCTTTACGTCCACGGGCATGCTAGCTGGCAAGGCTGTTTCTGGGATCCGGTGGGGCTGCGTCACTAGTCCCTCAGCACTACAGTGTGTGTCACTTCCGAGGTCCATCATCACCACGTACCCTCCCTTTCTGCCCCTCATGATAGCTTTAAGAATCAACCGACCTATTGCATTGTGCCTGTGCGTATAGAGCCTACTGAGTGCGGGGCATCCCGAGGCTGTGTGGTGGCAGCCATCCTGTTGTCCGCACAGCAGGCAGTTGCTATTGTCGGCGTGTTTGAACCAGTAGGCACGTTTACGGTTGTATAGTGCGCCACTACGGTATTTGAGAACGGTCTTTCTTACTCCAAGCTTGGTGGTCCCGTTCGTCATATAGCGGCTACTTGCATGCTCATCCCTGTCACCGGATGTCCTTGCCCAGGCTTCGAAGTATATCGTATTGCGGTTAGCTTGTCCAAGGCGGCAGCGCTTGTGGCTCAACTTCTTAAGATCCCCCTTGAGGTCCTCAAGTGGGCGTTTGGAGATCACGGGCTCCTTGGCCTCGGATGAGGTAGGTGGAGATGCAACATCATTGAGGATGTATGTCTTCCCCGTGATGTCATTTCGTACTGCTCGTTCGGCGTCGGCCCTAGTCATCCACCTGTTGTGTTTACCCTCTTTGCAGACTATGACTCCCTCCTCCTCATCTTCTTCTGCTGGTGCATCAGCAGTGGGGCTATTTGGCTGGTTTGGCTCTACGGTTTCCACAGGCCAGTACAGGTCAGTCCTTGAATTGCTCGGCACATCATATTGATGAAGCTCAGCAGCTGGTGCGCGGCCTTTAGCAGCAGCTTTGGCTATTTCATCTGCATGTTCATTGCCCACTACACCTTGGTGGGCAGGGACCTTGTAAAGGTGGATGGGTTCGGTGCTGGCGCGGATAAGTGTATCTATTGCTTTGATGAGGTCTTGATGTTTGTGCTGTTCCAGGTCTTGTGGACGCAGGAGTTGTTTGCGTATTTGATGCATGGAGGTCATGCTGTCTGTGGCAATGAGATGTGAGCCTGCCTGGACTGCAAACAGAATGCCTACTAACTCTGCTCGATTGATTGTGTTTTGGTTGCCTTCCCCTTGACTTCTGGGATTTATGTAGAGCTTCCTCTCAGTGTCTGTCTCTGTTGCAGGGATGTAGACCCCTGAGCCCAGCCCTGGGCTTCCTGCTGGCCAAGGGGTGTCATCTGGTAGGCAGCTGCCATCGGTGTATGTGAACTGAGCCCAGTCATATTTCAAAGGTGGGGCTGGGGCCAGGGCTGTTCGGAGGGTATTGATCAGGTCTGCTTTGGCTGTCTTTGGTTTGGGGGGGTTTCCCCTCTCATCCTGGTGGGTGCTTTGATCACATTTGCGTTTGCTGTATGCTGTCTCTCCAGGGTACCCAAGTATCTTGAGTTCTGACTTTGTAGGTGGGTGGTTTGTGGCATGCACAGTTTGTGGGCAGAAGTCTTGGATCTGATTGATATGCTTATCAAGTGGTAGGGTTTCATTGACTGCTTGTTGTAAGTCTTCCATGAATTTGTCCATGTACTCCTTATCCCAATGCGGGAAGTGTTTTTTGAACCCTGCCTGGTTGCCTGTGACTACAATATTCACGTCCCACCTTGGGTTTTTGGCAAAGCGCTCACCCATGCACCACTCCGTGGGGCGTTCAAAGCGGAAGTGTTTCCTAGGAATTTGTAGGATGTGTCTGCAATTTTCTGGGTAGAGCTCCATCCACCTCATATAAGCAGTTTTGTTGCTGTCAGTCCATGCAGGCAGTATGTGGATACCAAAGACTGGTTCGCTTGTATACTGTGTGGCTGCTACTGCTGTGGCTATGTTCTTGTTTAGATCTTGGCCTTCATACTCTGGGTTGTGCACGCCTGCTTCGGTCCACTTGTAGCGGTAGGTGTTCCATCGTGCTCCAAATAGTTGATCTCTCTTGTGTATGCTATAATAGTTGGCAAACTCAGGGCTCCAATTGAGGGGACTTGCAAATCTCTCGTGGGAGGTCTGCGTGTGGCGCTGTATCACTCTGTAAATTTCTTCTGGTGTTGCCCAGTGGTTTGCAAGCTTGATTTTGCTGTGGGTTTTACTGTCAATGGTTGCTCCATCCTTGTATCGGCACATAAGGGCATAGAGCTCTTTTGCAAAGCTGCCTCCTTTTAACTAGCTTGGGTTTTGCTTCCTGTACTCGCTTGTACTGCTGATAGAGTATGGCAGCCCGTTCCACAGTAAGGGTAAACCTACACCGCCCGTCCGGGGTGTAGATGCAAGCCAGCTCGTGTTCTTCATTCCTTTCATTGCACCGCATCAGAATGGTGCGGATATACACTTCATGCTGGCCTGTGGGTTCGATGTCTGTGTGGGGGTTGATAGCCTCTGTGTGGACATGGAGTTTGTGCCTACATTCTTGACCAATGGTAATGTTGTATCGCGTGGAGTGGTTGGGGTAGTAATCACCCTGTTGTTGCAGAGAAGGCAGTTGTTGCTGTGCTTTAGCCAGCTGGTTTTGGGAGGCATGGGTTTGTGTCTCTCCTACAGGGGCATGCGGTTCTTCACCACATCTGCTGGTGTAAACAGCCCATGCATCTTCCCAGCCCGAGCTGGTCATGAGGGTCTCTTTGTCTTCAGAGCTATCCTCCCATGTTATCAATAGGTGTCTGACCTCCTTTGGCAAGGAGTCTTCTGTCCATTGGTGATGTGTACATTCATTGCAGTGCCAGTGTTGGTTGTCTTCAAGGGCGTTCTGAGCATGGCTTTTTGCCTCTGGTGGGAGACACTCAATATGGTAGGCCCTGTGGCAGGTGTCACAGACAATAGCTGTAGTATCATGCAGGCTGGGTCGTTTACATTCAGGGAGTCTGCTGCAGCATTCAACCACGCTATTCTGTGTATCGTCCATGATTTCCTCTGTTGTTGCAGCCCTTGCATGAGCTATCCTGTATTTTAAAATGTTCTGAGCAATTTCTGCTACCCATCCTTGCATGAGTGTGGGCTTCCACCGAACTACTACTTGGTCTTGCTGAGCTGTCCTTTCCCTCTGGCCCTTTATTTTGCGGTGTTGGGCTGCCTTAGCTACTCCAACAATCGCATCAATCTGATCAACATCGGCAGCATATCTTATGTAGAGTTGTTCAAGTTGTCTTTCTTGGGCGGTGGTCAGGGGTTGTATGGCGGTGAGTTTTTGGTAGGTCATGTACCCGGTGGCAGCCCGTGTATTAGTCCTGATTTGTTGAGGGGCATCCTCGAGCTGCCTGCGGATGGATGTGGGGGCACATTTGTTGCGACATCGCATGTTTTGTATGTAGGTCTGGAGCTCGCTGATTGTGTCCCGGGTTAGGTGAGGCTGCTGTTGGATTGCTGCCAGGCTCCATAGGGGTGCGCCCCTAGCATCTGCTGTGTCAACGACCTCGAGTGCTTGGAGGGTGCGTACGTGGTCTGGGTGGACTGTGTGTGAGTGTGTATTGGTTCCTTGTGTCATGCTGCACTTGTAGTCCTGGGTTGAGATTCCTGGCGCTTGTCGCAGCATATGGCACACCCTCTTATGTGCTGCTTGCTCTGTGGTTGTCAGCTTCTTGCCAAGCTTACGCTGTAATGCTTTTAGGGGCATGAGTTGGCGACCTGTGGGTGTCAGCAGGTGTTGCAGGCTGGTTATGCCTACTTTGCACAGCCTTTGTATGTCTCGTCTGAGTAGCGGGGGGACTGAGTTTTGGAGTTGATTTTGCACGCTTGTGATTTGGCCCAGGAGCTCCGCGGGTTCTGGCAGGCAGTACATCGGCTGTCCATGCCGCATGATGGTCAGTCTTAGGTCTGCACATGCAATTTGTTGGCGCAGCCTGAGGCTGTGTTTTGCCAGCACTGGGTGTAGTTTTGCTGTCATGTGATCCAGGCAGTGATGGTCCTGGTCCATCCTGGCGCGGCTGATTTCTCCTAGAGGTCCATGATCATTCAGGGCTGCCACCAGTCGTTGGAGGGCCACTTCCTTGTATTCAACTTGCATGGAAGGGCATCCCAGTCCACCTTTATCTATATCCTCATGGACAAAGGCTCGGGCAATGTAGAGGGGTAGGCCATGGGCACTTTTGCATGCTCTGCTGATCAGAGAGTCAATGTTATGTATGTCCTTGTCACTATATGGTGCTACACAGAACGTGTATCTGACTTTGCTCCTAATACAGCTCTTGATTGTGCGCATCTTTTGATAGACCTTGGCATTGGATGCTTTGATGCCTTTGAGCATGCTCTTGAGTGCTTCTATTGTGACTTGAAGTTGGTGGCTCCAGTCCATATGCATGGTAAAGTGGACTCCTAGGTACCTGAAAGGCTTTCGGGGGTCATGGAACGTGACAGGCTGTCCTTGCACCGTCACAGACGAGAGGATGCGCTTTAGGCTGCTGCTGTCATAAGGGTCTTTGGGGTTGGTGTGATATCTGGCGCCAGTGACGAGAGTCTTGGATATATTCACAATTAGGTTGCCCCATATGGAGTAGTTAGTTACTTTGTCCAGCTGCTTCTGTAGTCTAGGGGCTGTATGCGTCACCAGATTGAGGTCATCCGCGTATGTGCTGTCTGGGATATGTGCTTTGAGGCGGTCTACGGCCATGCTTTGTTTGTATACCCCAGGTATGTAACCATTGACTCCTACTCTTAACCACCTTAGGAGGGGTTCAAGATATACGATAAAGAGGAAGGGTGATAGACTGTCACCTTGGATGGTGCCTCTCTCCATAGGGATGGAGCTGGTGCTTCCATGGGGGGTTTTTATGGCGGTTGTCGCATTAGTGTAGAGGTTTTGTACTACATCTATGGCATCTGTGGGGAAGCCCAGGTCATACAGTATGTGCAGAAGTCTGTCATGGTCAATGGTGTCAAAAGCCTCTGTGTAGTCTATCATTGCGAGGTATATGTCTTGCTGAGTGAGTTTGGCATCCTCAAGGATCATGGTCATCAGTTCCAGCTGGTCTGAGGTGGTCCTTTTGTTTCTGAAGCCTCCCTGGGTGTAAGTGAGGATGTTGTTGCGCTCAGCATGGTCTGACATTGCCCATGTTATCATCCGTGTCCAGAGCTTGTAAATGGTAAGTTCCAAGCCGATGCGGCGGTAATACTTGAGCTCCAAGACGGTGCCCTTTTCTTTCCACAGAAGGGCTGTGGTGCTGTGTTTCCATGACTTTGGAGTGCAGCTTGATGCCCACATGAGTTGGATGAAGGCATGGAGCATGCGCTGACCTACTGGGGGGAGAAGCTGTAGCATTTCATTAGTTACCCCGTCAGGGCCGGGGGCTTTTCCGTGTGATAAGGTCTTGACACATGCCTGGTAGGCCTGGGCATCTTGTATGTGAGAGTGGAGCCAGTTGTGGGGTGCAGCTCCTGTAGTAATGGCTGTTTCCAATTGGAATCGGTCAGTCGCACCCTCCTGTGCCCACGGGTACTGGCGAGGGGCCTCACTTGGCATGTATTTCCCAGTTTTTATTCCAGTTGCAGAGACCATCTTTTTGGTATAGTACTGTTCTATGATTTCCACAATGGCCTGTGGGTCGGTGATCAGCCCCTCTTCTGTATGTATGGCGTGCAGAGCTGCAGAATTCCGTCCTTTGTATTGGCCTGTGATGATCTTGTTCCCTATTTTTTGCTTGTCATCGTATAGCGCCTGCATTTTCCTGAGGTGCTCCTGCTGGCACAGTTTAGCATGCTCTCGGTCTATTGTGCGGAGTTCCTTACCGAGGTCTCGCTTAAGCTGCTTTAATCCTTCTTCTGGTGCTTGTAAGGGGCTGGCCTCCTGCAAGGTTTCCCACTTTTCTTTAAGCATGGGTTCCACGATCAGGGTGGCATCTTGGTGCCTGATTGCTGTGGCCACTTGCTTGGTATTTGCCTTTATGCGCTTCCTTGCTTTGGCAGTGCCCCGAGGGTACATATGATGTCCGGCCGAATTATGTTGAACTGTGGGTCCACTGTTCAAGGCAGTGTCTCTTACCCCAGTGAGTAAGTCGATTATTTGGTCTCCAAGAGCATCAATCAGGGCCTGGATTTCTTGTTGGGACTGTAGGCCTTCAATCGACGGTATGGGGGCCGGCTGCCGAGGGCTTTTGGCCGATATGCTTGCCCAGTGGGGGTGGACGTCTTGCTGCAAAATCTGTTCCAACCGTTCGCAGAGCTTTTGAATATCTTCGCCGTGTTGCATTTCAATGATGTCTCGCAGGGTATTGGCCTCGTCCAGCGTTAGGGGGAGCTTAAGCTTTTTGGTGTCGGGAATGGCAGGGGGTCTATCAGGGGGGGGGATCATGTTGAGGGCCTGGTATGGGATGTCCACTTGTAATACATCATGATCAGTGGTGCTACCGCCCATGTCAATCACAGTGCATTGAGCTCCTGTTGTAAGTTGTTTGTCATTGGTGAAGAAGTCATCAATTCTGCTTGCTGGCTCTTCCCCTGCTCCTTGGCGCCATGTGAATTGTCTGGCTTGGGAGGCAGTGGGGGGTTCTAAAGGGTGGAGCTTGCTTTCTGTGATCATGTGCCTGTGTTGCCGGTCTGTGTGGATACAGCAATTGCTGCGCCTGTCGGTATTGGCAAGTGTGGCATTGAAGTCGCCACCAATTAGGATGTAGTGCGGATCGTCTGTGCTATTTGCTTCTCCACTAAGAGTTGCCAATGTTTTATAGATTTCATCTCTTGTTTGCTTGTCTTGTGGCTGTCCTGTGGGCATGTAGACCCCCACCACGTCTAGCGGAGTAGAGCTTGGCACACGAATCTGGACCGCTTTGATGTATCCTTGTAAGCTGTCTGGGGTTGTAATAGGCACAACCATGCCCAAGTCAGGGAACTTTTTGTGCAAGAGGATGAGCACTCCTGCTTGTGGTTCATCCTCGCTATTGTTCTTGCTGCTGTAGTACTGGTAGTACCCTTGACCTCCCAGTCCCTTGCTTATTGACTTTCTGCTTGTCTTGGTGGCTTTTGTTTCCGTAATGATCAGTACCTCTGGTTTGTGCTTGTGCAGGAGCTCCAATATATCAGCTGTGCCTGTACCGAGGCCCCTGATGTTTAAGGTCATTATTGTGAACTTGACTGCGTGCGCTGGGACCGGGCCCTGTATTCCGGGTGATGTAGCTGGGCTTTTTGTTACCTGCAGGTAGGTGGGGGGTTTGTCTTCGTCGTTAAGCGTGGGGGTGGCGTGGGCTGAGTCTAGAGGATGAGACTTTTGCGCCAGGCCAGGTTGTTGTGGGGGATACAACTGCTCGGGCGCAGGCCGTTGGGCTGACTGCGAGGCATGTTGTCTACTGTCATGTGGTGCAGATGGCTCTACAATGCTTGGGACTGGTTTTGTTTGTTCGGTATAGGATGATGGAGGTATTAGGGCATCGTCTTGATGATGGGGTCTTAATTCCTGGGCGTGATGCGGCATTGAGAGTGATGGGGGTGGATCTGGGGGAGGGCCGCCAGTGACGGCCTGTATGCAGTCTTGCGACTGGTGGCTTTGCAAGGGGATCTGATCATGGGCGTCTTTTGGAGCTGGTCTAATCAGGTAATGGCAGATGTTGTGCATATTGAGGGCCTCAGTTGTGGTGCTAGCAGCTTTTGGGGCTTTGTCAGGCCCTTTGTGCTTGGGAGGGGGCAGTAGTTGTTGCTTAATCGGGGAGGACTCAGGGAGCGCTTGCAGCGGGTCATTTGGGTCTTTGTTCATGCAACCTATTTTGGGGGCTGGTGGGGTCGGACGGGTGCCATCGTCCGTAGTAGGGACTGAGTAGTATGTTGTGCCGTGTAGGGGTTGGTGCATGACCTCCTGAATGTGTGTTGTGGGCTGTGCTAGCTTGTGGAAATAGTTGCCTATGTCCGGTGTACTGCAGCTGTGGGCATTTGGGTTGGCTGTCTTTGGTGCCTGGATGTTTTGTGGCTTGCTGGGCTGCCTGGGCTCCCTGGGGTTCATTGGTGCATGTTCATCCACTTTATTGATGGTAGTCTGAATCAGGCCTGCACGTTGTGCTGGACCCTGCCGTGTGTTCAGGTGAGGGAGTGTGTTGTGGTTTCTCATAGGGACACGAGCTGCTCGTGCTTCCTCCCCTTCCAGTCTCTGTTGATGTGCTAGTAGTTCCTCGTCTGTGAATTCACAGGAATCTAGCATTCTGCTTTCTGTGCATTGTTTGATTATGTACAGAGTGCCATGGATATTCTTCCAGTCTGCCTCGGTCATGATTTTCACCTGGGCTGTATGGGCAGCCTGGTCGAGGGAGTCAACTAAATACCAGTCGGGTGTAGGGCCATTGTCAGTCCTTCCCTTTCGCACAACTTGCCAGTGTCTGCTGCCATTTTGCCCAGCGAATGGATCAATTGCATAGGTTATCATGAAGGCCTCTGCCTGGTGTAGCAGTCCTATGATTGCTTCACTGGAACTGCCCTTTTGCAGCTGGGCATGGCCAGTTACCACTTGCATCTCCAGAGATTCAGTGCCTTCGCAGACCCTTCTGCACCAGAACCAATAGAGGATACGTTGTAATGTCAGAGTAGTTACCCGTTCTGGAATAATGACCTCCTTGCTGTTCTTGTTTGTCCTCCCCTGCAGGCCAGGTCGCTTGAAGGTATTTGGTGACCTCTGGTGGAGTGGCAATGGCATGTCCTACCATGGCTTCTAAGGCGTGTATCCCACAGTGACTGGCAATTTGACGGCACACTCTAATCCTCAGTGGGGTTGCTGGCCTCCAAAGACTGTGATGCTGGCGTGTGTCTGCCTGTTTTTGGGCTTTGGTAGGTTTGTTGTGGGGGTGGGAGTGCTTCAAATCGGCCTGGGCTATCTGTGGTGCTTTGTTGCTCTGTGCATGGTTCTGGCGCGTGCTCTTTGGGAGCTGTTTAGATTGTCTTGCTCGGGCTCGGGCCTGTGCTATTCTCTGGTCCCGGGCGTGGGCTCGTTCTGTATCCTCTGCGATCCATGCAGCAGCAGGGCGCGCAGTGGGGCCTGCTTTGGTGAGCTCAATTCCTTCTAGGTCTACATAGTCCATGTCACTTCTGTTGTCGGGGGCACGTGTGTGTCTATGTCCGTACAGTAATAAGCCAGTGGAGTGGTGGAGGTAGGCGTCAGCCGCTATGGTCGTGCTGATTGTTCCATCAAATGCTGCCCAGTCTGCTTCAGTCAGTTCCTTTATTTTGTGTGATGTTGCGTAGGGGATTGAGTCCAGGCTGTACCATTTGCCGTTGATAGGGCTGCGTTTCCAGCATATGAAGTGTCCTGGCTGGTGCAGGAACAGTGCATTGCAGCCTTGCGGTGCTAGGGCGAGTACCCGTGCCTTTGCTGAGGTAGTACTGACAGACTGTTGTGGGCGGTTTTGGGGGTTCTCCAGGACAAGAAGGGTTAGGTCTATGGTTGTTGTGTAGTATAGCAGCTTGTTAATAGCCTCCCATC
The DNA here is from genome assembly GCA_963556185.1 of Pseudopediastrum boryanum. NCBI lineage: Eukaryota > Viridiplantae > Chlorophyta > Chlorophyceae > Sphaeropleales > Hydrodictyaceae > Pseudopediastrum > Pseudopediastrum boryanum. The sequence continues at coordinate 4,044,610 of OY744496.1, forward strand.
TGAACCATCCGTCGGCATTGCAGTCAGGCCTCTCGCCGTCTGCTGGTCTGGGGACTTGTGGGTGTCGGAGTAGTGCTTGGGCTTCATTTGGAGTGATGATTGCTCTGCCTGCCATTGCATTTAGTGCGTGCAGTGCACAGTTCCCGCGATCTTGGACTTGGCAGAACAGTCCTACTGTTTCTGGTGTGACCCACAGTGTGTTTGAGGAGGGAACCTGAGGCTGCGCATCTAAGTGATCCCGGTTGCGCATCAAAGTTTCATCGCACGTTCCGCTGGGCTCTTCGTGATCGATCATTATAACATCTTCTTCCTCACTGTCAATCATCATGGCCTCTTCGTCCTCATTTTCACTCATTATAGCATCTTGTCTCTCACCATCAGGTTCAAAGAGGGGGTTCACATGGTACTGGCGATCGTATCTCGAGGTATGCAGGGGTCGTGCGACATGTTCTGGCTGGTGGGCATGTGGCGCGGGTGGGTTCTGTTTGGTCGATGCCTTAGTGCTGGTGCTGCCAAGGGCCAGTCCAGGGACTGCTGCTCCAAGCATATCATCTATTCGTCTGCTGCCATGCTCCGGTTTCGGTCTGCGCTTGACTGTGTAAGGGGCATTCGAACAGCGCTTCTGTGTAGTCCTGGGGATCTTGCCTCCGCCTTGCATGCTTGGCAGAAGGGGAGGGACAGGGCGGAGTACTGCCATGGTGCGCTCTGTACTGCCAGCAGCCTGGGCACTCGCCAGAATGGGTGCGCAATACCCTAATGCGCACACAACATGGAAATGGACGATCGACAGCTGATTTGGGGGTGGATTTGGGTGGTGCAGGCGTCGCACAAAAGATAGTGGAGCACGTCGTCACATCGCCTCCCTTCTCTAGTAGCGCTTGTATTACCCGAGCACTTCTAGGCAAATGCTAGCAAGGAAGTGCATAGTTTAAAAGCCCGCAGCGCGTCGCTTGGTCTCATGCCCAGCCACTGCAGGCCATAAATCTCTGGTGATCATGTAGCCTTGCCAGGTGATGATGTAGCCAAAGGGATATGGAAAACGTCGTAGACCTGATGTACACTACTCACTCAATGCAATGAAATGATCCGCGCTTATGTTCAAGGACCATCGTAACTACCGCCCATTGTTCGAGCGCCACAGTGCCTCAGCGAATGCATTCTTTCGCTGTCAACAAGATTAACCTCAGGACGTGGCAAAGCTGTGAAAGCAGTATCAGTGCTGGCGAGCATCCGTCTTACTACGTCCACATATACCAACATGGAAGCTGCACAGGGTCAAGAGCGAACACCAGATTCCACCGAGTTTGAGGTATTGGAGGCAGCTTACATGGCTTTCCGCAACATTAAGTCAGTAGCTGAGCTGAAAGCCGGAGCCAGCTTTACGTATAGCATTGGGGAGATGTGCTGGCACGTGTCCATGTGGCCCCAGGTATGTGTCTTGCATCTTTATGAACTGATGTGATAGGTTCCCAGTGCAGGTCCTAAACATGATTGGTTGTATAAATTGCATAGGTAGCCTAACTAGCTGGGTTGCTGTCTTTGCAGTGCCTCTGCAGTTGTCTTGCAGAGGCCAGTGCTCTGGATCCTGTTCTCATTTCTGTCTCTTTGCGTTTGTAGGGGACTGCATTGGATTTCAACGTCATGGCCCAAAACATCATAGCAACCAGGGGTACGGGCTTGCCATCAGACAGCAGGCTGCTGAACAAGCTGTCAAGCAGCTTACGATCCAATATGGCTGTCTATGATGTGGATCCCTTCCTCAAGTCAGGTAACGTTACAGGGGCTGAGAGCCTCTGTCCTAGTTGCCCTTATTGCCGGAGTCTTGCCATTGAGGACAGCTGTGTGGATGCCACTTCATCATGCCATGCGGGTATGTGATGGATGTGTTTTTTTACCTTTGCCCACTTATGCGCAGTCTCTGTCCTGACCTGCAGGATTAGCAGCCAAACGTCCAGGAGGCAAAGCAGCTGCTGGTGTCTCTAGCAATGTCAGCGAGCAAGGACAGTCAGGCATGGCAGGCCCAGTGCCCAAAAAGCGCAATGCGCCAGCTTCTGGAGATTCATGCGCGGCTGGGGATGGTGCTCCTGCAGGCGATCAGCAGTGCCCAGCTCGCAAGAGGAGGCAGATGTCTGGCATGGCAGCAGCACAGGTGCAGGATGCGGCTGTTGGTGAGCCAGAGCCAGCAGTAGGTGAACTAGATGCAGAGATAGCGGCTAACAGTGCAGAGCAGGTGACCCTGGACCAGAGTACCAGCCTCGAGGAGGGGAGCAGCAGGCCCGGAGCAGCAGGAGGCAGACCAGCCGTCACAGCAGCAGTAGCAGTCGCACCGGCATGCACAGTCAGTGCAGAACAGGGATCACATGCCCTGGATGGAGGAGCAGGCGATGGACAGACTGGAGACCTTGGTGGCATCTCAGTGGAAACAGATTCCAATACAGCTAGCCGTGAAGGTAACAGATTTCCAGCTGGAGCTAGTTGCACATATGCACATTTCTTGTTTTCCAGACAGCAGCCCTGTATTGCGCACTCCCATGCCATCCAATCCGGGGTTAATCCCCCTGCACTATGCAATGGCGGTCTTGCAGCATACATTTTTGAAGGCTTCTTTTCAATGGTGCACTCTTGTGAGTAAAGCCCAAGACCTTGTGCTGACTCTTGCAGCGATGTTGCAGTAATGGAAGAAGGGGGCTTCAGATGGAATGCAATCTTGGTTTGGCTTTAGATATGCTGCTCAGACTGGCTCTTCATCTGCTGCTCACCATGCTCGCTTGCAGATGAGGAGGGCAGCAAGAAGACCCCCAGACTTGTGCTGCGCTTCGCCGAATATAAGGGCCTCAATATCATCGAGCTGTGTGTCCATGGTGGTTGGATTGAGGCTTGTAGCCGTAACTTTTGGGAAAGGAATGCACACGGCATGGCCCGGTTGTGCGACTATTTCCTGCACTTCCGTGCATTTTAATACTATTGCCAGTTGCAACAGAGCTTCTTAAAGCGAGTAGTAATTGGAACAGTTAATCATGGCCAGTAGACGTAGAGCAGTCTACTAGTCCTGGCGCATGGAACCAGTTTAGGTATTTGCATTTGCTCGTTGGGCACACGTAGGGAACACCTCTACTAAGCGACACATGTTTGCATATGGTCGTGAACGTGAGGCATGCTCGGATTGAAGTGTAGCTTGAAACCTCCCTGGGGCACCACCCAAATCCACCCCCAAATCAGCTGTCGATCGTCCATTTCCATGTTGTGTGCGCATTAGGGTATTGCGCACCCATTCTGGTGAGTGCCCAGGCTGCCTGCCAATAACCCCGGGTTTCTGCACCGGACCCTTACCAGAGATCTTGTGCTGCTGTTCCTGCTGCTCTGCTCTCTCTGCACCTTCTTTGCCGTAAGCATCACCTATTTGCTGGCCGATCTGGGCGGGTAGTGAGCGTCGTGCATATGTGTGCTGCCTGAGCAGTGTCATGGCGTCAGAGGGTAGAGCTCGTGCTGGCTCAAGCGGTCTTAGTGCGTGTCGTGCGGCTTTGGGCAGGCGTTTTACATATAATTTCCGCTCATGCGAGCTTGCTAGGGCTGAGATTCCAAAATGTTCCAGGAAATAGTCTGCAGGGAGCCAGGCCCATTGTTCGGGCGTTACACGGAGCTTGTTTGCTGGCATCAGCCCTTGGCCTGCAGGAACAGCTGCATACAGATGGGTGTCCACTGGGTCCTGGATGATTGAGAATGTGTTGTTCACCCATGAGGGAATCAGCCGGTCCTCCAGTCTGGGCATCACCAGCAGGTGAGTAGGACAGTACACCCACACAGTCTTTGGGGCAGCATGGCATGGTTCCTGGCAGCATGCAACAACTCGGTTCTGGTGCAGTGCCATTTGCAGCAGCTGCTTGTAAGTGGTATTGCTAGGAGGGTTAGTATCCTGCGGAATTTGGCAGTAGCTCCTTCGGTTGTGGCCTTTAACCTCAGTTTGGGTTTGGTATTGGGGCAGGCTGCATTCAAGATCGCTGTGAAATGTGTAAATCTTGTACGGGCTCGTGTAGAGCTGTAGAGATATAGGCCGTTTTGGATCCGAGCATGTCATGATCTGCACATTGACATGCCCTTCGCTGGTTTTGAAGTCAGCAGCAGTAAGGTCAACCCTCAGCGGCTCCGCTTCAGTGTTAGTTGGTGTGAGCTGCAGCCGTATAACCACTCTTTCGTATTCTAGTATGGCAGTGTCCTTGAACCGCATGGAGTAGCAGTGCATTCGCTGTGCTCGCCCAGCTGCCATTTGGGTGCTCCGCTTGTCATGTCGTGCTCGAGCTATCTTCACATAATGCCAGGGACTCCTGGCTACTGCTAATTTATTGCTACTTGACCTCAGGTCTGCATCTTTTGTAGGAGTCAGCTGCATTCTGGTGCTTGCTGTACATGCCTTTAGCTGATTGTCATCCTGCTGTCTCTGATTGCAATTAGTACCCCCCTTTGGTTTTGAGCAGTATTGTAATGCCATTAGAAGCATACTTGCATTTGAGTACAGCACACATGCTTCCAGCAGGTGCTGGTAAAAGGTATTGCTGCAACCATGATCAAACAGGCATAGGGCTGCATTGTTCCCTTGAGTTACCTGGCTTATTGAGGTTGTGTGCTGCCTCCTTGTTCGCAGGGGGAGGTAGTTGGGCTTTGTTAAGGAGCCAGTCTTTGGCGTGGTGGCAGCAGAGCTGCAGCTGCTCAGGATCCTGTGCTGGGTGAGCACTTCCTTATCTCCAGTTGCTCCGTCCGCTGCGATGCTGAGGCTGGTGGCCTGAAGAAAGGCTGTAGAGGCTTTGCTCAGTCTGCCAAGTCCTGTTGGGGAGTGCAGCATTGGCTGGTTCGCTGTGGGCTGCTTAGGCGTCGAGATGGACGCGATGCGTTGCTGGCCTGGTTCTGGGCTCGCTGCTGAACTTCTCATAGGTTCTTTCTCTGTTTGTTGGGGGCATTCTTGCTGCATGTATTCACTCCTGGTATCAGCATTGGTATCTGCATGTTTTGGCTGCTTTGAGTCCCGTGATCCGGTTGTTCCACAGTGCGGTCTGGTCTGGCCGGCCGGCCTCTGGCAATGGTAACTGGACGCGTACGGTCCCTTTATATGTATTATCTTGTGTACAGCCTCGCGCTGTGTTCTTTGGGGTGTTCAAACTGTTTTCTGGGTTCGCGCCCAGATGCCCTGGCTCGGGAGGGAGCCCATGGAACGCCTGTCTATCCATCCGGACTCGACAGGGAAGCTCACACAGCGCATCTGACCCTACCTGGCTAAGGATTGGCTGCCATGCTGCTTCGTCCAGGGCTCCGCCCTTTCGCTCAGCCGCAAGACATGCACGCAGATGTGTTAGCGTCTAAACAAAAACATCCTTGTTGAGCTGCCGTACTGTCGTCAGTAAGAAGACAGCCCTCCACCTAGCCGCGTCTCCCGGGGACGGTCATATGCTGCAGCTGCTGCTAGGGTTGCGTATTTCCAAGTTGCAAAGTTGTAAAGTTTGTTTATGAATGCATGGAATTTCGGAGGTCGGAGGAATGTGAGGACTATAATCCTTACTTTGATTTGTCATTATTCGGGGATGAATGGCAAGGTCGTATTTTCGATACCTTTTCTTCTGGACCAAGAGGTGATATTGCTGAGACATTCACTTCTGATGGACCAGGTTCCAGTATTTCTGCCCATGGAGCCTAGGTTGGCTCCGTACGGGCGCCCCCTTTGAGGGGCCATGATGTAATCGTAATCGTAATCGTATTTCCAGGGACGGCACATGTGCTATATGTTACGACCAACCCCACTACTACCCGCCGCTGCTAGAGCCTCCTCAAACCGACGCTTCTGGCGGGAGGCAATATTTGTGACAGCGGAGATCAAGGCTGGTCCCGAGCCCCCTCCCTCACCCCAAAGCTTGGGGCGCAAGCCTGCCCCTGGAACCCACCCCGGCGCCTTCCGGCAGTGCCATTGGATAATCCGGGAGGTGGCCAACTTTACCTCATACGTCAGGAGAGTAGCCGACCCCAAGCACCACACACTAGGGTCTATTTGGATGCTGTCCCATGATCCCACAAGATATTTAATCACAGCCTCTGGGTCCGACGGGTGGGGAGTGTCCACCACACATGCAGGCTGCCAAAGAAGAGCTGGTGGGGCCACCAAGCACGCCTGAAGCTGGTGGGTAGCGAGAACCTTGAAATATTGGGTTGGGCCCAGCCCTACACGACGAGCATATGTCCTTGCACTGTTGACCGCCCATGGGCAGTCAGAAGGCCCACTAAGCTTGGCTGACCATGTGGCCGGGAGCTTTAGGAGAGTCAAGGAGGCAGCAGGAACTTGGCCCAACAAGGAGTGGCCGCGCAGCTCCTGTGGGAGGGAGGCAGATGGGAAAAAGGCCAACCCATCCTCTTGGGCTACAGAGTGGTTGCCTTGCAAGGGCTCCAATGCGATCTGCTCTTTGGTCATGCTAAGATGGCCAACACTACGATGAGCCCCGAGTTGCCTGAAGGCTTGCAGGTAAGCAACATGGCGTTGGGGAAGGCCAACTGTGACTCGTGTGGGGAGGCAATGCTGGACACAAGCAGCCAACCCGAGCCCTGGGAAGGCCCTCCCAAAAGATGCTGTCATCAGCCCTTTCCATGGTAGCCATTTAGGGTGCAACAGCATGGCTAGGACCTTGGCCCTGAGCGCTTGTGTGTGGGCCTCTAGATCGACCAAGGCAAGCCCACCAAGTTCCACTGGCAGGGACATAACTAACTTGGAAGGGCGGCCCCTCAGTGGTGGACCACCATCCTCCACTAACTGGTTACGCATCACATATCCCGACAAAATGCGTGAAATCTTTGCTAGAGTATCAGGGGGAGGGGGAAGGAAGGTGGCATGGTAGGAGAGGGTGGATGCTAGGACTTGCTTGGCCACGTGGGCTCTGCCTAGAAGGGAAAGATCATAGCGGGACCAATGACGTACGCGAGCACAAATGGCTTTGAGCTTGCTGTCATACAAGGCAGCAGTGGCCACGTGAGCAAGCATAGGAGACAATGGGATGCCAAGGTGCCTGACAAAGTCTAGGGGCGCCTTGAAGGTAATGCCAGTAGGCCCATGGGTACCCACAATGGATGGGTGGCTGCCCAGGGTCAAACCCCAGGATTTAGGGAGGCTCACTTTGGCACCACTGGCCCGGCAGAATGGCTGGACCGCCTCCTGAATGACGGTGGTTAGGTCATCAGCTGTGGACAGGTGGATTGTAGTGTCATCTGCATGCTGGTGCATAGGGGGTGCTGAGGTGCCATCTGGGAGCAGAATGGCGGAAATCCTACCCTCGTGTTGCAGCTTCCGACACATAGCTGCCAAAGGCTGTGCCGTGATAACATACCAATTACCAATTACCAGATGGCCCTGTCAAAGCAGGGCGCCGGTGGGGGCAGCGCCACCCACAAGGAGCCAACTTAGGCTCCAACGGCAGACTCAAGTTCCTGTCCAAGCTCAAACAATCGGCTGCCACCAGCCCACCCTAAATCCCTTGCTAGCCAATGTATGTCAGGCCAGCCCATTTCGACTTGCCATGCGCTGACCAGTTGACCCAGCCAACAGCAAGCCAAGCAGTTTTATGCCTTGCTCAGGGCATAACATACAATAAGGGGGACAGTGGGCTGCCCTGGGCACAACCAGCTAAGATAGGAAAGGGTCGGGATGTCCAGCCATTGAACACCACCAGACCTCTGGTCCCTTGGAGCAAAAGAGACACCCACCTACGGGCCGCAAGGGGGACGCCGAGGGCCTCCATGCAGCGGTCTAACCAGCCTCTATGCACCCGATCATAGGCCTTATTATAATCTAAACCTACAATGCAAGCAGCCGCTTGGGTTGCTTGTACATACTCCAATTCCTCAAGGTGGAACAACACGTTGTCCCCAATCCACCGGCCTGGGACAAAGGCCGTCTGTGTACCATCAATCACCGTGTCCAGTGCGTTACCCATACGGAGCACCATCACCTTAGCTACTAGCTTCACATCACAGTTGAGCAGTGTGATGGGTCTATAGCTGTCCGGGTCATCTCTGGGTTTACCCCCTTCCTTGTATATAAGCACAACCAACCCAGTTTGACTGCCCTCAGAAAGCTGGGGGAATGTGTCTGCAGAGAGGAAGGGCTCATTAAAAGCTGCTATCATCGGCCCCTCCAGCAGCGACCAAAAAGCCTGGTAAAATTCGTAGGGCAGCCCATCACAGCCGGGCATGGTTCCTTTAGGGGAAGCTTTTAAGGCTTTCTCCAAGCATGTCGCTGTCAGGCGGCCATCAGGCGAAGGACCTGTGCAGGATGCTTGCGCTTCCGCATCCAAGGATGCGTCAAGAGCTTGGAGTAGGGTATCCTGAGCAACTACATCTACAGCTGCAGGGTGGAACAAGCCAGTAGGAAGGGACCCATCAAAGAAATCTGCCAAGAGACCCTTAGCTTGGGTGACCCCCGCAACCGTTGACAAGTCAGCAGGTGGCCCTCCTGCAGGGTTTCGGATGAGCCGCATTGGTTGGCTATCCTTAGTCTCTCTACCTAGGCGATGGAACCACATGGTGCCTTGCTCTCCATAGGCCCCCCATAGAGCATCCAGTGTTAATCCCTGCTTTGAGACCTGAGCCTCATCATGCTGTTGCAATGCTTTGATAGCTTGCTGCATGATGGAGGCTACAACAGAGCTAGCAGGATTGTTCTGAAAGGCTACCCGTGTGGAATGCAATGCCTGTTCCAACTCCCCCCTCTCCCTCCGTCTATCCGCAGCACGGCTGTAGCAGTAAGCCAAAGTGCAAAGCTTGATGGATACCTTCAAATCGCTCCACAGATCCATGGCCCCTAGCCCATTCATGGGTTGGGCCAAGTAGTCCTGGATATGCGTTGTCATGTGCTCTAGAAATTCCTGCACCCCAAGGAGGTAGGTGGGGAGAACCCATGACCTTTTCCCCACCAATGGCTCCTGTGGGGGCTTAAGCTCCACGGCCGCCGCTGCATGATCCCCTGGCACCTGCCCATACAAGTGCGCACAAGAGGCCAACCACTGAGCATCCAACACCTCTTGAGAAATCAACCACCGTGTGGTGCGACCTGAAGAGACAACATGGTTGGCGGAGTGGGTTGTGCGGGTGTATTCCATTGCTTGTGGATTATGCAGCCGCCAAACATCCGTGAGACCTTGCTCTGCTTGCACCGCTTGCAGGCTGTCCCCCCCAATCAATCTGCTATTTTGAGCTGGATTTGCTTGTTGAGTCTGCACATGCAGTTGTGATGTGACACAGTTGAAATCCCCCGCCATGAGCAGGGAGCTGCCAGAAGGCCGTGCTTCTGCCGCTTCCCGGAGTTGAGTGGTATAAAAGCCAGCTCTATCCGCCGGCTCTACAGGGCCATAGACCCCCAGAACTGCCCATGGGTGCCCTGCTTCACTACTGAACTTCACTATTAACAATCTTCCGTTAGTATCCTTAAAGGCCACCGTTGGATCCACTATAGCTAATCCCGGCCGTACTAAGATGGCCACTCCTCGTGAGGAAGAAGTGCCATGGCTCCAAAAAGCCTGTCCCTCCCATGGCAGGCCTGGGCCTGCCCCCTCTTGAGCCCAGCGAGTGGTTTCCCTGTCATCTGTGCTGTGAGTCTCACAAAGAACCACAATGGAGTAGAGGAGGTCACGCAGGCGTTGGAATAGACCCCGGCGTTTGTTGCGGCTGCGCATGCCGTTGACATTCACCACTAGGCAAGAGAGGGCACACCCATTCACACCTGGGGTCCCAGGCATTATGCAGGGGCCCCCCTGGGGCTGCTGGTTTCGCGGCTACCATATTGCCGCTCGGGGTCGGGAGCCCGGCGGGTCCTGCTGCTTTTTCTAGTGGATAGGAGGCCACCTGATGAGGTGTCAGAGCCATAAGCCCCAATCTTATATCTCTCCTCTAGCCACAAGATGGCATATCTAGGTAAAGATGCAGTGCCTCGTGCCCCAGTGCCACCTTGGTGGTTGTCTCGTGCCAGAGGCGAACTCCCGAGGAATGCATAGAACTCCCTAATGACGGACTCCTTGGTCTCCCCTGCTTTGAGCTCATGTTCGTCAAGAGCATATGCCATGTTGTCATACAGGGCATTATCTTTCTTCCATGCTGTCCAAGCTCTCTCAGCCCGTGTCTGCCTAGGCGGTGACGGCTGTTGGTGCTCTCGTCTGTGCTGTTGTTGTTGCTGCCCTGGTTGTGGGCGTATCTGCTGCTGTTGCTGCTGCTGTTGACGGCGTTGGAGGTGCTGTTGTTGCAGCCATTGTTGCTGAGCCTGGTATAGCTCCTGCTGGCGCTGTTGCTGTTGCTCCTGCTCTTTGCTAGCAGGAGGCTCTGAGGCCACGGAGGGCCGAGCGGGCGGTGGTGGTGGCGGTGGGGGGGATGGAGTGCCTACTAGAATGAACCCCCGTTGTTGTGGGTCCCGACCCTCTACACCAATTAACACCCTCTTCCCATTCTCTAGAAAGAGGTGGTCGGGCAGTAACTGCAGCTTCTGGTCGCCTGCTGGTGCATCTACAAAGGCAACTATGAAATCAGAGCGCCCTACAGCCCTAACCTCTCTGCTGGCCAACACCCATGTGCCGAGAAACTCTGCCACTACCAAGGTACTAGCATTTTCATAGCCTGCGCATGTGAGCAAGGTTTCTGTGATGCCTTGGACTTCGTACCCAGCGGGGAGGTCACAGATGAGTACTCGAACAGTACCTACGGGTCGCAAGGAGGGTGCATAGCGAGCGTGCAGTGTGAACCCCTCCACAGCAGCCCCTTCTCTCACCCATTTTTCTGCTAGCTGCCGAGCTGCAGGTGAATGCCTTGCAAGGCTGATATCAACATGGCCATTTCGGCTACCCAAATGGTGAAATTGGTAAGCTCGAATGCACGGGTGGGCATTTGGGGTGTTAGGATTGTACCTGTATTCTGGATGTTCAAAGACCTTCTGCAGCAGTTGCTCTGCAAATTCTTTCCGTTGTGGGCTATCATAGGGCCCCCCCGCTTCTATTGGGATGCTATCAAACTGGAGACGGACAATGGGTAGGTTGGAGGTTCGTGGTGGCTCCCGAGGAAGGTCCTGGGCGGTAGGTTGATGGGCCAGTTGTTCCAGCTGCGGTCTAGGGTCCAGCATCCAAGCCGGAGCAGACACCTGGTGTGCACGTACATGAGCCCTAAGACCCCTTTGTGGCCCTTTGGAAAGGCCACCCCCTCCTACCCACCCCCCTCTAGATCCCTGTAACATGGGATGACTACCTGGCTAGAAATATCACACCGTCACAGACACAACAAACCAAAAGAACCCCCAACTAATTACCCTGGAGCTAGCCCCCCCTGCAGCTGAACTTTACAATCTATGTGCAAGCTAGACAGCCTTGTATACGCAGCCCAAGCATAACAGAACCCCCGTCAGCTCACCTCTTACCCCCTAGGATTGCTAAATCAGACGGATAGACATGGGGTAAGAGTGGCCTGCCCCACGGTGCACTTGCAAACCGCTATTTGGGCTCCAGCTAGGTTCCTCACGCTCCTGGGCTACAGCTGTATGCAGTGCCTATAAGACCACACCAATCAACAGCGGAGCTCCCGTGGCTCCAGCCAACAATAGCACCAAGAAACAAGACACAAAACACACAAGTCTCTAGAATTAATTGTCTTTAGTGTACCCCACCACCTCCAACCCCCCAGGCCCAGAAAACCCCAGCTGACTATATGGCTCCCATTAGGGGCAGATGACAAGGCTGCAGAATGGCAAAAAGGATGGTAGGCAAGAATGCATGTGGATTGCAGGAGACTTGAAATACCTTGGCCTGCTTGAATGAGCCTGGGTTCTGTGGCAGAAAGAGCCTGCTGACTATGGCAACAGAGGAGGAAGCACTAGGTGTTGCTAGCTGCTGAGCACCTCAAGCAAAAGCAGCCTTTAACAATTACCCTAGACAGACGGCCCCCTTACACACCGGCAGTGGCCTGTAAGCCCGTGGGGTTGTTTCAGGTATGCATGTCTTATGAGCACTCTCTGTATGGTGTTGCATCTCTCTGCCCTCATAGCTTTAATGCGTGGCCTTAGCATGTCTTCGCCTCGCTGTCCCTGTCCTGTATTCTGTATGTATCTTAGTGTGGAGGCATGTTTGAACCCCTCCTTGCCATTTGCCGTGTTTGCCCTGCGTCTGGTAGGCTGTGATAACGTGTGTTGCTCATCTCTGGTGTTGAGCATCACGGCTGGTTCCGGGAGGTTCCCAGCTGTGAACTCCCAAAGTATCTATGTACCTTTTGGTCTTGTCAATCAATCAATCAATCAAAACGCAAGACCAGCAATGCCAATGGCCAAACAAACCTAGGCCACAAACACAAGGCTCCTGATCACAATCACGAAGCCACACAACCGATGGTGGATTTGCCACACACAAGCTGAGGCTAGATGCAACGGCGTGCACACCAAGGGGAAACAAACACCACCACTAAAACCCAAAACCTGCTCCACTTCCATCACACATGGGTGGCGGGGAGGCAGCAGGATCAAGCACCACCCTAGTAGGGGCTGGAGGTGGCTCCCACCACCTAGGTACTGGTGAACCACCATCCTCCCAGCCACTGAAAGGCACCACATAGCGCTCCACATGCTTATCAATAGCTTGCTTAGTGCGCCTTCTACACCTCACTAACCGTTGGCTTTCCCAAGGGTACGTAAGATCCCACAACCTCTTCCTCCAAGCACTCTTAATCTGACATGAAGCCTCCCAACTCCCCTCATCTTGACCAAGCACCTTCAGATCAGCACACACGCATTTCTCCCAGGTATGGCGAGGCCTACCCACTGGCCTCGTCATGTCACCATGTAATGAAGAGAACAACGCAATATGCGGCAACCTGCCCTCCTCCATGCGGCCCACATGCCCCAGCCACCTCAGCCTCTTTGCTGTGATGTATGCTGACAAGGTGGCTACCCCACATGATTTCCTGATATGCTCATTGGTGTGCCGATCTGACAGCCTGACCCCCAGGATGCTCCTAAGGCAGCTAGAGTGCACCCGCTCAAGCTTTTGCGATTGCACTTTGGTCAGGGACCAACACTCACTCCCGAACAGCAGAATTGGCAACACATATGCCTTGTAACACTTCACCTTCGTAGCCAATGACAGATGCTTGGTACCCCACATCTTTTCAAACTGCTTAAACCTCCCCACAGCCTTACCCCTCCTGATATTCAACTCCACATCCAACCTGCCATCAGTCACAAGCACACTTCCCAAGTACTTGAACTGTGACACCTCTTTTACCACACCCTCACTGATAACCACCTCTGGTCCTTGCTGCACTGGCACATCCCCCTCCTTCCAATCCTTGTCAATGGACAGGATCTCAGTCTTGCTTGCATTGATGCGCAACCCAAGACTAGCAGCAACCTTGTCCATCACCTGCAGCATGACCACCAACTCCTCCCTGCTGGGACTTAGCAACACCATATCATCTGCATACAGCAGAACAGACAATAGCTCCACACACCCACCACTACCACACCCATCACGCTCAAGTTTCCCATCTGCATGATAGGCTAGCTTCACCCCACATCCCTCCGGCATCTGAGCCATTGCCTGCCGAACCACAAAGTCCATGTAGATGTTGAACAGCAAGGGAGCAATGACACATCCCTGCCGCACCCCGCCATGCACATCAAACCACTCAGACACCACACCACCCATCCTAACATGGCTTTTGTGGATTTGCGTAAGGCATATGATTCTGTACCGCGAGACACGCTATGGCGCATCCTGCATGTGTACGGGGTACACACAAAGCTGATAGAGTTGCTGATGGACTTGCATACTGGCACACAGGCTGC
>OY744496.1:4658643-4869085 GCA_963556185.1 Pseudopediastrum boryanum
ATGACAAGCACATATTTTCTTGTGCCTGTTGCAAACTGAAACATCCCAGAGTCTCCAGCAAACGTGAGATAGCTGCCCTTGATCTGTACATATTGTACTTCTATTTGGCAATACCAGCTGCAAATGCTGGAATGACTTTACAGCCCTTGTTCCCGCTTGCTCTGTCACTCCAGGAGCGCTGAGCTGTTTGTGAGCATGACTGCTCCCCCCACTCCCAATACCCCTACGTCTCCATGTGCCTCTAGTGCCTTCAGCTCCAGCAGCGTATCTTCATCCCCCAGGAACTGGTTCATCATCCGCAGAATCCCATCTGCATACGCCTCTGCTATCAGCTGCAAGATGCGCATGGGGACCCAGCGATGCTTGTGAATGCCGCCCGCAAAAGGAGTGAAGTCCTCCTGCTGCTCCTCTGCCGTCCTTGCATACTCATAGAGGTTGTGCCATCCTAACCCGGCATTTTTCTGCAGAGGTACAATTGCAGGAGTCTTCAGTTCTCGTTCAAGAGCCCGAAACTGAATTCAAATACTGTGTTGATTATTACCTGTCTGTCTTCACAGGCCAGCTCTATCAACAGCAACCAGGCTTTAGCTAAGAAGAACCCCCAGGTGTTAAAAACCAGAGACACGTGGGCGAAAACACACGTGTTTCAGCAAGCTGCCATGGTTGACATTCTCCCTATCAAAATGCACTTATTGAAGCAGCTTCACTTTTCCTACTTGCTCACCTGCCCCCTTCCCCCAAGAAGGACTGTTCAGAATTAGCACTCATCCCCAAACAAATGGTTAGTGTTGCTATTGAGGCAGACCTGTATTGGGAGCACGCGCTGGAAACATAGTGCATTCCATTTGCTGACGACCTGTATTGGGAGCCACATAGCCCTGCATGACAGGGTTCCATCAATGTGGCTGTACTGGTGGTATTCTGGCCAATTCCCATTTCATCAAGCCTACCCCCCCCCCTTCCCTCACCTGCATGTCTGCAAAGGTGTGTAAGACCCTGAGAGCCCCTTTTTCCACATAGGTGCCTCCAGGAAGCTCGTCTGTTGAGTATCCTTGGCAGCAAACTGCCAACAGCCTGCAGCAGGCAGCACAGCACAACAATGTCATGAAGATTGATGCCTACTTCAATTCCCCTTAAACCAGGGTCTATGGCTGACCAGCTGGGCCCCATGAGCGGCAAAGATCAGCCCTCGTATACCATAAAGGCGACCCAGCTGCAACAGCAACCAACATGCAGGGGAGGTCCACCCATATCCACAGCGAGGTATCAGGTTTCACCAATGTGTGTTGGGAAGCTCTGTTCTTGCATAAATGCATTGGTGTGGTCTAGGTGGATTATTGTGAAGAGCTTGCTTGGCCCCATCAAACGGCATCCTGCTGGGGTATTGAAGCATCATGGGTGCATGCATACCGCAGGAACCCACCTTGCCTAGATTACAAACGCTTGTCATGACAGCCTAAAGTGCTCCTGTAGGCATGCATTCTTGAGCAAGTGGCCAAGTTAAACAAAAGAGCACAACCAGGCTGAGATTGACCCTAGACATGCAATAAGCTGCGAGCCCAAATAAAACTCTCTAAGCCAAGCTGGTTAGGCGGCTGCGGGGGGCCAGCCTCCACTGCAATCCTAGGCCGCATACGTTGCTGGGAGAGGCAATTGAGGCTAGGGTGCCTAGCCTCAGTGTTCCCTAGCCTCAGTGTCCCCCAGACAGCTATCAAGGATGGAAAACTTGGGCCTGGACTTCAGACCGGTGAGATGACAGAGATGGAGATGCTTTGCATGCAGTGCTGCAAGCATAGGCGGATGTCTCACCAGTCCACAAACTTCTGCTTCCCGTCTGGCTGCTGCAGAAAGTACCACATGCTGAGCGTGCATGAGCCCTGGATCATGTAGGCGGGGTCTCTGATGCTGAGCTGCTGGGTCTGCTTGTAGGCTCCCTGGGCAAAGCGCTTTATCTTGTCCAGAGTGAACTTGCCGTCGTGATTCCTGTCGCAGAAGATTAGGTAGCTGAGGGTTTGACTGAGCACTTTCCGAGCAGGATGGCAGGGTTTCCTGCTGCATGCTGTGGCATAGGGATGTGTGGCTAGCAAATGCTGTTGGGCCACAAGGACAGTTGGCATCAAACGTTACTTACTCGTCTAAAATGAAAAGAGTTCCTGTGTGGTTCGGGTTTAGCCCATAGACATTCCCCATTTCTGAGAGATTCATGTAGGTCTGCAGGTCAGCTGGTCAGACAAACTGTAATTGGGAACCTGTGACTGAAACTCCTAATTGAAAGTTACCAGGTAGCCGAGCCGATCTTCTTGTTTGGATTCCAGCCTTCCATATTTCCTGGTTACAGTCCCAAGCACGGTATCAAGCGCTCCGATAGATTGCGAGTTCCCCATTGCCTAACTAGCTCGTGGTAGCTCCTTTTTAGACGAAATACGTGCAATTACATTCACGGGAGATAGCCCATTCAGATGACGTGTTTCTTTTCAAAAGCAACTGGCGAAGTTGGCATGCACAAATCGCCCGTTCCAAAGAAATTCAGTCCCACCGGGTTTCATGTGGTGACAGGAGGTGGATATGGCCAAAAAGATGTTGTAGGCGTGGTTACTGCTTTGGAGCTGTTCATTTACACAATCAAACAGCACTCGGGGCACTGCAGTGTCACTCGGACACCCCGCCGCCCCTCACCTGCAGTATTGCTGGATTATCATGCAGATCGGCTGCGGCATCAGTTTCTGAGGAAGCCAAGCAGGACCCTGCAAGGACGGACGCATCCACGAATCCGTATGACTTGTCAGGAGGCTGTAGGGCCGTGTTCATCAGGTTGCACTTGGTGCACATACGGAAGCTCCTCGCTGCAAGTAAGCTTGCCGTATTTTATGTGGCAACGATGCTGTGAGACAACTAGTGTATGCAGCGTTTTCAGCGCCGCTTGCTAGACGTGTGTTGTGCTGCCGTGGATGGCATGCAAGCAGTCCACTGGCAGAACGCAAGTTACCAGCGCCCGTCTTTGGGGCTATGCGGAGTTGGTAAGCCCTAAAGCCAAGTGACATACATGCGGATGTTACAGCATGCCTACCTTTTGCTCTTTTCGGTAAATGGATATGGCAGCTATCGGGCGAACTGAACAGTCCTATAACCTCCGCTGAGCTATGGAGAGGCCGAATACTAAAGTTAACAGATATCTTCCCTGCAGATAACGCCTTGCCAGCTCCTACAAAATATCTGCCTGTTCTGGGGTTCTGCATGAGCCACAAGCTTCAAGCTGCACCCCATAGCACCAGCACCAGCAGTGTACCTCGGCAGGCCCAGAGCCCTAAGACCCTCTACCTCAACACTAGCAGACACCTTGGCCACAGCAGCACTAGAAGACAGCTTGTTACCGCATGCCACCTCTCAGCAAGCTGCTATCCTAGCAGGCAGCATACCTTGTCAACCTCAGCCCCACATAACAGACGGTTAACCGGACTATCTGCCCCTGGTTTCACGCACACAGCAGCTCTTGGCAGTAGCATCTGGGGCCTGAAACTACCTCCGCAGCAGCTGCTGGTGTCTGGCCATGCTACAGCAGCTGGACAAGGTGATGGACCTCAAGGGTGGCAGCAACCCCTCCAAGAGCCTCAATACCAGCAGCAGCAGGGCCAGCAGCATCCTCAGCAGCAGCAGCCACCATACCAATTGCAGTTTCAACCCCAGCCAGGGGGTCCGCAGCAGCAGCATCAACAGGGGCCGTGGGAGCAGCAGTACCATGGGCAGCAGGAACCCATTGTGCCCCCTACCCAGCAACCGCAGTGTTATACACAGCAGCAGCAGCAGCAGTACTATGGGCAGCAGCAGCCGGTTTTGCAACCTCCCCAACCATCACAACCCTATCCACAGCAGCAGCAGTACCCTGGGCAGCAGCAACCAATCTTGCAGCCTCGCCAGACAGCACTGTCATATCCACAGCAGCAGCAGCAGCAGCAGCAGCAGCATTACTATGGGCAGCAGCAACCCATTTTACAGCCTCCTCAGCCATCGCAGCCTTATCCACAGCAGCAGCAGCAGCGGCCCGCATCGCCCCAGCCGCTTTCGCATCAGCAGCCACCTCTCCAGCATCAGCATCCACACCCACAGCAGCATGGCAGCCCAGCAGGCAGCAAACATGTGAGGTCAACTGCCCTGGCCCCAGGTCGTGTTGTGCCCATCCGTCAACCTAGTGCAGGTTTCACTACAAGTACCAACCTGGGAGAACCAGCACTTGATGCTGCTTTTCCCTATGGTGCTGCTGATGGTGATCGCCGCGGTATGGCAGCAGCAGCTCAATTCGCTGCTGGGGGCAATGGTTGGCAGCAGCCACTACCACGGGCTGCTGCTGGTGGTGGTAGTGGTGGCTATGGGGGGCGAGAGGCAGCGGGTACACCTCCAGCTGTTGCTGTGGGAGGGGGGATCAAAAAACCTGAAGACATGACAGAGGTGGAGAAGTGGGAGGTAAGTCTCGTTATAACCAGAAGAGCATCCAGAAGGGCACTTGAAAGCAAAGGCAAGTTCATTGCTGTTTGTGGGAACCATGCCATAGGCTTGCAGCCTGGGACAGTTACAGGATAGAACCACACATTCTGTGACACCACAGCGTTCAAAAGATATCTGAACATCAAAAACCATGAGCAGTTGCCACCCTGACGTTTTCTAGGAGTGCTTGAAAAGTCCAACAGAATGATTTCTCTTGCAGTGGTTGGCAAGAAAGGGGCTTGGTATAGATCTTCCAAAGCAGTGTGCGTATGCCTGCGCTAAGCATTGCTCTGCCAGCTTTTGGGCGTGACCGCTACATTCTTCAAATGTAGACCCTCCTACTCAGACAAGCTGGCCGCCCTTTTTTCCTCCTTTGCCATCTCTTCCTGCAGTTATTAGTTCAGAAGTTAGCAGATGCTTGGGGTCAAGACCCAGTGGACGTTAACGACCTCTTACAAGAAGCATCTTGGAAGGTAGACCAACCCACAAGAGACATCGCCTGCCCTAATTGTGGCGGCGGCTCCTCTCAAGAACACGCCTTTGCTCTTAAAGTAAAGGAAGATGCTATTGTCTGGCATTGCCACCGGGCCACGTGCGGTTTTACTGGGGGTGTGAATATCTATGGGGGTAGGGATGGCGCCCTCCCTCCTGAAGCTATTGTCAGCAGCAGCGGCGGCAGCAGCAGCAGTGATAGTAGTAGCAGCAATGGGGCTGTGTCTGCAGTACAGGGGAAGAGGCAAAAGAACCAGCAGATGAAGCTCAGCTTGCACTTGCTGGAGAAGAAGCAGCAGCAGGTGAGGGCAAGGTGGAACATATGGACTACACCAGGCCCTAAGTAGGTATTAGTTTACTGTAATTTCTACTTAAAACTCCTGGACGACACCTCATTAGCACAGGGCTGCTTTCCCACGCCACCAATCACAGCAGCACGCATAATAGAAGTGGGCAAGGTGGACCATATGGCCTACACCTCAAAATCTAGGAGTGCTTTCTCATGCATCAACATCATCAGCATGCCATAACAGAAGTGGGCGAGGTGCAGCATGTGACTACAGTCACTCAGTGTGGGGTTTCTTTGTCGCGCTGAGGTTTTCCTTACAGGTTTGACAGCAGAGAGACTGCATTAGCTGCTGCATCAAGCACAGACAGGACCCCTTGATAAGAGTGAGCGACCAATGAAAGGAATAGATCTGTGCACAGCTGTTGACAGGATTTGCTAGTGGCTTGTGCAGCTGATGTTAATGCTTCTGCACCCTGCACGCTGGTACAGGAAATCACTCTGTGTGACCAACCTTGTAAAGTTTGGCAGAAGCTGGATCAAAATGGGGGCGCGGGGGGGGGGGGGGGGAGGAGGATGAAGGGGGAGGGGAGGCCAGGGTTGGGGTTGGGGTTCCCCTCCCCCCCCTTCCTCCCCCGCCGCACCATCTTTTCTCGGAGCGCTAGC
This sequence comes from Pseudopediastrum boryanum, assembly GCA_963556185.1. Classification (NCBI taxonomy): domain Eukaryota; kingdom Viridiplantae; phylum Chlorophyta; class Chlorophyceae; order Sphaeropleales; family Hydrodictyaceae; genus Pseudopediastrum; species Pseudopediastrum boryanum. The sequence continues at coordinate 4,664,567 of OY744496.1, forward strand.
CTTTCCTGCCTATCCTTTCCCTATTGTTGCTAGGCATAAAACTTGTTGGCACCCTGCCCTGTAGAGTTGAGCTGCACTTAGTTGTCAACCCCCTTACCATGTTTCATAGATCAAGCTGGAATGTCTGCAAACCTAGAAGAACCTTCCTGATTCTCCTGTGTCTCATCGCATCCCCTCCTATCCCCTTGCAGGAATTAATGGGCCCTCCTCACGAAGTAAAAGTAGATTTCTACCCCCTGTCACAACCCTTCACAAACCCTGACCATGAGCAGCAGCGCCAGCAGTTCCTAGATTGGCTTGAGAACAAGAGGGGCATCAGCCGTGAGACCTGGGAGGCTGCTGGTGTGAAGCTAGCATATCGCTACAGTCAGAGCAAGAAGGGGTTTGCGCTGATGTTGGCGTTTCCTTATACCAGGGAGGGTGTGGTGGTGAATGTGAAGTTCAGGGAGTTGCCGAAGGGCTTCTGTCAGACAGCGGCTGGGGAGAAGATATTCTATGGCTATGATCAGGCACAGGTGAGGAGGGGGGTTTGAGATTCATACCATGTGAGAAGTGTGGATAGGGAAGCGGGCCATGCAAGGGTGGGATGGCTTGGGGTCAGGTTTGAGTGTCTTGGTTGTTAGGGTGCATGGGGGGAATGCATGGGGTGGGAACCAAACCTGGGCTCGGGTGCAAATCAAAGAGGGAGGCGGCAAGGGGGAAGGGGCAAAGGCAGAAAGGGTTTGGAGACAGGCTACTTGCACCATAGTGTAGGATGCGGGCAACAACCCAAGAGACTGGGCGGTAAGGGCCAGGTCAAATGCGGTGTTTGTGGTCAAAGAGCTCTCTGTTAAGGGGGCAACCTGTGTGCTGGCGGAAGTGGCTCTGATTCGTCAGTGATGTGCTGCTGCTATGGCTTGATGGTGCTTTGTTGCTTGGTTTAGAATTGCATGACTCATCTTGTAGAGGCATGCCAGGGATCTTGGTTTGTTTGCAGGAGCTGTGTGGTGTTCGGGCAGGTCTAACTCGTACTGGAAGATGCCTTTGCTTTCTTAGTGTTGTGCTGCTAGAATGGTTTGTATGCTAATAATTTCATATGTGCTGGATGCTGAGCCAATCCAGCTCCTGTGTGTTGTAATTTGATACAATGGTGCCTTGGGTGTCCTCTGAAAGCTTGATTCACCCCTTTGTGTTCTCATGTCACAGAGCCAAGACACCCTCATCATTGTTGAAGGGGAGCTAGATGCTCTTTCTCTCAGAGAAGCGGGGTTCCACAATGTCCTGTCTGTCCCTGATGGTGCTCCCGCACGTGTCAAAGACAAACCCGTGCCCCCTGCTGCTGCCGACACCAAATTCAGCTACGTCCACCGCTGCTGGCCCATGCTAGAACGAGCAAAGAAAGTGATTATAGCTACAGATAATGATGCTGCGGGTTTTGCTCTTGCGGAAGAGCTAGCCAGGAGGATTGGGCGGGAGAAGTGCTGGACCGTGAAGTGGCCCACCAGGAGGGGTGATAGCATCTTAGGCTCCTGGGTGGGAGCGCAACAGCAGCAACAGCAGACGGTAGGGGCCTCCTTGGAACTGGCTGGAGGAGGAGGAGGGCAGGGCTCCGGTGGACTTGGGGTGGGGCTGAATGGTAATGGCAATGAGGGGCAGCAGGGCATCTACTCTGGGGAAGGTCTTCACGGCAGCAGCAATGGCAGCAGTAGCTGGAGTAATGGTGGTAGCAATGGCAGTAGCATGAGTCAGCAGCAGCAGGAGTGGCAGCAACAGCAGCAGCAAGAGGGGGGCGGGGTGATTCAGCTGTATGGAGGTGGTGCAGGAGGAGGAGCAGTGAATGATGTGTGGTACCGTAAGGATGCTAATGAGGTGCTGGTGAAGGATGGGCGGGAGGCGCTGAGGGCATATGTGGATACTGCGATGCCACTGCCAATACATGGGCTGCATACCTTTGATGCTTTCTGGCCGGAGGTATGAGGGGCTGGGGGAGAGCCTTGGTGGGGAGTGGGGGTAGGGGGGGGGTGGAGGAGTACGGGTGACAGGGGAGGGGGGAGAGGGGGTGGAGGAGTTGGGTTGATGGGGGAAGGGAGGGAAGAGGGGGGAGAGGATATATGGAGGAGGAGGAGGGGAGAGAGAGATGGGAGGAGCTGGGCGGAAAGGGGGCCTATGAAGGCTATGGGATGTTGTTTGAAGAAAGGGAATATTGCAAGGATTAGGTAAAGGGTGGGTTAGGGGTGGATGGGGAAGGCAGGTGCCAAGTTGTGGATGGAAGAGGGTTGGTGGGATGGGGACGGCTGGGGTCGTGTGGCTCATATCGTGGGGCTGGGCTAGCAGGGGGTCGACTGATTGATTGTTACATGCAAAGAGAGACCTTGAGCAAGAGGGAGCGCGACAAGACAGGCAGAGGCAGTTATCATTAAAAGCCTGTGTTGCCCTGCAAAGCCCACAGTTTGGGATCCGCAACAGGCCGGCACAGTGGGCATACATAAGCAAGCAAATCGTTTTGGGCCAGGCACCTTTTTGGCTCAGAAGTAATCCACCGTCAGTATGCATTACTTTTTTTCCGGGAAGAGGCCAGGCATAGTGGGGACATGATTTTATCCTTAGCTGTGGCAGGTGCAGAATCTGCAGCTTGTGCAAAGGTGGGAATGCAGGGCACAGTCCTGAACTTGTACTGGAATGAAGTTGTAGTGGGGTTGCAGGAGAGTGCTCGTTGCAGTCAGCACTGCCTGCTGCTTATTGTTTTGGCTAGCAGCACATGAGAGGTGCTGTACATGTACAGATCTGGAACACTTGAGGAAGGCGGCTAGTAAGGAACCTGCACGGCTGTGGCTTACCTGCTGCGAAGGTTAGTACTGCTCTATCGATGCTGCTTCTCGGTGCTTCTGTTCCTGATTGCTGCCATGCGTCCATTGAGTTAAATAAGGGGTTTTACCCTGCTGTCTTTGGTTGTTGCTACTTAGCTGCCTTGTGTGCAGCCACACCTCTACATCTGCTCATTTGGATGTCGTGTGTTTCCATGTTGCCCAGGTGTATGACCTGTACACAGCAGGTGCCAAGGGGCAGGGCTGGGGGGTAAGCACTGGTTGGAACAACATGAATGAATACTACAAGGTAAGGTTTTAAGGTTTGGTAGCTTGTGAATTGAAAAGGCAAACAGTTGTTGGGCAATCAGTGCAGCACCCGTCTGGGTCTTTCAGCGTGCATCCGTATGAGCATACTGCCTTGTACCATTAGAAGCTGTTTTCATATGGCACTGCAGCTTGGAAAAGCTATTTGGAAGGATATCATGTGATTTGGCAGTCTGGTCTACATTGCTGGGTTTGTCATGGTTGTGGCTTGGAGTTACTTTGTCATTGGAGATCCAGGTGCATATCCGGGTACACTTGGCAGCAAGTCCAGATACATCCTTAAACCCTCAAGTATTAAACCCTAATACTAAACCCTAGTCAATCTGTCATCATTAGACGCTACAGCGAATGACTCTGAAGGAGATATTGTATGAGACAAACCATATGGTTTGAAGCTTTACACGAGTTATTTGAGCCAATGTCTATATTGTTCTCCCAGCCTGTGTTAGATAACTGACCTTCTCTTGACGTTTTCTCCCAATCATTGCAGGTTGTCCCTGGAGAGTTGACCATTGTCACCGGGGTGCCTAACAGTGGTAAGAGTGAGTGGTTGGATGCCCTGGCTACCAATATTGCTCGGCTGCATGGATGGAAGCTGGCAGTCTGCTCTCTGGAGAATGTGCCAGTACCACATGCTATCAAGCTTATGGAGAAATGGATAGGTGAGGGGGAGGGTGTGCAGGAGGACTGAAGGGGGCACATGGCAGGGGGAATGGGGGGACACATGTATGGGTCTCTGTGTGCCGGCGGGCTTGGGCTCAATTGAGGAAGATTGGATGTGAGAGTACAATGAGGCTAGAGGAAGAGCGTACTATTAGTCTCACATGCCGTCAAACTTGTGCAGAAGTCATTAGATGAGAGGAAGGGGACACGGGAGGAAAGGGCGGGCAGGGACGGGATGGGGGTGGGGTTTTATTATGGGTAGGGAGAAAGTAGTACAGGGGCGTCCTGTGTACTGATGGACGGGGGAAGAGCAAGGCAGCAGGATGGCAGAGTAAATCAGAAATTGGACGAAAGCGACGGGTGATTATTTTTTATATGTTTAATTGAGTCTGAAAAAGGGAAGAGGGAGTGCCCATAGGAGGTTTGGTGATTGAAGGGGAAGGCGAGATGGGAAGGATGGGGACAGAAGGAAGGGGAAAAGGGAATGGGTGTTTTGAGACGGAAGTCGTAGTTGGGGCGAGTCAGAGGGAGGGAAGGGGATGGTTTCGAAATGCAAAATGAGAAGGGCAGGGACGGTGCTGTCCTTAAAGGTGCTCAGGGGTGAAGGTGGCGGAGGATAAACAGTGGAAGAAGCTTTGCTTTTCTTCTCTCCTTTTTGGAGAGAAGGGAAATGAGGAAGTTAGGGAACTAGGTGATGAGCAGGACGCAGAAGCAGTGGAAGGGTGCAGGGAGGATAGAAAGTGGACGTCATCAATAATGTAGAACATGGAGATCATGGTAAAAGAGAAATGGGATGTGTGAGAGAGGAAGGATAGGACATGAAGGGGTAATTGCAGGACAGGTGGGAAAGAAGGGGGGAGACACGGGGATAGTGACGGGGGTTCGGGGCATGTGTTGATTTGGGAGGAAGTGGCAAGAGAAGGGGAATTCGGCTAGTATGTGTTGGTCCTTTTGCCATTTCTGGTGTTTCCTTTTCCGATGAGTAGGGAAATGGGGCTTGACCCCGGTGTGTTTGGTCGTTTCGACCTAGCTGCCTTGGTGCAGCCACACCTTAAATTTTTGTTTGTTTGTTTGTTTATTCATCATGCAGTGAGGGGCCCTGGTGCCAGAGAGGGCAAACAATGATAACCCTGACCACTTACATCTCACTTTCACAGCCTGCTTCTGCTGACGCTCCCACCACAACTTACACAATAATGCAACCCTTTTTGACAGCCAACCCCTTTGGGTGCACAACCATGACCAAGTCCGTATGGATGCTCATCATTCTTGAGAACAAGATTTTTGCTGCCCTTCCTGTTTACCATGTTTTATTGTGTCATGTAATGCTGTCTGTAGGCAAGCCTTTCCAGCGTGGTGGTTACAACCCAGGTGATGACTTCATGAGTCCCTCTGATGTGCAGCATGCCTTGGCTTGTGTGGACAGCCACTTCCATATGATAAGACCACCTGAGGATGTCATGCCTAAAATTGACTGGATCATAAACATGGCTAAGACAGCGGTGGTGAGGTGAGGGGGGAAGAGGGCTGCTGTCCGGGGGAAGCAGATGGGGGAGGGGGGGGGGGGGGCGCTTCATGTGGGTTTTTTTTGGGGGGGGGGGCGCTTTGGGCTTTTGTGGTGGTGTGAGGGAATTGTTTGACCCGGAAAGGCGGGGGGAGGGGGGCTTATAGGGGGTGGGATGGCTGGATCATCAGCATGGGTAAGACAGCGGTGGTCAGGTGTGAGTATGGGGGCATGAGGGGTGCTCCTGGGGGGGGGGGGGGGCGCTGCAAGTGTGTGTGTTTGGGGGGGGCTCTGGGTTTGTGATGCTGCGTGGTGTGTGTTCTTGGGGGTGTGGGTGCGGGGGGAGTGGCTGGGGTTTTGGAGGGTTGGCCAAGCTGGATTATCAATATGCCTAAGACAGCGGTAGTCAGGTGAAGGGGGCAAGAGGGCTGATCGCCGAGGGAGGACGGTTGGGGGGGGGGGCTGCATGTTTTTCTTTGGAGAGGGGTGGTCTTGGGGCTCTGTGGCGGTCCAAGGGGTTAGCGGGTGGCTGGGTCATCAACATGGCTATGACAGCAGCTGGTCAGGTGGGGGAGGGCAAGAGGGCTGCTGTCAGGGGGGTTTGGGCCGGGTAGTGGGAGGAGGGGAGGGGGGCTGCGTCTGGTTTGTTATTGGGGGGTTGGGGCTGTGTGTTTGGGGTGGTGCGGGAGGTTTGTTTACGGGGAATGGGTGCGAGGGGAGTGGGAGGGGGCCGCTTTGGGGGCTGGGGTGGTTGGATCATGATTATGGCTAAGACAGCGGTAATCAGGTGAAGGAGGCAAGAGGGCTCTTTCCAGAGGGAGGGAAGGCGGGGGGGCCTGTGTGCGGTGTTTCCTTGGGGAGGGGGGTTGCTTTGGGGTTTTGTTGTGGTCCGAGGTGTTTGTTCTAGAAGATAAATGGTAGGGTGGGAGGGGGCAGTGCCCGGGGGGAGGGGGGAATAGTGGTTTGGGTGGCTGGATCATCACATGGCTAAGGCATCGTTAGTCAGGTGAGGGGGCCGAAATGGTGCTCTGGAGGAGGGGGGGGTAACAGAAAAGGGTTTGACTGCGTGTTTTTTCCGGTCCAGGGGGGGGGGCTCTAGGGTTATCTGGGGGTGCAAGGTGTTTGTTTTATGGAGGAAAGGGGGGGGGGGTCAAGGGTGGAGTGGCTGGATTATCAGCATGGCTAAAGCAGCAGTGGTCAGATGAAAGGGCGAAAAGGTGCTCTCAGCCAAAGGGCTGCAACAGGAATGAACCAATGAATGGAGACTGGGCTGGGGCGGGGGGGGGGGGGGGTCAAGGAGGGGGGGGGAGGGTTGTGTGTGTATTGGCAGATGGGTGGTTGCTTTGGGGTTTTGTGGTGGTGCACGGTGTTTGGTCTACGGGATAGGGGGGGGGGGGCAGGGGCAATGATTGGGAGAAGCAATGTCGGTGTCAACTGGGCAATGACGGCTAGATGAAGGGACTAGAAGTGAAGATAGGTATCTGTAGCCGGTCATGGATTGGTGGTAGCTGGACTCTCAGCTATGCTATCTGCATTCTGCTGTTTGTACTTATGGCATGCGATCGTGCTATACCACCTGCCCCAGGAGAGTACCTGTAGAAAGTCTGCTCAGGGGATCGATTCGGAATAGTTCACGCATTCGGCATGTCATGAAGCGATGGTGTATGTGGAGCGGATTCTGTGCTACAGCAAAGGCAGGTGGTCCATCGGGCGGTACGACGGAACTAAATGCAAATGCCAATCTTCTTTATGTGCAGGTTGTTTAAGAAAAATTGGATCCCATGAGGCTGGTGCTGCTCGTCATGGGTTACCCATGCATTTTTTGAGCAGCTCCTGCACATACATCGCCCACCATGCCTTCGTGTGTGCTACCCCCTCTGGATAAGCTTATTTGTGTGTGGTGTTTGTTTGGTCCCCATGCAGGTATGGCATTCGTGGTTTGATCATTGACCCCTACAATGAGCTTGACCATAGCCGTCCTGCACACATCAATGAGACCTCACACGTGAGCCAGCTCCTGTCCAAGATCAAACGCTTTGCTCAGCACTACCACTGCCATGTGTGGTTTGTAGCGCATCCACGTGCTCAGGTAGGGCTTGGACTTTATGGGTGTGGGACAAGAGATGTTGTGCTACCAATACAGTCCTTGTGCTGAGATTACGATTATGCAGGCTTCAATGCCGTGTATTGCATATATGAAGATGGCATGGCTCAAATTCTGGTTGCTTGGCTGTCTGTGCAACATTGTACCTGATTTTGAGAGTTTTTGGATGTTTGCCTGTTAGCTGTTGATCTTATCATTTGTACAGAAGAGCGAGCAAATGCGTGTGGCTGTTACAGAAGCCTCATCTTAAGCTTAACCAACCAACAGGTTTTGTGACCTTGTGCTGTGCAGGAGCGATACACTGGGGGGGCACCAAGCTTGTATGACATTAGCGGCAGTGCACATTTCATCAACAAGGCTGATTGCATGTTGGTGGTGCATCGGCCGTACAATGCAGTGGCCCGGAGCAAGAGGGGGGATGAAGGGGGAGATCCAGCTGAGGTCCATGTGTTGGTGCGCAAGGTGCGCAACAAGATGGCCGGGAAGATTGGGGAGGTGCGGCTGAAGTATGACAGGACGGAGGGGACATATATTGAGTACCCTGAATGAACCAAGGGATAGAGCTAGGGGTTAGCTGGAGACGTTTGATCTTTAGCTGTGGGTCTGCTTGGTTTGGGCATGTGCCTAACAGCAGATTGAGAGAGGTTTGAGCAGCTGGCTGTGGTGGTTTTGCATTTTGTAAAAGCCTTTTCAAAAGCCTAGCAGAGTAGCAGCTTGACGGGATCTGTTCTTGGGGCTTTTGAGGGGATGGATGCTGTTGAAAGTACAGCAGAACCTGGAGGATCGTCAGTAGGCATGGTGACTGCTGTGGATGTTGAGCCGATGTTCATAGTGTGTAGTGAGCTTGTGGAGAATGCGGGGAGCAGACTGCCAACCTGCCATGACGGGTTTTATGGCTCGGTAATTAGTTTTTGAAGGCAGTGGGGTGCTTGCATGTTGAAGTTTGGCTTCAGTCTAGCTCAAGTGTAGCTCCTATGAGGCCTACATCGGTGCTCCAATCTATGTGGCCACTGTCTATGATAGTGGTTGTTGTTTCAGTTGCCACCATACTTTGGAATGTTCAGAAGGGGTGCTGGGGGAACCCCGGGCGGCAAATGTATGTAGCTGACTGTTATGCCACCATCTGTGGCATGAGGGGGGGGGGTGTTGGTCTCTACCACTTTGTGCTGCTAGGGCAGCATGCTGTTGCTGAGTAGAAAAGGTGGTTTGTCCATGTGTTTGGTCGTTGTGTGGTGGTCTCTGTTTCACCCTAGCTGCCATATGTGCAGTCACACGTTGGATTGTTGACTGTGTTAGTTTGGCATTCACTCGGTTTGGTTCTATCTGCTCAGGTGTGCCAGATATAGGGTCCAGCATTAATTTGTTCTGGTCCAGTGCCATTCTTTAAGCGGTTATCGTGGGTTTGGTTGGTGCTTAGCTGATGTGTTGGTTCTCCCAAAAGTTGATCTAATTATGTCTGTTGCCTTTCTGTTATGATCTCTGAAAAGCACTCAAGAGCTGGTTGCTGGTGTCAAAGGGTGTGTAAGGCTGAATGGTGTACTTGGAAACCCCGTGGTAAGCTGCACGTAGCAGTATCACATGCAGTGACAAACTATCAGAGCATCAGTCTTAAACTTTCGGAACAACAATGGACAAGTCTTGCATAGATGTCCAGCCCCACTTATAAGGGGGAGCGTTCCTGGGAACATACTTATGTACAGCATGCAAATCTGTTCCACAGTTGACTCTGCATAGATAACATCAAGCACACACTGTCAAAACAAATTGCAACCAACTGCAACACATGGACTTTGATATGCTTAGCTCCAGGAAGCAAAGGTTGCCACACGGCCAGCCACAACACAACCAGCGAGATTACGACACCTCACCAGACACACATTGTGCAATCTCGTTCCTGTCCCCTACATCCAAAGACATTTCCCATTTGGTTTGCTACTGTACATCAATACCTCAACCGATTTCTCTTACAAATACTTTGAATAAGATTGAAGACAACATTATGCAGACTGCTAAACAACAGGCCCGACTCTTCACAACCACACTTATCTACAAGCCTCCTCTATATTCAAAGCAGATGCATACGCTCGTACCCTCACACCCCCTCACTGCGCCACCCCCAGAGGTGCCATCAACCCTCCATTACCACCTCCATTCCCCCCACCCCCTGCTGCTGCCTCAATCTGCTTATCGACCTCTCCCAAGATGTTCCGTGTCTCTTCATACATCCTCTTTGTAGCACTCCTCACATGCACCTAAGGGTTCCAGATCCAGCGGCGGCTAGTGTTGAACCAGTTCACAAAGATGTAACTAGGACCAAAGTAGTGCAGCTGACCTATGGTGGAACCAGTGCCTTGCAGCTCAGGAGAGACAGCTGCATAAATGGTGGACAGAGCTCCAGTTTTAACGTGTTGCCCCACGCGGATCGATGGGTTGATGCGCTTGCCCACATTCCAGATCAGCCAGGAGAAGAGGTAGCGCTGACGGTCTACGTTGTCATACCAGCCAGAGTCAACCACACCGGGGTGGACTGCAGGAGCAACAGAATCATCAGAAGAAGAAGCCTCAGCAGCAGCAAGACAAGGTTTTTTGTAAAAAGGTGGAATGACACCTACAGGGCAGTATGCAGAACGCCGGAGCATCGAGGAGTGAAGAGAATTGCAGATAAATTTACCATATCCACTAAGCAGCAGCACCTTCATAAATCTAGATGTGCCATTTAAGTGCTCAGTCAGTGTAGACAACGACAGCAAAAACACATGACAAGGGCAGAAGCCGCAGCCATGGTGCCTGCTGCTGTGCTGCAGCAGGAGTAACAGCACAAGAGAAAGACTGTCCCCATACAAGGATAAGCATGCACAAGAGCAACACTGGCAAAACATTGCACAGCAATGCAGTATTCAACAAGAGCCGTCCCAGCAACACCAGTAGCATGCTGATGAAAATTATTCAAGCAGTACACAAGGAATCCTGAGTCACCAATCATCATAAAAGACAGCTTGCAAAGAATCTCCCCAAACACTACCTGCTGCTGCTGTCTGCACTTCTTCAATTATACGAACAGGCCAGCACAACGTTACTAAATCATCCCTTTGAATTATCCCTCTATTGCAGCTATTGCAGAAGACCTCCCTCTCATCCCACCAGTCATACCCACATTTTTCCACATCAACTACAGTACATGCAAGGCCTTTTCATCCCTGTCAAAAAAACCTTCCACTCGTTTGGACCGCCTTCACCCCCTTCACCCCCGGAATTCACCCCGAGTACCCCCCCCCCTTGTGCCTTACCTGCAAATACGTCCACCCCACTTCCCTGCATCCTCCTTGCCAGTTCCTTGCTGTACATCAGGATGAAGGTCTTGGCCAGGGTGTAGGGGCGCTAACCACTGTCAGGCATGGTGCTGCCCTTCAGGTCACGCCAGGGGATACGACCAGAGTAGATGCCAAATGCACCCAACATCTCAAAAACTGATGCCATATTCACAATCCTGTAGAGAGGGGCAGAGTGGAAGACAGGAAAGAGTAGATTATAGATAGTGCTGCTTGCGCCAGCAAAACCAAGCATCAAACCTGCATTGGAACTACTTGCGTCGAAATGCCACAATGGCTAGTGTGGCCTGATCTTTCAGCCCTTAGCAGCCATTAGGATGTGCAGTGCATATAGTCACAAGCACAATTGGTCAGCTGCACCCAATGCACATAGCCATGACGCAGCTAGCAAACACAGCTGGTCTCAGACATAATGCACCACATGGGACTGCTTCAAGGTAACAGCAATGGTAGACTCAGGCCCTCCCTGCCAAGGCAGCAGTAATATCAAACCTGTAGATCCAGATAGACACTACCGAGCGAACAGATCTATGTACCACTCTTGAGGAAGCATGACAAACACCCAGATGAACACTCAAACAAACACGTCTAAGACTAAATACAGACCCAACTGAATCAAACTCCTTTGCTTACCTTGATGGAGCACTCTCCTGCAGCTTGTCCAGCAGCAGTTCGGTCAAATAAGCATGACCAAAGTAGTCAGCTGCCATGGTCCTCTCAAAGCCATGGGAAGCCATGCCAGGAGGGAACAGATGAATGCCTGCATTGTTCACCAGGATGTGTAGAGGCAGGCCCTTGGACTTGAAGTCGTTGGCGAAGCGCTTGATGGATGTGAAGTCCTCAAGATCGAGATGCATGGGGATCAGGCGCTCCTTCACGTACTGTCCCTGGGCTGCGATGATCTCATCCACTGCAGCTCGAGCTTTATCCATGTTGCGGCATGCCATGACGACGGTAGCTCCTTGCTTTACGAGAGCTTTTGTAGTTTCAAAGCCGACGCCGCTGTTAGCGCCAGAGACGATGGCCACCTTGCCTCGAAGGGTAGGGGGCAGGACAGCCAGAGCTGCTGGCCAACCCAGGAACTCCGCAGCAAACCATGCTAAGTTGATTATAATATTGTTAAGGACATTGCGAAAGGCATGCATGCTGAACTGCACTGCTTTCTTGACAAAGGACGGTTCCGCCATGCTAACCCCCGGGATGCGTTGATGTTCTAAGCTCATATGACCCGTCAGAGAATTCAGGCAGAGCCGCACATGTACAGGCCAATATATAGTACTCAGCTAGCAAACAACACCCGGGCAACTCCAGAATACGCACAGGGGGTCAAATCAGCGTATGTCAAACAGAGATGCACACCAATCAAGCAACACTCACAATTTGGATCTTCCCACCACGACTATACAAATGGCTCAAAACAAGGCGATCATATGGGTTGTGCTGCATGCCTGTCCTTCACATGCTGTAGACATGCAGTCATGCTTGCCGCAGCCGTTCCAAACCCCTCGCACATATGACGTCAACGTCCGAGGTCGTTACCTAACAGGGCTAATAACGGCCACCAGCACAACAACAATAACGACGACGGCTTATGATGACCAAGTTGGGACAAGTCTTCCACTTACCGAATTTTCTCGCTTCAGACCCTCATACAAAGGGTTTCAAAGGATGCCCAAAGCCACTCCAGCTAGCCGCGAATGCAATCTCCAATCTCCCTTGTGGGCCTCCTTGGAACGCACGTGGATAGCTCCTCAGGGCCATTACACACATCCCTGCGGTCCTGTCAGCAGGAGGGACAGAATCATGAAAAGGAATGAAGGTAAATAAGGGCAACAGAAAGACAAAAAGCAACGAGGCTATGGTCCGAAAGGGCAGCTGGCAGTATCACCAATATCATACAGGTACAGTTAGTCCACAGCAAGAGCTACAGAGAACAGAAACCGTGCGACTCATAACAAGGCAACAAGTCAGAATATACACTGAGCCGATTACTGATACTGAGTGGCACACAATGTACAAGGAGAAGTGACACACAGCAATCCATCGCGCGCCTGCAGCACAACAACTATTGGCGGCATCAACTCAATTGCATAACAGACAAGGGACAGCACCCCTTTTGTTATGGCAGTAAGCAGTGTAGCGAGGGACCCATCAAAGTATATGCCCACCTGTACCCATCTATCAACCACATATCTGCGGTTCTTACTGCTCTCTGGATTAGGCGCTAAATGCAACCTCAATTGCGTACCTCTTCTATAGAGAATGTTTGCGCTGCTTCACAGCAGCTCAAAGCTCACTGTTTGATGTCACCAAGGTCACATGTTGGTGGGCTCGGCAGGGTCCTTGATGTTGCTGAGGAGGTCTTAACCCAAAACCTCTTGACATGCCAGTTACACAGCACAGTTGGTGGACCTCTGGGAAGACTCTCCTGTACAGCACATACCGAAACCAGATCTCACAGTTGATCCAGCAGATAATAGTGTTTCCACAACAAGAGGCGAGCAAATGGTAGGGACAACCACAGTAAACACACTGCATCTCAACCACAAGCAGACACATAAACACACACAGACAGAAGTACGCTAGACAGCCAGCACAAATTCTCTCCGATCAGCCGTGTCTTGCTCAAGAGTGTCACATACATGCTTTTAGTGGATGAGGATACCGGTATTAGAGTATGAGCCCCTCGCTGTTCTTTGTGACAGCTTGAGGTGCGGGGCCTGTGGCACTTTTGCTATGGCATATCATAAATTGTAAGATGGTCAGCAGGTCGGGTCCTCACATACATACGTAATTGTCAACACTGTCTGCAGGATGTAAGCGGGATGTACCCCATAGCAAAGTGGGCACTGGTAAAACCTCATGCATGAGAACACTGCAAGAGGTAAAGCCCTCAAAGCTTTGGCCAAGACAGCACAGTCGTCACTGCGACCGTCCTATGCTTGCGCAAATTGCAGCTCTTGGGTGTTGAGAAGGCTGTCAGACGTGTAGACATGAGTTGCACAAAAGAAATCTACAGCAGAGATGGCGACTTGGATTGCTCAAAAAATCCTGATCTGGGCTGCAGTCGCACCAGGAAGGAAACAAACACATCACCCAAACACGTTACCATGAGAATGAATCATACCATGTCCTCACATAGAAGCATTGCTGGTGTAGGGCCAAAGCCCCCCTGCGTTCCTCAACTAGCTCCCCCTCCGTCCACCCCATGCTCCTGCTGGCAGTCACTTCAATGTTGCAGCTTGTCTAAACTTACCATTACCCACCTTGCTCACCTTTCAGATGCATGTACAGGATCCTTTGACTGTTCATCACCCTGCCCGCTGCTTGCTGCTGTTGTCCTGGGGACCAAAGCAGCCTGCACTGTCTTGTCTCCAAGAACCATCCAGCAGTCCGGTCTGGTACCAGACCTGACATCAGCACCGTTATTGCGCTGCATATGCGTGCTCTAATGCTTTAAGGGTTGCAGGAACTGGTAGCACCCAGCACCCAAGGGCAGGACATGTAGCAAGCGCTGCTCTGCGATGAGGGCTAAGAGAACTCGCCATCGTCTAAGCACCAGAACAAATGGGACACCATCCTGCTTGCGGAATACGCTGAGTAAGGGGCTCTTGTGGGAGACACTAGCCGGCCTGAGCTTGCCAGCGAGCGCTGCATGCAGGTTGCCGGTTGGCAAGTCTAGGGCAGAAGGGAGGGATCGCAACAAAACTGGTACATTTACGGACGTTGCCCACACCTCTTTATGGTCTCCCTAGCCGTTATCAATGCTACGTTATCGCAGTCGACTCTTCTGTACTGCTTTTCGTATTGCTGCTGACGCGAATGATTTGGGCCGACAAGGAATGTCAAGGAATGGCCTGCGGTAGGGTGAACGGACCTGCATGGACCGTTGAGATGGCCTGTGGTGAATTTAGGGGGCCGAAGAGTGTACAGGTCAGGATAGGCCGCATCGATCACAAGGGCACAACACCATGAGCAGACCATGCAAGCAACGGTGTCGTGCTCTCGCTTGTAAAAATAAGAGCCAAAGGCCAAATAAAGCCATGACTGCAGTGAATTTGCAAGGCCCAATCTAAGAAATGGATATTGCCATATTGCAGTTTCAGATACAAGCAGCATTTGAACAGAATTTGACCAAGCTCAAGTGAAGTGGATGGTACATTCTGCCTGTCTCAGTCCCCTGTAAGTTGGGGTACGCTGTTTTGGTAGCACACTAACGAAATGGTTGGAGCGCTGCTGAAGGCGATGCACTGCTGCAAAGCTGTATGTGCACTAATCCAGCCACCTCGTGTTCATTCATACTGTGCAGCCACTTCTTTCCAGCTGCTGCTTTGGGAGCCGCAGATGTTGCAGTGTTAAAACTCATGTTACAACAGGGTCCCAAGGTGACCCTTGCAAAAACTAAAGGGGCGATGACAATGTGTTTATCACCAGGGGCCAAACTGCTGCTACATCCCTTCTGCAATTTGTGCTCCAGGAACTTTGGCACACTACTGATGCTCCAGCAACGCATGATATAAGGCACCCACAAACGTGCACTAGGTCACTGCATCTGACATAGCTTAACACCCCAACACCAAGAGGGAGGTAGCACATACATATTAAATAATTCAGCATTTAGTGACGCACGCTGCCAAGGCACTCATAGCAGCTTCTTTGTTGACGGAATACCCCCTGTAAACACCTATGATACAATGTCCACATGACAGCAACCAATCCAGGAAGATGCCTCTTGATCCTCTCGACCCCATCAGATCCAGCTCTACCGCATTGGTAACCCACCAACCATGCAATACAGCATGCAGAAGTCCCCCTTAGTTTCCTGTATCAAATATGTGTAACTCACTTGAAATTGAACACTGTATGGTAAGGTTGTTTCAATTGTCTCCGGGACACATCCACATGCACACATGCCAGCAGCAGCCACCACAGCGTGTTCCCAAGTCATTTGGACCACCACAACCCACACCAGGCAACTCACTGGCCAAACCTACCTCAGGCTGCTCGCACACCTGACATACCAGAGACCACGATGGTACTGCTACCACTGAGTGCTAAGAAGAAACAGCAGCTAGTCAGGTTAGCACGGAACCACACACGCGCAAAGCCTGAATTGGAGCACAATGATGCAAGCCTTACTATCTCATTTGCCAGACTACCGAACTGACTGAACACCCTGCAGCAAGCAGCCACGATACCCTGAAGCCCCTCAATACTTAGGCAAGGACCATGTTCTCCTCCGCCCA
This sequence comes from Pseudopediastrum boryanum, assembly GCA_963556185.1. Lineage (NCBI taxonomy): Eukaryota > Viridiplantae > Chlorophyta > Chlorophyceae > Sphaeropleales > Hydrodictyaceae > Pseudopediastrum > Pseudopediastrum boryanum. The sequence goes on from OY744496.1 coordinate 4,680,523, forward strand.
TGCAAGCAGCTGCACATGCCCATGCTCGGCAGCCACTGTGAACACACGCCCATCAAAAGAACAGCCTGCCTGCCATGCCCACTTCAGGCACTCTAACTGGCCCCCTATTGCTGCCGCCACACATGTGTCAGCATCCCAGGCACAGTATTGCTCCCTAGCCCATTGCAGGATTTCCAGCCTCCCAAACCTTGCTGCCCAACCACACACCTCCTTATTCCAGCCTGGGCACCCATTCTCCCTTAGCCACTTCAGCACTTGCAGCTGCCCACCTGCTATTGCCCACTTAAAGTCACTCTCCTTGAGCTTATACCCATTCTGCACACCCCATAACAAAACCTTCAGATGCCCATTCTTCACTGCTCTAACAAAGGTATCACTATGCACTTCAGCCCCGTGCGTTAAGACATACTCCAAGACCTCCACATGTCCATTCTCTGCTGCAGACAAGCACATGTCCTTGTCCAAGGTGCAGCCTTCCTGGATGGCCCACTCAACAATGGGCAGGTACCCCTCCTGGACTGCAATCGTACACACCGTGTGGGCCATGTTCACATCCCAGTCTGGACAACCTTTGGTCTTCATGTACTGGAGCATCTCCAGGTTGCCAGCCTTGGCAGCTGGAGCATAGGCTTCACCCTTCCAGGAGCAGCCAGTGCTCCTGATCCACTGCAGCAACTCCAAATTGCCAGTACCAGCAGCTTGTGTGCACGACCTGTAGTCGATGGAACAGCCATGAGCCTTGCAGAACTGCAGCATTTCCAGGTCGTTCCTTCCCGAAACTGCCATGGCTGTTCGACCTTCCAAGGAGCAGCCTTTGCTGACTGCCCACTTCACGATGTGCATGTGGCCACCTTGAGCAGCTGCCGTTGCAATAGACGGCGCAAGTGGGCAACCCTTCTCCTTGAGCCACTGCACCACATCGAATTGGCCCCTCCTTGCAGCCACTTCGCACACGTCAACCCTGCAGTAGGGGCTGTCCCACGCACGGGCGTTCTTTGTAAGCCATGTGAGCACTTCAAAGTCGCCTCTCTTCGCTGCGAGGATTAGAAGCTGCTTCTGTTGTTGCAGGGTGAAAGCTTGGGCGCCAAGGTACTGGAGGGCATGAACGGGCAAGGCTTGCGCAGGGTTGATCTTCTTGCAGATGGATTTGTGGTACTCTTGCATCCACTGGTGAAAGTGTTTGCTGAGCGGTGAAACGGCAAGGACCTTGTAATTGGGGGGCAGGAATTGAAAGATGGCCTCCAGACATGCGTAGTCGAAGTCTCGTGTGCTGTCAGGGCCCGTGACCACTGGAGGCTGAGAGCAGGCTTCCGTAGCTATCTTGTGCTTCGTAACTGGGACGCTCTTTGAAGCCCCTCCATGGCGCGTTTGGAGCTCGCAAACTACGAAAGCTTCCAGCAAAGTCTCCATACTCCACGCTTGGAGCGCTCAACAGCCAAGCTTGCAGAAGCTGAAGTCTGAACAATCGACACCGTAGATATTACTGTTTCAGAGACTGGTGCATAGCATGACTTGTCAACTGAACTACGGGTTCGAGAAGCAATCGCCTATGCCACTGTGCCAGAGGTGCGAACTCTGCTTCAGGACGCTGGACCGAAAAGAAATGAAATCTAATGAAAAGTATGGATTGGACGCAGATGGGGACGTATATGTACCTAGCATCATCTCCTCAAGCTAGCTTTGGAGCCAGTGCTTTAGAAGTGTCAGGTAACTACAGCCAAGAGCTACAGCTGGTCATATGGTTACATCAATTTGCTTCAAGGAGGACAGAAAGGCTCAAGAGCAAGGCGATTCGGTCTCTTAACTAATGCGTGGCGCGATCTGAGTAACCCTTAGTTCTGTGGCGCGTCGTGCTATGGTCCTGCTGCATCACATAACAATGCCACAGCACAACGCAACACGGGGATGACCACGAGGGAACTTCTTCCTCTCTTAGTAGCTTGCTGCATGCCTATGCCTGACTTCAAGGGTCAGGGCAGCCCAAATGCCATGGCACGCATTCTGTTTATTCATTAGAGGCACTAAAGCAGCAGCCTGGGCAGCCCATGGCTGCTGAACTCAAACTCCTCAACCGCCAATCCCATAGGATACATATGATACAACAATCACCATGCGAAGGATTACGGCCTCCAATCACCATGCAAAATGCCATGCTTACCCGCTGACACTACAACTGGCGCTAGTGCTCTCCTCAAGGATACAGCAGGGTGCCTTTTTGATGACAAGCTGCTCTCTTATTCTACTGCACCACCCCTAGCGGCGCTGCCACCCCCTTGCTAATCCCAACCTGGTCCCCCCCACCCCCTGCTGCTCCCTCAACCTGCTTATCCACCTCCGCCAGGATGTCCTTGTCCCTTCATACATCCTTTTCGTGGCACTCCTCACATGCACCCAAGGGTTCCAGATCCATCTGTCACTAGTGTTGAACCAGTTCACAAAGATATAACTAGGACCAAAGTAGTGCAGCTGGCCCATCGTGGAACTCTTGCCTTGAAGCTCAGGGGAGACAGCTGCGAAGATGGTGGACAGGGCTCCAGTCTTAACATGTTGCCCCACGCGAATGCATGGAAACAAGGGTTTAATGACGTGCCACACCAGCCGAGAGGGGGTGTACCTGTAATGATATATGGGGCAATTCCGCTGCGCCCGTTGCATCCCGGGTTCCCTTTTCGCCCAAGAAGGCCTATGCCACTTGACAATTGGTTTCGGAGATGATGACAGATGGACTAGGGTTTTAGTATTAGGGTTTAACGTTTGAAATATGTGTTTTAGGGTTTAAGGATGTGTCTGGACATGTCTAGATGTGTCTGGAAGTGTGTGGAAAGTAGTGGACTATTCTGGAAGTTTCTGGAAGGAAACATGGAGAAGGTTCCAGATAGATGTATTGCTTAATGATGGATGGAACTGTGGAGAAGGTTCTATTCTAGATGGTTCTAGAAGATATGGGCTGTGTTACCAGCCATATATAAAGGAGAGAGTTGAGACATTGAACTAACTCAACTAACTCAGTCAACTCAGTCAAGCTGTCTTGAGTATTTGTTGTATACCTTTGGCTGTGTACCTATCTACTGTGTTCCTTCCATAGTACTCTGTGTGTACCCAGACACTACTTGTAAGTTTCCTGTCCCAATAAAGCCTCTCGCCTGACCATTCCGGTACTTCGGCAGTACATCGGTAAAGGCCTACGTCTACCGTCGTTCGCCATCCGGTCTAGCTAGGGGAGAGCTTTGCAGTACCTGTCAAAGTCTGCTTTATGGAAGCCTGGGGTCCAGACAACACCAGGGTGGACTGCAGGAGGGGCAGCACAAGCATCAGAAGCAGCTATGATCAATGCAGCAGAGAAGCAGGAAAGGAGGACAGCAGCCCTGGCACTCAGGCATGCATTTTGCAACTCAGCAGAAGCAGCAGCAATAATTGCGGCAGCAGAGGCAGCACCAGTGGTAGTAGGGCAACAGCGACACAGCAGTGTTCAGCAGTCTGCATTACTATGATTTGCCATGGAGAGAATTGCCATAGACTTTGCGCCTCAAGCTGGTACGAATATGAGCGGAAGTAGGCATAAAGTGATCCGCTGTGGCAACCAGAGATTACGGCCTATCCATGCACTGCATCACCAGTGACAGCACCTGCGGTAACACCAGCATTACCTGAGAACCTCATGTCTAGGCATATGTTGTCACGCATGCCAAGAACAGTCCATATTCTGTTCCACCTCGCTGTTCTTTGTGACAGCTTCAAGTGCAGGGCCTATGGCTTTTTTCGCTATGGCATATCAAGAAATGTAACAACAATAATACCTGCAGGAATGGTAGGAGCAGCAAGGCAGTAGAGCAGCAGCAGCAATGCTGTCACTATCAGCACCAGCATCATTAGGGTCACCTGCATTCACAGCAGCAAGAGCAGTTGGATGCCAGCAGCAGCAGCAGCAGACACATGGGCAAATGCTATTATTTGCCATGTTCATGGCCTAGCAGTGCTGATACCTGCCAGGACGTCCTGTCTTCTGGAAGAAAGCAACTTCAAGATAAACATGCAGACAGATGCGCCTTGCTCCAGCAACTTTCCACACCAACCCCTATGGCAGCCAATACCCATTGCTTGCAGAGGCCTTGACTACTCAATGCCATACCCCTAAAGACCCCCCCCCCCCGTTCCCAGCCCACATTAACACTCTTCCTTCCTCTGCAAGTGTCTGTTTCAGCACGCCATGATGTGCCTTGTCCCTGCCAATCCGTCGCCCTCCTACTCCCCTGCAAATACACAAACAGACAAAAGATACCCACACCTTCAAAAGCACCACCATATCCCACTCTCTGGAGGACCTCCCTCGCTCCTCCGCCGCAAGCACCTCCTTCCACCCTACATCCCCTCCCCCCATTCCGAATCTTAACCAATCCCGCTCAAAACTGCATCCCCCTCCCCCAGTATACCCTAAACCCTAACCCTACCCTCCCTGTGCCTTACCTGCAAACACGTCCATCCCACCGCCCTGCATTCCCCCTCCCCCCCCCCACCCCCCCTCTTACCTGCAAAGACGTCCACCCCGCTACCCTGCAACCTCCTTGCTAGTTCCTTGCTGTACATCAGGATGAAGGTCTTGGCCAGGGTGTAGGGGCGCTCACCACTGTCAGGAGTCCCATCAGGAGCCACAAAACCCTTCAGGTGATCCCAGGGGATGCTGCCAGCATACAGACCAAACCGGCCAAGCATCTCCAGCTGCGAACCGTTATTCACAATCCTGCAATTTTGAAAATGGAAGGTGAAAACCGTATGGATTTGTTGCTGTGCAACTCTGTGCTAGTTGGTCTGGGTATGGAGAAATAGGGGGGATAGCTTTCCACGCCATATAAGCTGCGATATGCCTGCTTCTCTCCTGCCCCGCTAAACAAGCTGGTTGAAAGGAGCTTTGCTAGCGGCAGCTGCCAGGCTACACTTTGACTGGTTATTTTACATTGTAGCAGGCTGTCGAACCACCAGGCTGAAGTTGAGGTCGAAACCCAACTTGGTCCTAGTGCGCCTTCAAGCAGTGAATGTGCACATGGCATGTGAGTGAAGCCTGTTGGAGCAGTTGCTGCTTTGAGCTGGGCAGCCGCTCTTGCAAACTAGGCAGTAGTACTAGTGGTGTACTGACCCGCACATGGACTGTCACCTGGCATGAAAATATGAAAACTGATCAACTGAGACAAAACAATACACATGCAACACATGCAATGCGCAACAGCTTCGCTTTCGTGTCGCAGGCTGCTCCCTGCAACCATGCATGCAGACAACCTAGTGTTGCATTCGTTTATATCACTTTTCGCACTTGACGAATCCAAGATGGCGACAAAGTTCTGTGGGAACCATTGATCGATTGCCTGGATTGCACATGTTCTAATCAGTGAGTCTCAGTCAGCCCCTTCGGCTGCCCACCCCACTACCTTGATGGAGCACTCTCCTTCAAATTTCCCAGAAGCAGCTCAGTGAGGTAGACGTGGCCAAAGTAATCCGATGCCATAGTCCGCTCAAAGCCATGGGAAGCCATGCCTGGTGGAAACAGATGGATGCCTGCATTGTTCACCAGGATATGCAGAGGCAGGCCCTTGGCCTTGAAGTCGTTGGCGAACCGCTTGATCGATGCGAAGTCATCAAGGTCGAGATACATAGGAATAACCCTTGGTAGAATGTGTGAGCCGTAGTAGGTCCTTACGATGTCCTCGGCAGCAGCACGCGCCTTGTCCATGTTGCTGCAACCCATCACTCACAACTGTTGCACCTTGCCCTGACGAGGGCCTTAGTGGTCTCAAAACCAATTCCACTGTTGGATCCAGAAACTATGGCAACTTTGGAACCTACTAGTCGGGCAAGAGGGCTAGCGCTGCTGGCCAGCCCAGGAACTCCCCAAGGAGCCATGCGACGTTCACCAGCAACTTGTTCCACAGGTTGAAAGTAACATGTGCGCCGAATGACGTTATCGTAGAGAAGGCCATTGTGTTCGTAATTTATACTAAATGGTATCAATGCAATCAAGAACGAACGAATAGTCCGTCAGTACGGCAGGGTATCGGCACGCATGCCATGTGTCGTCAGGCCGCTGGTTACGGAGGAACGTCCTGTCCTTGCAGTGTTAAGTGTGATAACAAACCAAATGAGCAGTACCCACTGTGCTGGCCGTTGAAGATGTCAGAGCAGCGGGCTGGTAAACTGGTACTGCCCCCGCACTGACGTGGGACATTGGGTCAGAAGCAGCTCATCATTCCAATGCTAGGGCCCTCACGGGATCACTGTAAGAATGTCCCGCATGGGAATTGCTGTAATTATCAAGCCTCTTGATCTTCAGAATGCTTAACGGACGGGGCCAACCGGGTGTGGTCACTGACCAGGTTAAGAGTTCGAGATCAGTCAGGCAAGCCCTGGGGCAAAACAGTGAGCGCACGCCTACCGGCAACGAGAGAGCGCAAATCTTTACCATAGCAGATTGTACGTATTAGAGTACTGGTAGTAACCCTAAAATGTTGACCTGGCTCATACCCAGTGACCAGTGTACTGCTTGCACTGACCGTTTAGTCGACGGCAAAAGTAAATTTGCCGCAGTGCGGTGCCAGCCGCTGAGCTCAAGTGTACGCAAAGCTTAAGGCACTAACTTTCGGGTTCGAACGTGTGCACGGGTATAGTGTGCACCGCGCTGCCATGGCTTGCCCAGAAACAGGTTGGTCAACCTCACAGTACAGGATCCCAGCCCTGTCCAGAAGCTGTAGTGTCTAAACCCAGACACACTCTCTGAGCAAATTCTGTAAATCCATGGTGCCACCACCGTTCATCTCAATGCCACACATGTACGGCCTGCTATCCTCAGATCTGCAATGAAACTTCCCAATGCTTTTTATTTGCCAGCGCTGAAATCTCCAGAACACAGTAGTACTTGCCACTCAGTGTGGCAATTTAGCAGCAAGCAGAGGCAGCATATCCGCCCAACAGTGAGCTGGCTGCAGAAGCTGACAAGGGGGTCACTACTGCATGTATGCTGTGTCAAGGCTCAGGAACAGCATGGCTGATGAAATGCTGGAGTCACATGCATCTAACAATCACGAGGAAAAATTTCAGGTCGGGCGAGCAGAGCCGGGAATGGAGTTTTTAACTTGGCAAGCTGCACTGATGATTGACACGTGCAACTCCGTAGCATTGTGCAACCATAACATAACATAGCAAACATTTAAGGTGTGGCAACTGCAAAGGGCTGCTAAGTCGAAACGACCAAACACACCATCGGATGGATCCCAAACACAATGGATTCCAGACCACCAATGGATTCCATACTGTCCAGCACACTTTGCTGTGATATATGGAGTTCATCAGCAAACGCCTGCATCATAACATCCAACGCATTACACATACATACATATGTGAGTTACACTAGTGAGATACAACAAGCTTTGGCTTTGCCAGCAGCCAGCCAACAGCTGGCATGGCATAGCTTAGCTAAGAGCCTGTACGAAAACAAAAACTAAGCAATTTCACTATCTACAGTTCCTGAGCGGTGTAGTACTTATGACTACGAGGTGCCCCATCATTAACACTGATTGGGTTTCCGGAACAGAAAGAAGCAGTAGTGGAGTCACAAGATAACATAATACCAAAGGAGAAAAGGCTCCACAATACCTGGATATATGCCAGCTACTAAACAGCCCTAAGCACAAGCAAGCATACCACTGAGCAGCTCAAAAGGCTTAACCATTGGCAGCTGCCGTCCCTTGCTGGCAGAACTAGTAGCGAGCACAACTCGTCCACATGGTCTATCTTGGACACTGATGAACCGAGTAACTGCCAAAGCACCCAGACGCTCCCAAGAAGTCTGTCCTCTGATGGAAATGGTGCACAGATGCCAAGCGTTGCCAGCCATAACTGCCACCAGCAAACATATCAATTGCCACACACAGTATACGTGCCCCCTACTGTGACCCAGGTAGTATGGCACGGTCTAGAAAGCCTATAGTGTGCACCAAGCACATGCCCCCTTCATACCGCAAGCACCACTAAACACTATCGTATTCTGAGAAAAACTTATCCACCACCGTCAGTCCTCATTGCAGCATATATGGATATATTGGGTCCAATTTCAACAGCCAAAATTGCAGTGCACAGAATGTGCTGGGCCTTCCATTATTACTGTGGTAATGTGAAAAGGGGTGTAACCCAAGGGCAGTGCACAGCCATCAACAAGTGAGCCCAAGCATCAATTTTGCAAAGATGATATGTATCTGCGTAATCCAGCTCACACACCCTCTGGGGAAGCAAATTGCCAACACAACTCAGAATCCACACACCAACTTCTATAAAGCCCGCTAAAACAAACTAAAGCCTCGGGGCAGTCAGCGTCCCTTTGGTGAGCTTACTCTGCAACTCCACCCACACTAGCAGCAGAGCGTGCTCAGATTGTCAAAGTCGCACACTGACACCAAAATCAAGGCAAGGTCACTCTTGTAACTGCAAGGCCACTCGTCCTCATTGTGACCTGTTACATGTTACATCTACGCTCGCTCCACCATGAGCGGCGTACAGTTAAGGAAGTAGGCTTACTACAGTGAGGGCACCCGCCTCCTGAACACGACCAATATGTCCTGGCTTTTCATATCACCACCTCCATCCCATCCACCTCACTTTTCAATTCCTACACCATGTCCTCCCAGAAGGGGTGGCCTCGCCTGCCCTACCCTTCTCCACGCTTCCATTTGTGACCTCCCCCTTAACACCCCAGGGCTGCATGCAGGGTGGCCTTAGTGGTGATCACCTGGTGCATAGGGTGTAGTGCTTCACTCATCAGCGGGCTCATCACCGCCATCCTCACCTACAAGATGAATCAATTGGCAATTCATCAGGAATTCTATGATCGATACTAAGGTTTTAATAAGTATTGGCACACATGATATTGCAAATCACACTCAGGGTGGTGTAGGCTCCTCAGTGTACTAGTGAGTGGGTGGACCGCCGGGCGTTAGCCCTGCGTAGTGCTAAGGAAGAGGGGGTACTAGCACATGTGGTGCGTACATCCCCTCCCCTACCCTTATAAATGTAATAATCACTGCAGATAAGGCAGCTACCATTGACACCATACATCGATCACATGCCGCCCAGACTAGATTCAGATCATTAGCACCAATGAAATTTCAATGACTTCCTGTTATAGCATTGCGCAGTGCAGCCATAGACCAACGCAACTAGCTTCTAGCTCCTTGACAAGGCTGTGAATTTCTCTATCCATTTATATGGCTGGCTGTGCTTAAACTGTGCCGCTTATCTCAATCACCTTGTCTGTGCCTCAACAGAACCACCACAGCTTTATCGACACCCGTACCCATATACACATGCATGCCGACAACCAATCCGTATTCTGTTCCACCTCGCTGTTTTTCAGAAAGGCTGGAGGTGCAGGTCTATGGCACTTTCTTGCTATGGCATATCATGAAAAGTAATGATACACTTGGGAGTGGCCTCACACTCACCGTCACAGCAGCCGCCCTCGCAGGGCAGCAGCAACCACTTGCAGTCCAGCTCCTCATCTGGGTCTGTGACATTTGGGTTCAGCTCCATGAGCCTGTCCATGTCAGCAATGGCCTCAGCCTCAGCAATGCTGGCCAAGGTGTCACCCTCACCCACACGGTGCTTGCGGAAGTCACACTCTGTAATACAGGACAATTAACACAGCTGTTCGATGTCACATAGGTACAAATGTGCAAGTTTATGCAGAACTGGCAATAGACCTGGCTACCGTACAGCAGCCCCTCACTGGGTCTTGCTCGTGACAATTAACAAGTCATATGTGGTGCTTTCCTTTATGCTTTTTACACACTGAGCACGGCGCACACCTTTCTCTTCCCTCAGGAATGCAGAAGACTTTGCCATCGGCAAGGCTGTGTTATCCCATGCATTTGTATCAACATGTTGCAATGGCTTGACAGTCTGCACAAGCCATCCTATGCTTAATCCCAAACTAGTGCACACTGAGTATTATTGAGTAGTCCCTGTCCATGCCCCTGTGCCTCAAGGTGAGTCCCCATTTAACTGGCTGAGTCATACTCTGGGGTAGGTGGTCCTCACTACGAAGGCCTACTTCCTTAATTGTACGTTACAAATGGTGTGTGCGTAGATGTAACCTGTAACCAGTCCACATTTGCATACTGTTATACCTTCAGCCCTATACCCCTTAGCTTACCGCATGTGTCATCAGTGGGGACGCAGGGGCAGTCTGGGGCCTCACCAACGAGAGGCAGGGCCTCAACCGTGCTCTTATCTACTACATCACCCACCAGGGACTGCTGACTCCTCACATTGCACACACATACACCATCAAAGTACCTGCACCAGTCATACACAGGTGTAAGGGGTTAGTGCCAGCAGTGAGGAGCCAAAAAAGGTCAGAGTAGAGGACAGGAACAAGTCAAAGCAATGTCACTTTACCAGAGAGGTTCGTAGTGCATCGTACCAGTGACATTGGCAGAGTAGAGGACAGGAACAAGTCAAAGCAATGTCACTTTACCAGAGAGGTTCGTAGTGCATCGTACCAGTGACATTGGCAGAGTAGAGGACAGGAACAAGTCAAAGCAATGTCACTTTACCAGAGAGGTTCGTAGTGCATCGTACCAGTGACATTGGCAGAGTAGAGGACAGGAACAAGTCAAAGCAATGTCACTTTACCAGAGAGGTTCGTAGTGCATCGTACCAGTGACATTGGCAGAGTAGAGGACAGGAACAAGTCAAAGCAATGTCACTTTACCAGAGAGGTTCGTAGTGCATCGTACCAGTGACATTGGCAGAGCATACCATAGGCCCTTGATTTGATATGAGTGTTGGCGTGTTGTGTCTGTTTGACCATTCGGAGTAGTAGACAAGGTGCTGTCTGGAAGTCAGCATGAGGGCTGTCAAGACTGTGCAGAGACTGCACTGCCTTTGTTGCACCACATTGGCTCCCATATAGCCTCCGGCTTCCCCTCCTCCTGCCCCTCCCGTCCCCCTCCCTTTCGTAATGTATCCTCCTGCCCCTCCAGCCCCTCCCAGGGTGATTGTTTCTTTGCAGTTTAGTGCGTATCCATCCAATGTACAACAGCAAAGCAAGTACGCCATGCGTATGGTAGCTAGCAGTCCTGTCTAGCTTAAGTAATCTCTACAAAGTCACGACCGAAGTAGTCAGGCAGAACTCATGCTCTGACACGATGCTGTCCGAAGTAGTAAGTGCATAAAGCCACTACCCTTGCAGCAAGTATGAGCTCCCTGTAGCTGTGCCTGGGCCAGAACTAGGAATTGCAGACAGGGGCTCTGCTGCCTCCATCTGCCGTTAATCCTGGTGTTTTGCCTTGGTGCAGCGACACCTTCAGTTTTTATTTGATTATGTGACAAGAGGGAAAAGTACCAAATGCACCAAACCTTATTTTTTGCTCTACCTAACCCTTGTCATAGGAATGATTTCATTCCCTCCTCCCCCTACCTACCTGATGAAGTCATTCATCTCCATCCAGAAGGTTCCATCCTCACAGCAGTCATGGCCCAGCTCCTCCATTAGCTCCGGGTGGTTGGCAGCCAGGTCAGCATCACAGAAGTTTCCAGTCCACTCATCACCTTGGTGGGCATGGGGGTTGCGGATGGCCACCATCAGATAGCCCTCAGAGGACTTGTGAGTCTGCATAGATGCAACAGGTGCCGGTTGAGTGATAAAACGCATTGCTTGAAAGAACATACACTTCTTCTGCAGTCTTTAAAAGAGGTAGTCCATTGTGCAAGAGGGAGTCTGCTACATGTTTTCGTACCGCCTTCAAGGGTGCAAGGTGTATTGTGGGTGCTATGATTCTGTGTCATTCAGCACTCTACTACCTAGCAGCATGGCAGGCGTTGGTCTCTTTTGGATCATTAATATAGCATGTTGCCTGCCAGCTACCTGCCTGAGCTGATGCTCGCTATGTTAGCGCTGCCAGGCACAGAGGCAACGCGTCCACTGCCCAGCGGAGTTCTTTAACATGCAGCACTTCATCCAACACATCAGGTCAATTGAAACAGCAAGACTGCACTGCTGCCCTTGGTATGCACCCTGAGCAAAAGTCCAATTTGAGCTCACTGGGCAGCCTGTTTGTTGTCACAAAGTGTCAACTCACTCTATGAATCAGGAGGATAGGGGTAGGGAGAAGGTCTCCACGTCTGCTTGCACCACGGCTTTTTCTTAACCCTATGCAGGGCCACCACCCTGCGTCCACTCCCTCACCTTGACCACAGTGAAAGCATGGCCCTGTGTGATGCCATCAGTAGCCTGGCTGTCATCACCCCCAGGTGTCATACAGCCAATGAGCTCTCCTGCCTGATCTGCCTGGTTTAGGTACTCCCACACCTGCTCAGCACTGATGGGCTCCTGGCCAGGGAAGAAGGAAGTGTCTCCCATATGTGAGGGAGAATCCACCATCTGGCCTAATGTCCAGGTGTGGGGGTCTTCAGTCCTCATGAAAATGTCTGAAGCACTGCAGCCTGCAAGACAAGGGGGTGGGTGGGGAAAGCAAGTCAGTACTGACCTCTCCCTAGCTCAGCGTTGGAGGGACCTGAAACCGGTGTCGTGCACCTACCTTGCAAGAAGCGGATATTGCATGCAGGTGACAACACAAGGGTTGAATCAAGCATTTTGTTGGGGAAGCATTGTAATGCCTTCTCCTACCCGTCAAGCAGCAGGTAGGTAGGACATCAACAAATAGAAGCCCAGGAGCAGAAGGCACACACAAAGTCCCTAACTCAGGGTTAGGATTTAGGATGGTCATGGGTTCAGGGTTCATGAGCAGAGGCCAGTAACAAAATCCCGGGGGCCGAAGGCAAATACAAGATCCCAGCTGGGAGTGGTGTGCCTCCCCCCCTTGCACGGTAGAAAATCGCGTGGAGATATTGGGTGTTGGTCTCCTACATAGTACTTCTGGAAAGGCTATTTACTTTGACCAAAATACCACCTACTACACCCCTGATAGTACAAGTATGAACACTCAGGTAAAAGTCAGCCCATTTATCGAGCTACCCACTGACACTTTAGATCTGACCTACCTGTCAAGCACTGCCAGGCCACCCACGGAGCCCCGCCATTGAGGTTCTGGTAGTTGGCATTAAAAAGGTTTGCAAAGGCCTTCTCCAGGAACAGCACCCAAGCTTCACCACTACCTGCATGAATACAAAGGAAGCAGGTTAGCAAAACCCCTACGTCATGTGGTCAATAGATATGACGCACTGGGTTAGTGAAAGAATAGGGTTCCTTGTCATATACACGGACAATCAGGACCTTTTCGCATCCCCATGCTAAAAAACAATACATGGTCTCTTTGCGTAGGTCTTCCTCTCTTAGTTCTCTTACTGGGTTCCTGGCCAGCAGAATGGCTGCATGATCCTAATTGCAGCAAGTAACCGACCTCCTTACTTCTTGAGCTACTCGAGCAGTCATAGCAGCAGGCCTTACTTGTTCCAAGCCGTAAGGGCATCACAGTGTGAAGTGCCAACAATTGTGTACATGCAGTAAAGGCCATGTAGCCAATGCACATTAACATGAAACATCTCACAACAATTTAGTTGTGCAGCATGACATACTCAAAATCAGCTTGCATGCCCTACCACGGTTTGATTAAAAAGGTTCTTGTGTAGTACTCACTGGAAGAATGTGCAAAGGCAGGATCCCCATTTTTATTGACAGGGAAGTTGTCGTCAACAAGGACAGTGGGCCAGGTCTGGTTCATGCGGTCATACAGGTTCATCTCCAAGGTCATACCTAAGTAAGGAAAGAGGGTGTCAGAGATACTTACAAGGAGTTGAATTAGTGCAAGTTCCAGAGAAAGAGCCCGGGTAACTTTGCAAAGCCGTTCTGCATGGTATTCTGCATGTTATTACTATCCGTGCAGTTCTGCCAGCTGAACATGTAGGTGCAGCGACAAGCAAGACATGGATGTTGCTCAGCATTCAGTGTTCTATATTGAGAGAGAGAGAGAGGGGAGATCTACGCGAGGAGACCGCGTACTGTTCTCCAACGTGAGCTTGTGGGTAGGGTTCCTTGGTGTAAATATTACGCGGATCCCTTGCCATGTATTCTGTAACCAAATGACATGCTTCTAGCTCTCAGCAAGCTAATCTGTAACTTCCCGGGCTCGTACTCCTCAACATGATTGAGGTCAAACCCCAGCATTTCACATTTATGTAAGCAGATGACTTCTAGTTCTTTAAGACGGTATTCTGCAACTTACCAGGCTCGTACTCCTCAACATGGTTAAAGTTGTACTTGAGCATCTCACAATCATATTCTGCCACAGAGGAGATGGCAGCAATCAGCCAACAATCACCCAGTGCACCCTGCAGAAACAACATCCACATCAGAATGGAGTGAGAGTCTTTGCTGTAGTGATGCAGTTAGGATGCTGTAGGCATTGGGATTTGCTGGAGTCACGGGTTCATGTCAAGCAGATGCCCGCCGCAGGTGCAGAAGGAGGATCTGGAGGGAGTGAGGTTTAGTGCCAGGAGCTATAGGTGCAGGCAGAAAGGTGCAGCAGCAATAGCACCTGGGTACAGGTCTGCTGGTAGCAGTCATGTGCTGGAGCAGTAACACAGGATGCAGCTAGCAATACAGTAGCAGCAGCAGCAGCAAGATTGGAAACAGCAGCAGGGGCATGGGCCACCAGCAGCACAAACAGTAGCAGCAGCAGCACAATTCGGAAACAGCAGCAGGGGCATGGGCAACCAGCAGCACAAACAGTAGCAGCAGCAGCAGCACGATTTGGAAACAGCAGCAGGGGCAGGGGCCACCAGCAGCACAAACAGTAGCAGCAGCAGCAGCACCTAGATTCGGAAACAGCAGCAGGAGCATTGGCCACCAGCAGCAGGACCAGCAGCAGCAGGGGTGAGGATCGGAAAGACAGACCCCACCTGGCAGATGTCCTTGTAGCAGGCACCATCCACGAAGAGCTTCACGTCCTCCCCTGCATAGATCTTCTCCGCGGTCATCCAGCCATAGACGGACATCCTTCAGCAGTGGTTCCTTGTGTGGCCTTGGTGTGTAAGCTGTGAATGATGCAGCGAGCAAATTTCTCCTCGAGTCTGCAGGGCAGAAAGGGAAGCGTTAACAATCCATCGAAATAGTAAGTGACCTTACTCAACTGACAACTCTCGTCTAGGTCTGGCATTCGTTGCTCGTAAGGAGGCAGATACAGACACCACTACGTTGCTGCACTCTCGCTCATGCATGAACCGGGGCCTGCTAAGCTAAGGCCATGACAGGTCTTGTGTATGGGACAGTTAGTACCGAGTACTCCTGCGTCGGACAAGGTTGGGTTGGACTCACCTCAGCAGCTGTAAGCTCCCACGTCCACTGCTTGAGTAGACAACAAATGTATTGAGTGCGGTATGCACGGGATGTGTACGTGGATGTGTATGACTGTATGAGGGACTTGTTGGGTAACCCTTAGCTCTTGCAAGGCCCTTATATACCCCTGCGGACGTTGAGGAGACTGTGTTCCGTGCCTTACCGCTTGGACCTGTTTTCCATACCAAGTGCATGCACTTGGTCCCGACCGGGCCCCAGCAGAAGGTCTTGGTTCCAGAGCAAGGAAGGTTCCCGACCGGGTTCCCGTATTCACTCTTGGTTGGTCCCCGCCAGCTTCCGTGCGCCGGCAGCCAAATCAGCCATCCGAAGGCCAAGCCACCAAGCCGGCTGCCAAAGTGGCCGCGGCGGCGCCATGCTGTCGGCATTGGACGGCCACCGCTGCCAGCTGGCCGGCGCAGCCACATGTAGTCTGCCAAACCCAAAAACTCAGTTGATTCAAACCAACTGGTTTTGGAACCGAACTTGTATTGTATTGTTTGTATGTGGTGGACACAGTCATCCAGCTTTGCAACACTAGCTTGATTGTGTCCTTTTGTACATGCAAAAGAGAGAATACAGCAACACATGGTGCATGGTGTTTGCATACCAGAGTTAAGGATAGCCTCGTCTATCTGTTGATGTTGTAGTGCTTCCATGCAGCTGCATGCACATCAGAGATAGATCGAACCGGCCACGTGCCTGCCATATTCTATTGAGGTTGACTGTGGTTGACTCATGTTGACTATGGGGGTTGTACGTGAACGTAATACAGTGTTAAATATTCAGTGAAGATCTTCAGTGAAGTAGGTCCGAAGCAACGTGAGCACTGACATTCAGTGAGTTTAAGTGACGGAATATTCACTGAATAGAGAGAGAGAGAGAACTACGCAGAGAAGGGGGGAGATCCCTTCTTGCATATATGAGATAGATAGTCACTGCACAGCTTTCGGGCCGTGCAGCACCCGCGGCAGAACTCCATCCACTTTGTTAGTATGTGGAGAGCAGATATCGTGACAAAGAGGCGAGACCGCTAGAGAGCCAAAGTTGCCAGACCATTCAAGAGACCCAGGAAATTACAAGCTAACCACTGCAAGCGCTCCAACAACAGCATGCTTTGTGACATATGTTAAGGGAATGGACCCTTACCTAATACATTCACTGAATACATTCACTAAATATTGGGCATGTGAACGCACCCTCGGTAATCACAAGCAAGCAGACATGCTTGGTCTGGCAGTAGCCCATCAAAAGCCAGTGGTGCCCCCATGTTTGGTCGGTGTGTTTGGTCGGTTCGACCTAGCAGCCCTTTGCGGTTGCCACACCTTAAATGTTTGTTTGTTTGTTTGCTCAAGCGCCTAACAAACACAGGATCACCCACACATGTCACAATCCTAGACCCAGAGTAACCATCTGGCCATACACAAGATCAGCAACTCCATGCTTACCCTGCATTAGGCCAACACCCCAACATTCAGTGTGTGCATCTCAGGGAGTGAATCTGCTCCCAGTCCATGCCCCAGGCTTCCCCCCGCAACTCATGCACCCCTCAACACCGGAAAACCCTGATCCTAAACACAGTGCACGCTCGTACAATGTACCAACAACAAATGCCGGCCAAAGGCCAGAACTCTGCCCATCCTGGGTCAGTAAGCATGTCTCTAGACCGCTGGTAATGCAAGCCAGAAATCCAACCTACAACCCATTAAAGCCCTGTCAGCGCAAAGGATGGACTTCGTTAATAGTCCTGCCCTGCATTCACTGCCACAACCGGCCCCAACATGTCAATGCAGCCCGGGCTTTGCAGCAGTCATTCCACAAGCACTACCTGTAGACCAACCGAAGCGAAAGCAGCAGGCCCAGCCAACAAGCACTCACTCAACAGTCAACACAGACAACGCTCAACCTTCCAGGCAGTCACACCTGCACAGTATTCAAACCTCGCACTATCAAGAAGCCATGCTGCTGAACCACTTTCCCGCCGCCTCCTACACAGCAGCTGTACCTCCTCCTCATCCATTCCAGAATACACGATGTTACCACTGTAACCCCGAACTTCAGGCTGAGGCCCTCGCTCAAAGTCCTACTGCTGAACCAATTGTCAGCCAGTTTTCACACACAGCTGCACCCACCCCTGCCTCCTCCCCACCCGGCCAGTTAGAACTTTGTGTTCCCGCTGTCGTCCTTGAGGCTGATGCTCCCTGCTGCCACCACCTTCCCTGGAGCCTGCACCACCAGCAGCCCCTCACCTCCCTTGGGACTGCTGCCACGGTTGCGGAAGGCACGTACATCAGGTGACAGGAACATGCTGCTGTTGCCAGGGATGACAACACCTGCATGGGGAGAGCAGAGACGGTGGACTCAGCAATTGACATGCAAAGAAGTGGACGCAAACACCCACAGAGCCATCGTGTATTGAAGCTGCTGTGCAGCAAACTGTAGGGAGAGGGTGAGTGGGCCATATCCCAGATGGAGGAAATGCAGGATGGTGAGAATCACCCCCTGTGCTGCAGAGAAGTAGGCACCAAAAATGCAAGGGAGCTAGACGAGCAGAAGGACAGGTAACGACGTAGCCAACAAGACAACCAGTGCTGCATGCATGGCAAACACCCTTGCATTACGCCATTTCTTTCTTACCTCCTTTCCTCATGCTGTCTATTCCCCCTCCCATCCTTCCCACCTGATCCCTATCTTTTGGAAGCTAAACATCTTCAACACCTACTTCCCCGCACATCACCTGGTCCTCCTCCTCTCCCTGCTCCCCTGAATACACCCCTACTCCTCTCCCCTTTGTGCTCCTCTGGTACCCCTCCATTGCCACCGACCACCCCTCCCTCTCACCACACAGTGAGTGTGTGAACGCCGGGCATTAGCCCTGCGTAATTTTCAGGAAGAGGCTGTACTAGCACACGTGGTGCGCCCCCCCCCCCACCCCACCCTCTCAACACACACCTCTCCCCTCCCCATACCTTTCCCTCCTCCCCCTTCCCCTCCCCCCTTCCAGCTCCCTGCCTCTTACCTCCTGGTAATGGCCACGTTGTCCCCCCAGCAGTTACCGTCCAAGCACTGACATCCACGGCCTCAGAACCCCCATTCACAATCTGTAAGCAACACACGTCCTAGAGTAGTCAGCAGCAGTGAAATTGAAAAGCCAACACACCCAAGCGACGCCAGCAGCTAAGTCCAAGCAAAGCCCAACAACAACACAATCAGCAGCAGCAATGAGACAACCATACGAAGCCCGCAGTACAGGACTGTAAAGAAAATCAGGGACTGTGGAGAACTTTGACGCCAGCTACCCGGACAATATACTAAACCAATTCGATGTCGCATGGCACATGAATGACAATCGGTCCTCCATGCATAGCCGACTTGAAATGCTACAGCGGAGACATACATGCTGATGATTTCAATGTTCCTACTACCAATCCCTCGAAGAGTTGGAACAGCAGCTCTTGTATGGTTGACTGCTTCCCTTTTCCTACTTATGGCCCCTTCCTCTACAGATTATTCCGCATGCAAACCCCGCATACAACACGTTCTCTTCCTATGGCTGGACCGGCCGCTTACAGACAGCACTCTTAATCATCATTCCCCTATCAGTTACCTGCTTGTCTTGTCACCTCCTGTCAAGTACTTATCTTATTACTTATCTTTGCCCATGTCTCTCTTAACCAGTCCAGCCAGCCATACATATGCAGCTGTCTTTAGAGCGCCACTCTTTAAAGCGCCACTCCCACCTCCCCTCACACAGAATATGCAATGAACCCCTTCTCTTTCTACACTGTGCTCCAGCATCAGCCTTGCATAGCCAAAAGACAAGAAGCCAGTGCTCTGCACGACTTATGCATTGCCCCCTTCCTTACCCCCGTGCTCTCTCACCCGCTCCCACCACTCGGTCTAGCCCTAAACCATAACCCTCTCTGTCCCTGACCCCTAACCCCTCTACCCTCACCTCCACAAACTGTGGGTCCCTCCTGCCCACTGAGAGCTGTACTGCCTTGTTATCCTGCGACCCTGGCAGCAGTGGTCGTGTCCCCCCAGGTGCATATGTCTGCAGCAGCTGCTTGGTGCGTATGGGGATCCACTCCGTGGTGAGCTGGGTGTATCCCCGGGTGATATCAGCACCTCCCCACTGGGCAGCATCAGCTACAGCTAGGGGCTTGATACGAGGGTACAACTCATCAATCATCTGGGCGGAGATATGAGCGGGGGAGGGGGACACCAAAAGAGGCAGCAGGGTCAGAGCTTGCATGAAAAGCTTCAAAAAAATTACTGATGAAGCTGGGCAGGAAATAAAGTAAATTTCTTAACTAGGGTTTAATGCCTAAACCCTGACAATATACGTTATGTACAGGATGCCGATCATGTGAATTGAGCAAATTGGTGCACGTTGGCATGGTTCAAAGAGGGTCCAGAGACGGAAAACACTGGCTGATCCTGGTGTAATGCACTGTAATCTAATGTAATGTAGTATCAACATGTACCACAATCCAATCCATCCCATCACTGCCTCCCATCTTCCACGACCAAGTACAGATAGTCATTCTGCTTACCCCCAGCCCTCTTCTCACCTCGGCTGAGGAAGACCATCTGCACCTTCCCTTTGGTTCTGCTAGTTGAATGCTTCTTCCTCCCCACCCCCTTCCCCTCTTGGGCTTCTCCTTGCTCTGCTCCAGTCCTTCCTGCACTTAGTACCTAGCCACTCGTAACCTCCATCCCCTCATACCAGGCCACTCCCCCCCTTGGTCCTGCAACCTCCCTGCCAACATCACTCCGGCACAAACTCCCACAAACACCATTCTCCCTCCTCCCCCCCCCGACCTTCACTGCCCTAACCTACCCCCGACCCCTCCTCATCTCCCCTGCCTGATCCTCCCTCCTGAAGGGACCCCCCCCCCCCACCAGCTTTCCTTCAACCCCCTACCCTCTGTACCCCCAGCCTCCCCCTCCTCATCTCCCCTGCCCGATCCTCCCCTCTGAAGGCCCCCCCCCCGCTTTCCTTCAAACCCCAACCCTCTGTACCCCGGCCTCCACCCCCCTCTCACCTGCCTAATCCTCCCTCCTGCCAGGTACCTATCCGCCAGTGTCCTCAACCTCCTCATGTACATAGCCCGGGTGGCAGCCACATCCAGTATAGCATCAGTGAGGTGGTTATATGTACCCTCAGCACCATTCCTGCTCCTGGTGCCCACCATCACTGCATCAGGGGTATCCCAACCCACAGGCTGAGGCCACGTCAACTGCAACGCACAGTTTTTAGAGGTTAGGGTTTGAGATCTACCTTTAGGGTTTTAGGGCATAAGGGCAACAAGCAATTGGTCCATGAATATATAGGAGTTGGACAACACGAGGAGGGCCTGCGGACACTTGCTGAATGTCCCAGGAGTAGGTTGCTAGTTGTGTTGCTTGTTTAACGTGCCTATAGCAATGTATGTGAGGCTCATGAGGGGTAACAGCACACGTCAAGCCACGTCAAGGACACATGGCTGATAGCGGACGGAGAACAGACAAGCGAGCCTTGAAGGGATGCACACATGCACCATGCAGGACACTCGGGCGTAAACTATATCTTCTTCAAGCCTACCCTAACAGGGATGGACAGCTGCAGCAGCTCAAGTCGTTCCGCAGAGATCTGGAGGTTCATGTCACCTGATCTCCTACAAGCCCTTGCCCATGGCACTAAACCACCCTAAACCCTAAAACCCTAAACCTCAAAACCCTAAAATGTGCTTTGCACTGCTGCGCAACTACAGTTGTACCATAGCTCCCATGCATTTACAAGCAGAAGAGGTTGCAGGCAATTCGTCATCAAGCTCTTCTCCCTTGTATTTTTCCATGATTCACAAAGACGCACCGGTAGTACCTGTAATCTCCCAACTCGTATATTCCTCCACCCAAAGTGGCCCTCCCAGCCCACTCACCGCCTTTGTCCCTTCAGCTCTCAAGCGTCCACTCTGGCTTGTGCATGTCACTTCAACCACCTAACCCCCAATACAACAAACTCCTACCATGTGCTTGCACTGCTCAACACCTGCTACTGCTCCGCGATGGCTCCCATAAGGCAAGAAAAACATATACAAAGAGCAGCCGAAGGACTAGGACGAAGTACTACTACGTAGCAGCATAATTTCTTACACAAGCGACTCTTTGATTCCCCACCTCTGCCACTATCAATTAGACACAACCACTCACCGGCTCTTTCCCTTCAGCTTTCAAAGGTGCACTCGCCTCCCCCTGCTGCAGCAACCTCCCCTCCAGCAACTGCCTGGAAGCATAGCCACCACTGCTGCTACTGCTGCTGCTCCCCCCTAGCAAGCTCCTCCTCTTCCTTCCCTGCTGCCTTGCAGAACCGGCTGCAGGCCCACTGTAGGTATTCCCTCCCACAGCAGTGACTACCCCCCAAGGAGTTGCAATCCCTCCAATGTCTTGAGGGTGTTCACTGTCACAATACAAGGGGCTGTTCCATTGCTCACAGGCCAGGATGCAGTACAAGTTACCAGGGCCACCACCCAGCCCGTTGTCCTGGCCAAAGGAGGCCTCAACGTCCCAGGGGATCCTGCAACATCCAAATGAAAAACATATGCTGTGGCACAAAGTATATTATTGCATACCATGACATTAGAAAATGGTATCCTAATTATCAAACGGTATCCTAGTTAACCTAAGGATAATCAGGATATTATTGTTTATACGTAATTGTTTACGTTGTGGCATATCGTGGCCAGCACCTAGTTGTGGACCTGGTGAAATACATCATTTTCTCTAGACCCTAAAATAGGGAGATCACTGCACAGCCCTGGGACCGTGCAGCAATAAAACACCACTCCAACCAGTAAAAATTGGTCATTTGCAAGCTGTGATGTGCATTCAGCTGCATCAATCAATCAATCAATCAAAACGCAAGACCAGCAATGCCAATGGCCAAACAAACCTAGGCCACAAACACACGGCTCCTGATCACAATCACGAAGCCACACAACCGATGGTGGATTTGCCACACACAAGCTGAGGCTAGATGCAACGGCGTGCACACCAAGGGGAAACAAACACCACCACTAAAACCCAAAACCTGCTCCACTTCCATCACACATGGGTGGCGGGGAGGCAGCAGGATCAAGCACCACCCTAGTAGGGGCTGGAGGTGGCTCCCACCACCTAGGTACTGGTGAACCACCATCCTCCCAGCCACTGAAAGGCACCACATAGCGCTCCACATGCTTATCAATAGCTTGCTTAGTGCGCCTTCTACACCTCACTAACCGTTGGCTTTCCCAAGGGTGCGTAAGATCCCACAACCTCTTCCTCCAAGCACTCTTAATCTGACATGAAGCCTCCCAGCTCCCCTCATCTTGACCAAGCACCTTCAGATCTGCACACACGCATTTCTCCCAGGTATGGCGAGGCCTACCCACTGGCCTCGTCATGTCACCATGTAATGAAGAGAACAACGCAATATGCGGCAACCTGCCCTCCTCCATGCGGCCCACATGCCCCAGCCACCTCAGCCTATTTGCTGTGATGTATGCTGACAAGGTGGCTACCCCACATGATTTCCTGATATGCTCATTGGTGTGCCGATCTGACAGCCTGACCCCCAGGATGCTCCTAAGGCAGCTAGAGTGCACCCGCTCAAGCTTTTGCGATTGCACTTTGGTCAGGGACCAACACTCACTCCCGAACAGCAGAATTGGCAACACATATGCCTTGTAACACTTCACCTTCGTAGCCAATGACAGATGCTTGGTACCCCACATCTTTTCAAACTGCTTAAACCTCCCCACAGCCTTACCCCTCCTGATATTCAACTCCACATCCAACCTGCCATCAGTCACAAGCACACTTCCCAAGTACTTGAACTGTGACACCTCTTTTACCACACCCTCACTGATAACCACCTCTGGTCCTTGCTGCACTGGCACATCCCCCTCCTTCCAATCCTTGTCAATGGACAGGATCTCAGTCTTGCTTGCATTGATGCGCAACCCAAGACTAGCAGCAACCTTGTCCATCACCTGCAGCATGACCACCAACTCCTCCCTGCTGGGACTTAGCAACACCATATCATCTGCATACAGCAGAACAGACAACAGCTCCACACACCCACCACTACCACACCCATCACGCTCAAGTTTCCCATCTGCATGATAGGCTAGCTTCACCCCACATCCCTCCGGCATCTGAGCCATTGCCTGCCGAACCACAAAGTCCATGTAGATGTTGAACAGCAAGGGAGCAATGACACATCCCTGCCGCACCCCGCCATGCACATCAAACCACTCAGACACCACACCACCCATCCTAACAGCAGCCTGTGTGCCAGTATGCAAGTCCATCAGCAACTCTATCAGCTTTGTGTGTACCCCGTACACATGCAGGATGCGCCATAGCGTGTCTCGCTGCATGGAGCAACAATAAGCAGTCACGTATAATTCTTCTGATTTCTCGTCACGAGGTTGTACCAGTTGCGCACATCTTTGAGACAACATACACTCATCTTGTCCTGGAGCCGTTCCTGCCTGTGTGCTGCTGCTCCAGGGTGTGGGGGGGGGACAGGGGGCCCGGGGGCAAAGCAAGAGCCCACAGCGGACCCTATGTGGTTGTGTAGGGTTCTACGGTGCTGCCTACCCTACACCCTATTCATAAACTCTGTCTACCCTAAACCTAAACCTAAAACCCTAAACCTTCTGGTCCATAACCAACCCAGTTCAGCCTGTGATAGCCAGAATGAACAGGCAAGCACCTACATCTGTTGCCTTGTGAGCTCTGCAGACACGACCAGCAGGAGTGCTTCACCACATAGGGCAATGCAAGCAAAATCAACCAGACACTTTCCCCTGACCCCTCCTGCCTCTCAGCTTATTCTCCCACTACAAGGAACAATTTCATTTTTCATCTTCATTGGCTTTAAACATCGTTCAGACTATCCATGATCCCCATCTTTACCTGTACCATTCTTCTGTCTGAGGGTGGCGGTAGATGTAGAAGTTCTTGGTGCACCTGTCCATGTTGCCCAGCAGGGTCTGAACCGCCATCTCATTGATCACCTCAGGAAGGTTCAGGGAGTCAAACACAAACTTGGACCTGTGGCCACAACATGGCAGGTCTCTCAGCAACAAAAACCGTCAGAAGATGGGCAAAAAACCCCAGTATATACTCCACGCGATCTGAAGGGGAGTGAGGAGAACAGAAAGCGCTGATAACAGATGCACCCCTCCTCCAACCCCAGGCAAAGCACTTCTGCACCGTATGCAGAAAAGAAATCATGAAGGGCCCCAGGTCAAAGACCATCTATTTTGATCATAGGGATCCAAGGAATCCCTTCTGCACCGGTCCACCATCATCCTTTGGACCCAATAGCTAATATGAGATAGATCACTGCACAGCTTAACACAGGGTGTCAGGGTTTAGGGTTTAGTGTTATTGAACCCTGCTATGGACCCAATAGCTAATCCATTGCAGATGCCGTGCACTTCTTGTGGCAGTGCCAATGCTCCTTGCAGGTGCCATATGCTTGCCGCAGGGTTATATGTGCTCCTCAATAGAGCAGGTCCCCCAAGACCATGAACCCTGATCCATCAGCTGCTACTGGTAACACCAAAGCCACATCCCCCCCTCCTGTTGTCCAGTCCCTCTGAGGCCCGCTCCCCCGCTCCCCAGGCTCACAGCATGGCCAGCATGTTTCATTGCCATCAGAAGGTAGGGGACATAGGCCAAACCACTACCTCTCAAGCAGTCCCCTTCCCTGCCCAACCATTGATGAAGATACCCCCCTTTCTCGCGTCAGCTTGCTCCGTCTCTTCACTGCTCCCCCAAGGTATCGAATTGTCTACAAGCCCAGCCACCCATTCGTCCCTTTCCCTTTCCCTTTGCTTTCCCTCACCCCTACAAGGCCGCCTTCCAAAAATCCCGGTTTACCCCCCTTTCGCCCCTTAGTAGTAACTTAAACCCACCCCTGATAGCTCCCTAACAGCGGCCCAGCCCCTTTCACATGTACTTAGGGTTCAAGGTTCCCTAGAACCTAAACCCTAACCGTAAACACTAAACCCCTTTGTCCCTGAAGCCCCCCCCCTTCTCCCCCCCCCCCCCCCCGGTCTCCTCCCTACCTAGGCACAGGTCCCCCTCCTGCCAGTCCCTTCACAAATGCATCCAGCAGGTTCCAGTCCCCAACAGCATCTCTGTTTGTGGGTTTCCCATAGTAGTATGGCATCTCATTGATGGGCAGGTCCCAACGCAGGTTGCTCAGCTCACCAGACACACTCTTGATCAACGCACCATTGGCGGGCAATCCCACACGCTACAAACAGCAGAACCATCAACAGGATAAGCAGCATAGGGTTGGGAGTTTGTTCCAGCGTTGCAGTCTCCAAATTGGCAGTACTGTATTACGGACACAGCGCGGTGCAAAGAGGGGGCACATACGCTACAAGGTGAGCAAACAAGAGCAGCAGCACCATGAAAATGGTATCGGCGAATAGTCAGGAAGCAGCAAAGGATATAAGATTGTGAGGGTAAGAAAGCAGCAAAGGGTTTCACGTGTGGTGATGAAAAAACCGCGAGGGTTTCAAGTTGCGGTAGTATTGGAAAAAAGGAGAGGGTTGAGATTTGGGGTTCAGGGCCAGGGAGCAGCAGGTTGTTTTATTTAGGGTTGGGAACCAGCAAAGGGTTTAGGGTCTGGGGTTTCAAGTCAGCAGAGGGTTTTAGATTCGGAATTCAGGTTTAAGCAGCAGAGGCCCCGCTCCACATGCTACAACTATGGGAGACGCCCACACTCTACAAAGCAATTGTCACTTCTAGTTGCTTTGGCTCAGTGATGACTTCTCCATGGCATCACTCCTTTCTCGTGAGCAAACCACCCCATCATCCGAGTTCGCCATCAATGCAAACGACTCTCACAATGCAAAGGATAGCATGCACTCCACCTGCCTTTCCCTCAGCTTGGATACTTCTAGGAGTTCACCAAATCAAGTCATCACTGAGCCATCCTCCCCTACCTTCTATCAACTGACAAGGTCTACAAGATGTATGACCATCCCCTGTATCTTTCCCTGCGCTTACCTCCAAGAAAGGTGAGTCTACCTCTTCTATCATCTCATACAGCCCTCCAAAGCCTCCATTGAGGAACACTTGTACATGGAAGCTCAGGGGGGCGGGAACACCGGCCTCACGGAACACCTGAGGTTTAAACAAAGGACAGAAGAGGATTGTGATTGTGATCAGGAGCCTTGTCTTTATGGCCTAGGCTTGTTTGGCCATTGGCATAGCTGGTCTTACGCTTTGATTGATTGATTGACAGAAGAGGGTAGAGGGAACCACTTGAGTGAACGAGGAAAGAATTAAAGAGAAAAGAGGTAATCGAAGAAGTTAAGCAACTTGCATGATTGGCAAAAGTAATTCAGTACTCTTGTAGCTTGAGTGAAGATCCTCAAAGCAAGGGGGAGCGGGGGTGAAAAACGGAGAGCCTTCTAGTTGCTTGAGCGCACACATGTACATGTAGGTCGTGACGAACAAAGCAAAGCATACATCAGAAGATCAATGGAACAAATCTCCCTTATCAGATGTCTGTGCCCTACCACACAATTATTACTATTGTTATTGTTTATGTACCGACAGTGCACTACTTGTGAGCAAAGGAAGAGCCCTGTCCCAGATGGTGTGCTGACTTCTGTGCGCCCACTGTGCCGGCCTGTTAAGGACCCTAAACCCCAGGCGTCCCCAGTTGCAGGGCAGTACTCTCCAGCATTGTCCGTAACAATGACCCCACTGTTCACACTTCATATCCATGTTCTCCCCAGCTCTTCTGTGCTCCAAACCCTAAACCCTAAACCATAGACCTTGTTGAACCCCATACCAGCGCACCTGATAAGCCAACACCTCCTTCATGTAGCTGTTCTCCCCTAGCTCCACAAACAAGCTGTTCAGCTTCAGATCTCTCTGAGCGGGAGCCCCTGGGAACAAACTACACCACAACAGTAGCAGCAGCAGCAACAATGGAGGGATTCAGTGCCAGGTGTTGTCATTACAGCATCATGCTACAAGCACAAAGGCAATGGTCAGATTCAATCCCATCCTCCACACTCAAAAAACACTCGCATTGACGCTTCTGAGCTGGTGGCCAGGAATGCCTCTGCAGCCTCACATCACCCTGAGGTTGCGGGGGGAGTGTGCCAGAGAGGGACTCAAGAGGGCAGACAGTCATCGTTGGCCACCAGCTCAGCCGGCTCAGCCCCCCCCCCCCCCCCAATCCCCCCAGCTCAGGACACCCCCCCCCCCCCCCCGCATCTCATCCGGCTTCAGGTCCTCCTTCCCTCCCCACCAGGCTCCCCCCCACCAGCCCCCCCCCCCCCGCCCCCACCCCCCACCAGGCTATATGAGCATGAAACCAGAACTAGCTCAACTACAACGAGTTGGCCTCGCTATCGCCTTTCGGATTGTTGTTTAGCTCTTGCAGCTTATTTGCCCTTTTCAACTCATGGGCACACTTCTACAAGGCCTGCTTTATGGACCGCCGCTCGCAGCTGTGACCACAAAAAAAACTCTCCCACCCCTTCCTCTACCCCTATTCCTAGTAATAATAACAGTATTTCAGATAATG
Organism: Pseudopediastrum boryanum; assembly: GCA_963556185.1. Taxonomy (NCBI): domain Eukaryota; kingdom Viridiplantae; phylum Chlorophyta; class Chlorophyceae; order Sphaeropleales; family Hydrodictyaceae; genus Pseudopediastrum; species Pseudopediastrum boryanum. Next base: position 4,708,449 of record OY744496.1, read on the forward strand.
CCTGCTCGTGTACACTGCCTAGAGACAACCCTTATCCTGTTGGACCTCGATGTTTTTCCGATGGCTTGAGGTGCAGGGCCTCTGGCACTTGTTGCTATGGCATATCATGAAACGAAATGTCAATACATTTCGTTTCATGATATGCCTATACTCCTGCAACCAGGAGAGTCCCTTACTCGAATGATTTTGTATTGGCCTGGAACTCCATCTTTGCTTTCTTCCAGGCTTTGCTGCTGACCCCCCTCCTGTTGCTGTGCAGACCATCATACAGAGAGCCATTGTAGCTCAGGGTGCTGATACCACCAGCATCACTCATGGCAGCTGCAGGGTTGGAGGTGTACCTGCACATAGAATAAAATAAAGGAAAAGGGAATAAAATAAAGGAGAAGGGAAAGAAAAATGATAAAGGATGAAAGAGTTTGTGTGGATTTATGAGTACTAGTAGCAGCAAGTTCTAGTACATGCGGATGAAACGAACGTATGAAGTGTACAGAGTGATTACGAAGTTGCCGTGGAGAGGGCAAGGAACATGGAGCTATATGAAGCTGTATGAAGCCACAGCATGAGAGGAGATTGACAGAAAGCAACAGCAGGGTCTGCAGTGCATGTTCTGATAACTGATATTTCAGCAAATTTGAGAGAGCAAAGACGGTTACACTGCCTTAAGATTAGTTATTATGAGGTATGTATGAAGTGAAGATTCAGCAGGAGAGCCAGCTTGGCCAACCGCAGCAGGAGCGCCTGCAGCATGCCTGCGGGTACACAGATAAAGCAAACAGGGAAGATGCCATTGGGGGAAAACAGTAATAAAGAGAAGTGAAGTTATAGCACTAGAGGGGTGTTGTCACCTTGGCTTATGGCAGCAGGAGCGCTTGCAGTATACATACCGAAAAAGTGGGAAAATGAGTACGATGAAGTCACAGCAGGCGAGGGGCTCAACGCCATGGCTGACAGCAGCTCCATTATCATTGCAATTTCACAATATCCCATAGCAAATAGTGCCAGCAGCTCCGTTGCTAAGACAGCATGATTGGGAGTGGCTGTAGCATTGCATTTCACCACCAGCTAGCCAGCCAATCAGCAGCCTGTAACAGTTAGTGCAGCTATCCTGCCAATCATTACACCATACCCAAACTACATTTGATTCCACCAGGTAGCACTGCTATCCTCTCATGACACTCTTAGGCATGGGTACATCCCATACTCTTTGTGTTGCTGCCACTATACATTCATCAAAGCCTCCTTCCCTTTTACCCGCCTTCCTCTCCCCCCCCTCCTCCTCACCCTCCCCCCCCCCCCAGCCCCCCTCCTCACCCCCCCCCCCCACCTCTCCCCTATCCCTCTTACCAGTACAGCACAGGCACAGGGCTGGTTGCTGCAGCTGCCAGTGGCACCACCACCCCCTCATAAACAGGCACTGTATCTGCGGGAGCAGTGGGAGGGAAGCGGCTGCTGCCACTACCACCACCACCAGCTGAGGCCTAAACAACACAAAAAAGAAAAGAACCAGCAGCACACATTAGGTGTACTCAGAGTGTTTGTTACCTAGCCACTTGCAGACAATGTGTCAAGCTGACGCAAAGCGCTCAAGTATGATACAAGCATTGGCTGGACATCTCACAATCTGCCAATGATTATTAGGGTTTAGGGCTTAGGCCTTAGGGTTCAGGTTTAGGGTTTAGGGTTGGGGTTAGGTTTGGCATTCCATTGGCAAAGCATGGAACCGCCCAAGCTGCAATGATCTCATACAAGAGCCTGTTCAGCAGTAAGCCCGCACACTATCTTCAACTGACGCGTCAAGTACATGTGAAAACACACAGACGAGAAGTGCAACCTCCACGACTCGATGCCATAGGGATCTGTATGACGCCAAGCACACGTACCATCCTGGAGCAGAGCTAGCCACGCAGGTCAACAGCACAGCAGCATTGCAAAAATCATTGCAGCAGCAATTCCTTATGCTTCCACCCACCCAGCAAAGTCTCTCGTGGGATATGCAGGTCACAGGAGATGTCATTGTAGCATCACATATACTTCTGGCCCATAGGCCTAGGAAAGGCTAGACGGGGTTGTAGGGGGTGAGAGAGGAGGGGGGGGGGTGTTTGGGGGGGGGGGATTATGGGGTAGGTGGTGGTTGGTGGGGGTATCAGGGTCCCCCCTGCCGAAGAGGTCCATTGCTTACCGTGACTGCCCATCTCAGCATGTCCCCCTGCTTCAGACCTGCACCTGGGATGGTGGCCTGGTACACCAGAGAGCCATTCTGACCTGGAAGGGGAGGAGGGACCATATTAAGGGCTTAGTCGTCCAGGGTATAAAATTGAAGGTGAGTGATAAATGGCATGATATATGCAGTCTTATGCTTGAGCCTGCAGTCTATCCACTTCTTAAAAGCAGATCAATGTGAAAAGGGCAAAGGTGAAAAACGTATGTGCACGAGATCTGGGGTGCATTGCAGTGTGGTGAGAACTTATCTGTGAAAAATTGTGCCAGGCCATTGGAAGCAGAAAAGCCGTCATAAAATGGTACCACAGGTGTAAGAAGTAGCCTTCAGTGATATAGCCATACTGCTGCAGGTTTCAACATTGCCTGCAAGACTTGGGAACCAGGGCTCAAGTGGGACCATAACGCGATGTCCAGAGTATAGAATGCATATCAGATTTTGTAGCTCACGTCTTAAGCACAAGGACCTTATGCCAGTAGATCACATGCACTTATGCACGGGACGGAGTGAAAGGGAAGGCACCAAAGGCAGGGAGAAGAGGGCACAGACCGCTTGCGGTTGGGACATTACTACCGATGGAAAGCATAAGAATCTGCACCTGCCATGGCACCCTAAACCCTAAGCACCCTAAACCCTGAGCCCCAGCCCACCTTGAACTTGTGTCATAGCTATGGATTGCTCAGGCTGGTAGTTGACTAGGTACACCAGATTCACAGGACCAGGGGGACTGCCTGATGACAGGGGCTTGATACGAGCTGTCACCACAGCGGCACCAGCAGCATTCACAGTGTGTGACATCCTGCAGGCATAAGTCATGGGCACACGTCAGGGCAGGGACAAGTGTAGAGGCTGAAACGTTCGTAAAACGGGCAGAACATGTGCCCCACTGATTGACAACACAAATGTGCAATTTGGGGAAGGGTAATGTCCGGTACTGTAAGCTCTTCAAGACATTGCAAGATGCCCCAAATCCTGCATACATAATGCCGCAGGATGGTTTTGGCACAATTGAACATTTGCACACCAAACCCATCCCTTGTTAGCATCACATTTTGGTGGTAATGGCACCATAGCAAAAGTGCCATAGACCCTCCACCATGCAGCAGCCACGTAAGCTTTAAGGTGTAACAAAAAACCAGGTTCTGTCCCATATGCAGCCCAAAACAAAGAACATATGCAGCCGTGCCATCCAGTTCTGCCTTCTGTACCCCTCCCTAAACCCTAAGCCCTAAGCAGCATTTGTTAAACAGCACTTCAGCTGGCACAAGCAGTATAATGCAGTGCAGCACTTTCGCTGCTGCAATCCTCCAGATGCAGCCTTACCCGGAGGCTGATACAGGTAATCAGAGCAGGGCAGAGAGCATACGAGCAAAGCAGGGTCTGTCATGCAGTGCTGGAAAAAAAAGGATCTAGTGTCTTTACCCCAGTATCTCCGGTGCTCCTCCTGACATTGCTGCTCCATTAGCTGCTCCAGGGGTGGGGGCGGCCAGGTAGGTGTACTCGCCACTGTTCACTGGCAAACCATAAGACACTCCTTCCAGCTGACTGCAAACAGCAACACACATTCACAGTTAAGAGCGCAGGTTCCCCTCCTTGTCTTCATTATGCGGCTGCTAAGCCAGCTGGGGCTGAGCCCCTTACTTTGGTCATGAGTAGTCGACCGTCGACAAGCGGCCAAGCAGGGTGGGGAGATAATGACGCGGCTGCTAAGGTGGAGCTGATGGTGCGTATAGAGAAACGCATCTAGTACCTTAGCCGTGTGCTCAAGACTTGTGGCCACCGTGCCTGACGTGGCTGCAGCAAGCAGCCCCTGCATAGCAGCGTGCTCCTCCAGCTAAATAGCACTAAGAATATTAGGTTTTAGGGGGCAACGTAAGGGTTTCCGCATGAGTGTGACCTGGCAAGATTTACCTGGTGGCCTGCATCCGCCCAGCATAAAAAGTAATCATAACCACATCATGCCCACAAATGCATACGCTGACATGGCCAATCCCCATTCAGACTTGCATCACTTCCATTCAAAATGCCTACTGCCCTGTACATCATATTCAGCCTTGCGGCTCCCTACGCAAACAGACACTGCCAATCAGCATCAGCTGTAAGCAAACCGTAAACCCTAAACCCCACACTCTTGCACATCATGCTGTTTATGGTAGCTGGAACATGCTATTCATTTATCAGCTGAATCTTTCCGCTTCACCTCCAAGCCCCCCCCCCCACCTCACCTCTGCACATTCCCAGTTTGGCTGGATATAGTTCCATCAGGCTTATAGAGGTACAGGTCCTCGCCAGTTGCCTTGAGACCCATGTCTGCATACAAAGGACCTGTGGCAGCAGCAGGGGGACCACCTGCACCACAATAAACATGCAGGTCATAAGACTTAAAGGGGCGCTCACTGCAGAAGCATTCTCCAGGATGCTTCGATATAGGCTACAGGTGTGCTGCCTCGAGCAGGTGATAATCAGCTTATCCTGGATACTTCATTGCATTGCATGAAGTGGACTAGAGACATGCAGCAGGCCCAATGGGCTTGTTGTTAGAGGAAGGCAGTGCGATACTACATAAGCACTTGCTCAAGATGGATATAGAACAGTAAAGCTTTGGATTCAGTCCTGCATCCCATGTAAGCAGCAAGTCGGTGGATAACAGACAACGACGCTGATAGTTTGGAGCACAGAAAGCCTGCATTGCCATTCTGGCCACACTGGAATTGCCAACCTCGATGCACCCTCCCGCTCTGCTGACCTTAAAGAGCACATGTGGCCCTGTGGCCTAAGCCCTAAACCCCAACCCCGTCTTCCGCCCTAAACCCCACCCCGTCTTCTGCCACCTTCCGCCCTAAACCCCACCCCTCTTCCGCCACCTTCCGACCTAAACCCCAACCCCTCTTCCGCCACCTTCCGCCCTAAACCCCAACCCCTCTTCCGCCACCTTCCGCCCTAAACCCCAACCCCTCTTCTGCCACCTTCCGCCCTAAACCCCACCCCTCTTCCGCCACCTTCCGACCTAAACCCCAACCCCTCTTCCGCCACCTTCCGACCTAAACCCCAACCCGTCTTCTGCCACCTTCCGCCCTAAACCCCACCCCCATCTTCTGCCACCTTCCAAGCAGGCCGCTACAACAGACTTTGCTTAATACATGTAGATATGAAGGGGAATCGCCATATAGAGATACTGCAGCGTAAGACGCAGCTCCTCCCATGACTCCATGCTGCCCCTGCCCCTCACCTGCCGTAAGCCATATGAGCAGATACTCCCCAGGCTGCAACACCCTGGCTGGCAGGGTGAAGCCCTTGCTGGCGTTCTTGCTATCAGACACCCTCCAACCGCCAAGGTCAACAGGAGATGAGCCATTGTTGACCAGCTCAAGCCAGTCAGTTGCTGTTTTTGACCCAGGGGGTTTAGGGCTTGTGGAGGCTGGGTTGGCCAGGAACTCACTGATGAGCACGGGACCTGTGGTGGTGGCTGCTGGGAGGAGCAAGCAGAAAACGGGCAGGGAGGGGTGTTATAATTACATTCATGACATGCCATAGCAAAGAGTGCCATAGGTCCCACAGCTCAAGTCGTAAAAAGAACAGCGAGGTGGAACAGGGAGGGTCACAAGTCGATAAAATACGACTGTGTGCATGTAGTAAGTGATAATGTTGACTGCTGCAGGGTTAGTGCTTGGTGCAGTGTGGATGCAAGGGCATGCCTGCTGCCTGCTGACTCAGACAGCACGGGAAGGGCATTTTCAGCCGCAGCGAGATCAAGCAGGAGTCACCAGAGTTTGGGCTGAGTTGACCAGGTGGTCCAGTTGCCTAAGACAAACAGTGAGCGCGGACTGAACCATTCCTTTTCTCTAAAAGCACTGCATCAGTCGACATGGAATGCAATTCAATGAAAAGCCGCCACCAACCAGTCCTCAAGAGCCATGTCATGGTCTTGAGCAGCTGAGCAGTAACAGGTAGGCAATGCGGGAGCTAAGCCAACAGAAGCCCTGTGATGCGTGCCTGCAGCAGTACTGGTGAGCATTGCATGGCCCTTGCAGTGATGGCATTTCAGGATGCATCTGCATCCCATTATTGCATGCAGGCCATGCACTCTGCTGTTGTCCAGTTACAACAGTCAGAACAGTGGTGACTTGGTGTCAAGACATGAAGCTTAACTGGTACAGCAGAGCACTTAGCTTCCTCCGAGCAGTGTACTCTGCATTTGATGGTCGCTTACCTTGCCCGCGGACGCATGGCACGATGAAGTGAGTCATCAGGGCCATAAGTGATGCAGCTAGAAGCTGCTCTCTAAACGCCCTCATGGTGTCGAACTCCCCCCTGCAAACTTCTGCTAGCTTCTGTCGACACACGTTCGTCGCTGGCGCGGATGTTTTGGCACCTGCTGGGGGCGGAATACCCTCCGCTGACTACCCCTAGTGCTGCTGCACAGGCTTGCGGGTACCTTTGACAATGCACAGCTGAGGGCTGCCTAGGCTGGTCGGACAACTAGGGCTGCTTGGTTCACAAAGCATTCAGGACAGCATGACCCCAAAACACCACGTTCAATGAATTTCTCTGTCCTATATGCCGGAGGACTACGTGGTTGCTTGGCCAAGGCTGACTGGCAAAACCCAACGGCAAAGACGCCTATATACCGGCTAGCTCCTTGTCGCAACCGGTGGACTCTAGTGTTCACCAAGCACTGGCCAAAATGGCCCGCTATGCAATACTTGGCAAAACCTTTACAGGCATATAGTGGTATATACTGAGAAAGAGCTCAAACCTCAAGCTGAGTCCACCTCTGGTGGTGCTCGAGGAATGCCAGGGGACCAACTTCTCCCGGCGGTTGGGAACTCCGCCGAATAACTCCAACAAATAAGGTCTCTTGGCAACGGACGGCCGCCGCTAGCCGCCGGAGTGCGACAATGAGGGGGCACCTGGCCCACCCGCGGCCGCCGGTGACCACCCGGCCGAGTGACGCCATTTCCAAGGTTATCACCCGCTAGGAGCATCCAGCTAGGAAACCGAACAGCAACCCCCCTTGCTCCGGCCCATGCAGAAAGGTGCACAGCAGACACGCCTGCGTTGCTCGTACTTACACAGCAATGCTCCCATTAGCAATCTTTTTGCACCATTCCAGAGCAGCAGGAGTCCGTCCGCAATAAGCAAGGAGGCAGCAGCGCTGTCGTGTCGGTCAGGATGTTGCAAGAGAAGCGCGTGCTGCTTTGCGTATCTGTCGGGCTCCTTTCTCTATGCCTTGCGTCTGCCGCCAGAGACCTTGCACAGGCTGCACCAGCGGCATTGCCGGGTGCAACTCCCCCGGAGGAGATCGATGGGAAAGTGGCTGTTTTGACAGGTGAGCTGCTAAAACACCAAGCCCCCACCACATTCTCTCTGTTCACTTTAGACAGCTTCCAGATGCTCCATTCACAACACAAGTACCTGGACAGGTCAATGCTGGTTTTTGCTTCTCCTATTTACCTAAGAGGCAGACCGACTCTTTGATTCGGACTCCTAAGTTGGAGTGGATTTGCTTATTGCTTGGGTAGGAAGCCGTGCATGGGGTTCCAGTATTACCCAACTGTGCTTTTTACAACTCCCTGCACTGCCGCTTATGTACTAAACCCCCTCACAAGCTGTTCACTAGAACTCACCATACAGCAGTACAGCAACCTCCCAAATGCACTATTGTCGTTTGTTGCAGGCCCAGTATTGATCAGTGAGTTCCTGGCCGACCCTGGCCCAACTGACCTTCGGGCCCCAGGCTCCCTAGAGCCCAGTGAATGGATTGAACTGGTCAACAATGGCACAGCTCCCGTTAACCTTTCCGGCTGGGTCCTATCAGACAACAAAGACATTGCTGAGGGCTGGACCATGCCTAGCAAAGTGCTGGGGCCCGGGGAGTACCAGCTCATCTACCTCACAAGTGAGCGCAATTCCTAGAGAGCAGGCAGGTTTTAATAAGGGCCCTAGGCAGCTGCGCAGGAGCCTAGTACGGTGCGCTAGATTTACTACTGTTACTTATGCGGTGGACACACCACCATCTCATATAGGGGACTGACGTCCCTGCTAGCGTGTGCGCAATAGCAGCTGAACTGCTTTTTTTTCAAGCATATGCTTGCGGGTTAAACCATAGCGGGATGAGCTTGTGCTGTCTCTCTGCATGTACGGAGGTTGTTCTATTCTATCCCACAAGCCTAATCATTAGATAAACCCAGCGCTGATGTGATAGAAGACATGCAATGATAGTTCCCATCTAGTCTAAGCTTGTGGAGGCACAGTTCTCTGCCAAGGGCCCGGGGCCCCAGGGTTTGCAGGCTCCCCCCTTCCTCCATCCAGGGCAGTCGTTATTGGGTCTGCAGGAGGAAAAAGGCCCCTCTAACCCTCAACCCGGCTCCGCTCATTATTAAACGCTGTGTGGCTCTGTCCCACTCACCCATCCACCCACCCTCGATAGGTATCTTTGTTTTCTAAATTACGGCTTGAGGTGCGGGGCCTATGGCACTTTTTGCTCTGGCGTATCATGAAATGAATTGATAACAATAGGACTTTTTGGGCGCCCCCTTCTGTCCTCAAGTCTTTCAACAGGTGCTACATAATGTGACAGCTCGTACTGCCTCTCACCTGCTGCGCGTGCTGCTGCTGCTGTTCCGCAGGGCTTGGCATGTCTGGCCCAGGTCCCAACGGCAGCCTCATCTGTGCTGAGTTTGAGCTGAGGAATGCTGGGGAGAATGTTTACCTCTTCAACCCGCAGGGGGTCCTGGTCAGCAGCACAGGAACAGTGCCACCGTAAGTGGGCGGGAGAGCATGTGCACAGGGGAGAAGTGTAAGGATACAGATAGCCCTTCCTGCCATCTCGCTTCTTCCTGCATGCATACCTGTTGTTATACCCACGGATATACCTATCCTATGGTAGGCTGGCCCAGTGTAATCCTTACACACATGGGCCCCTCCCCTAGTTTTACGCTGGAGGGCACCTCACTCCCCTCCTTGCGTAGCTCTCTCTCTCTCTCTACCTGTTGTTATGATGCTGTGTGGTTGGGTGTTGGTGTTCAGGCTCAGGTGCTACAGAATCCGGCATAGACGGCAGGGAGATTGGACAATATCATAGTGCTGCTAGGGGGATCAGTGCTGAAGCTTCTTTTTTCTCTGATGCTGGCACCAAGCTAACAGGAACAATGTTGCTGAGGGCGGATTACACCAGGTCAGAGGTTTGAGACTTGTCAGTTCTGCCATGTAGGGAGGGGAAGAAGAGCTAAAGAGCTATGAGCATAGAGGGTACAGATGGCAGTGGGTATGCACAGCAGAGATACGAAAGGCATGCCTGGCGTGCAGCAGCACCTGTCAGAAGCAGGTGGCCAAGTACTGCATCCAAGCATCCGCCTGATCACAGGAGCAAAAAGTGCTTTTGGGCTGCTTCTGCATAGGCACTGGCTGCAGCCACTCTATAAGAATGGATGCCTCTGTTGCAAGGTCACAAATATGTTGCATGATGAGTGGCCACTGAGTAAGCGGTGTGTTGAATGTGGGTTGTATTACTGCTGTTGCTGGTTGCAGGCAATCTGAGAGCGTTACCTATGGCCTACCTGGCAATGCCACCGCCCTAGCAAATGTGACAGGTCCCTTGAACGCCACAGGCAGTGAGCTGCGGGCGCTGGTGGAGCCAGTGACAAATGCAACAGCTCCATACGACTTCTTGCTGGCAGCCACGCCTGGGGGACCCAATACTCCATCTAACAGCACTGGGGGTGCTGCATAGGATGCATCATGGAGCTGCATAGGATGCATCATGGAGCTGCATAGGATCATAGGATGGAATGGCCATGGTTTTGGATTGAATAATTGTTGCTTTAGCCAGCTGCTGCACCTCCACGCAGGCAGTGGGCTGTAGCCAGTATTGTCATGCTGACGGTATGCACGATTGTGGGGTCGATCAGCACTGTCGTGCCCCCTAACCCAACCCAAGTTGTGGGTAGATATTGGGCCCTGATTCAACCGCTGCTTGGACAGCTCCTGTGGGTTACGTCCCAGTCGAATGCAAGTTGGATTGTATCAAGTTGAACTGCTGGCGTGAACTTCTGCCGAGTTTCATTTGGCAAACCTTGCTGTAATCTGTGTCACAGCAACCGGCTTGGCATGTGGGTTGCGCGAACAGTGTCTGGTAACTCGAATGCACGACACTCGTTACCGTTCGAATACGGAAAGGCTACGCACACTGCAGTGTGAAAGAAGCCGATCTCTCCGCTGCAGACTCAGTACCCTCGCCAGCGGACGCTGCATGTGTACTCACTGCTTCCGTCACCGGTTCAACATCAAATTGATGTTTGATGAAAGGCGATGTCGCTGGATGCTGTCCCCTTCGAATATGGCTTTGACATACGGGGCAGAAAAAGAAGACCTGAGACAACGTGACTAGATAGCCCAGCAGCTGTCGCACCATGTCACAGGTTTCCACCCCCTCACTGACTCAAAAGTAAACTCTGCTTCTCAAACAAGCTGCATGCCTGCATCACATCTAATCAGCAGAGCTCCGCTAATACGATCATCCCTTTAACACCAGAAGAGTCTCCAGTTACCCGTGCTCTCTCCATGCAGGCCACAAGTGACAAACAAACAAACAAAATTCAGCTGCGGCAACCGCACAAGGGCTGCTAGGTCGAAAGGACCAAACACACCATCTGATGGAGCCAAAAACAATGGATTCCACACCATCAATCAACCAACCAACAGGAATACCAAGCATACATCCAACAACGAGACTGCAACCAGTTCGGATCAGACAAAGCACCCGGAATGATCAGACTCCAAATCAAACTCAAAACACTTTAGACCACCAGCCAAGATTAAAACCCAAGCAGGTAGCGAGCTAGGAGACGGCAACAAGTGCACCAGTAGACAAATCACCACAAGTACCACGGTCCTAGCTGAATCGTTTGCTTATATCTCCCTTGCACCCCTACTTGTCTCATTGCTGGTCCTTACCCTGCATGTCATTGCTTGGTAGGCATGGCATCCCAGTGACAGCCAGAGTTGCTTACGGCCACAACCATCCCACAATATGCATGAGTACATGAGTATACACTTCCCAAACCGCCAGCACATACATGCGTCACTGACTCTTTCAGCATTTGCCATCATCACCCCAGGAGCCGCAGACAGCCAACAAACAGCACCATGCATACTAGCCTTCCTGTTCCAAACGCACAAGCAGACATCCTGCCAACATGCTTTACATCCTTTATCACAGTATCTGTATGCCATACATCTGCAACGGCCAATGAGCAGCAATGCAGCCAATCTGCTGTGATAAAAAGTGTCAGCCCCACCCCACCTTAACACAACATATTGCTCCATCCTGTTAGCAGCCTATGCACTTAGCATGGAGTCCTCCTATGTACTTAGCATCTACTTCAAGCATCATTAAACTTCCCAGCGTTAACCGACCACTAAGCAAATGATCTTGGCCACACACCTCCCCTGAACCAAGGTCCTGCAACTCGACAGGGCCAGCTTATGCCAGCACTGTGACAAGGCCAGGCAGCAGATCCTAAGCTCGTTTCTGCTCCCTTCCTTGCATTGCTTAACAGATGCACCCACAACCATCATCCCAGCCATATTTGTAGCCCTCAAAACGTACTGAACAGATAGAGACCTCATTCGACTTCACCAAAACAGAATGTCAACACTACTGCAATGAGAACCCCACATAATGGAAATGAGACCCGTGCAAGATATCTTCAGTCACAGCTAACCCAGCCATTCAGAACGAGGAAGGCAGACCCAAGAAAGAGATGATGCTTGGATGTGGCAGGCTGATCATGCTGACTGCTTGTAGCCTGTACTCAACCTCCCATGCCGGGCCTGCAGATGTACTTTCCCTACCCTGCCAGGAGCACAGGAGTGAGGCTCCAGCTTTCTAATATGTGCAAAAACACCCATGAACACGTTCAGTTGCTCAATATGCAGCAATAACATCCGCACTCCATGGCTGCAGAGACGACACCTCAGATACCACACCCATACTGCAGCGACTGATAGCCTTATCAGAGACTACAACACAAGCTCATACATGCACTCTCATGCACTTGCAAGCACGTCCGTCCACCGGGTGCCATCACACATGCAAAGCACTCAAAAAGGCCGTTCGAGGGCCATGAGTTGAAGAAAAGCCAGAACCTATGTCCAATTGTGCTTTAAACACAATGCTCGTCTTGTCCAAAACCACTGCACTTGCCACCGCATGCAGCAACTGCTCCTGGAAGTGCAGCTCCTCCAACCCATGAGGTAGTTGCAGGCATAGACCAAAGGACCCACATTGCTAAACAACTATTCCGCCTTCTCCCTCGCCTCCGCCTGCTTAAGCAGCAATGCCCCTCCTATGATGAAGTGCTGTACCCCCCGCCTCAAGTCCTCCACCTCCTCCCTCTCCCTGGCCACACCCGCCTTCTGTTCCTCCATGCCCGCCATGACCTCCTGCAAGGACCCCAGCAAGGCCGGCCCTGCTTGATCAATAGTGACACCCTCCCAGCAGTCCACTAAAGCATCAGGAAAGCACTTCCCGACCACCGACACCAGGAAGGACCATACTGGCCAATGCTCTCCCTCAGCTGCCTGAGCTGCTGCTGCCACCAGCTGCTGCTGGGAATATACTCCCGCTCCCGCCCCCGATGCTGCTGCTGCAGCTGCTGCCATTAGCCCTGCTGCTGCTGGTGCTGTTGGTGCCCTGGAGGGTGAGTGAGCAAGCAGGACCTTAACCACCTCCATGCGCCCTTCGTCAGCTGCCCACTCAAGTGGAGTCATGCCATTTGCTGACTCTGCTGCTGCATCAGCACCTTCCCGCAGCAGCAGCTCAACCAGCTGAATGTGACCTTTACCTGCAGCAAGGTGCAGAGGCCTAATCCAGTCATCTGCGCCCTGAGCATGTACACTAGCACCTCGTTGTATGAGTTGCTCTGCTATGGCAACATGACCACCATCAGCAGCGTGGTGCAATAAAGATCGGCCATCCTGACCTGCCACATTTACATCTGCCCCAGAATCTAAAAACAGGTACACTAACTCCCCGTACCCCTTCCTCACAGCAAGAACCAACACATGCTCCAAGCCTACCGGTGTCACATTGACATTTGCACCCTTAGCCACTAGCAGCTCAGCAACTGGTACATGCCCATTATTCACAGCAGTATAAAGTGGAGTCGCTCCACCGTTAGCTGCAACATCAACTAATGCCGGGGCCTGCTCTAAGAGCAGCTCTGCCACCTGCATGTGGCCACTTGCTGCTGCAAGGTACAGGGCTGTGTACCCACTATCGGCAACTGCAGTTACATCTGCACCGCAGGAAAGCAGCAGCTGGAGCACTTCAAGCTCGCCTCGCGCCGCTGCTTCTTGCAGGGGAGTACAGCCGTTCTCATCACGCGCATCAACTTCAGCACCTCTAGCCAGCAGCAGCTGCACTATAGCAACATGGCCAGCTGCTGCTGCCTCATGAAGGGCAGTCTCCAAGGGGGCTGCTTTGAGAGGAAGACGCGCACCATTGTCTAGCAGCAGCTGCACCATGCTGAGATGACCCCTGGCCGCAGCATAGGCCAAAGGGTTCATCCCGTCCACTGTGACTAACAGTATGTCTGCACCGTACTTTATCAGCAGCTTAGCAAGTGCCTCATGCCCCTTCCAAGCTGCGATCTGAAGGCATGTACCGTGCTTGGTATGGACATCAACTAATGCCGGGGCGTGCTCTAAGAGTAACTCTGCCACCTGTGTGTGACCCCCTGCTGCTGCAAGGTACAGGGCTGTGTACCCACTATCGGCAACTGCAGCTACATCTGCACCGCAGGAAAGCAGCAGCTGGAGCACTTCAAGCTCGCCTCGCGCCGCTGCTTCTTGCAGGGGAGTACAGCCGTTCTCATCACGCGCATCAACTTCAGCACCTCTAGCCAGCAGCAGCTGCACTATAGCAACATGGCCAGCTGCTGCTGCCTCATGAAGGGCAGTCTCCAAGGGGGCTGCTTTGAGAGGAAGACGCGCACCATTGTCTAGCAGCAGCTGCACCATGCTGAGATGACCCCTGGCCGCAGCACAGGCCAAAGGGTTCATCCCGTCCACTGCGACTAACTGTATGTCTGCACGGTACTTTATCAGCAGCTTAGCAAGTGCCTCATGCCCCTCCCAAGCTGCGAACTGAAGGCATGTACCGTGATTGGGATTGACAGCATCCACGGTTGCGCCGGAATCAAGCAACAGCTCCACAGATGACAGCTGCCCCATACAGCATGCTGAGTGGAGAGGAGTATCCCCATGAGCATTTGTAGCATTAACGTCTGCTCCTTGCCGAATCAGCAGCTGCATGGCCTCCAACTGACCTGCCATGGCTGCTGCGTGGACCGCTGTCCGTCCTGCTGCTGTGGCTGCTGATATGCTGGTGCCTGTGGCAAGCAGCTGTTGAAGTTGCTGCAGGTCCCCTGTGGAAGCTGCTGCAAGCAGGTCCTGAGCGCTCATGATTGGTCAAGCGAGAGCTTCTGAGCTGATCCTGCGATCAAGTGTAGGCAGACATGGCCATTTAGTCATGTGGTAATCAAAAGTGCAGGCGGCCCTGCGTTGCCTGATCGACAGTGAGGGCGCAAGGGTGCAGGCCAAGCTCTAAGTGACCGGCATCAGCTGCTGCTTTAAACATGAATACGTCTTCACTTTGGGTAGGGATGTAAAAGGCTGAAGAGGCTTCACTCCGGCCTAGGTATGACGACATGCCGGGCCACCAACCGCTCCTTGGAACTGGCGTGGCATGCAGGCGCTGATAGCCCAAGTCCCAAAGCGAATATGCTAGGGGATCAGAAGCAACTTTGCTGCAATAGCTTACTTGAGCAGCACCGACAGTCCTAGCAGTTGAAGGACCACTCCAGCTCAAGGGAGAATCACTGCTGTGGTACACAAGCACACCAGAAGGTCGCCTAGGAAGAGACAGCTACCAGCCCAGACAGTGCGGTACCCAGCTCCTTTATGTATAGTAGTAACGGTCTGCTATGACGCGGGCGAGGACGGACCCAAAAAAAAGACACAGTTTCAAGCGATGTGTCTCAGAGACTTTAAATCTTGAGGTAGCAGCTTCGCGAATTAGCACACAGAGGTAGTGATAGAGTGGAAGTGAGAGGACGCAGCACTATTTACTGCTGCCATTGAAATACTGCCTTCGATGCCTCAAACCTGACAGCAGAACCCCGAACAGCCAGGCCACTGTTTGAAGAAGTATAAAGTTTAAAATAAGTTTGTTAGTATAGAAACGCTTGCACTTGCACTTTGTTGCCGATATCTGCTATGTTTGCTCCTTTGCTGCCCTTCACATCGCAGAGATGTAACAAAAGCTACCACAACACGAAGCATTGTTGTTGACTGGGATGCACTACCGTAGGGGCCCTTTTAGCCGGGGCCTCTCAAGAAAAAGGTTACAGGTATCGGCGTTGTCTTGAAAATGGAGTCGTCTTTCGGTGGGCCAACGGTCTGATCAACTGGGCAAGGCCGTCCGATGAGTCGTTTCTACTTCCGGTCTTGGACCCGGACGTTAAAATTTGTTTGTTTGTTTGTTTCATTCTTATGGCACTGGATACTCAAGCCCTTGATGTGATGTGATGAGGGATCCACCCCTCGCTCGAGCTGAATTGCATGCAAATGTCGCCACCATTTCAACGCGCATAAACGTGATGTTTATCAGCTGAATGTCCGGCAAGAATGCAACTGGGTACAAAAAGTACGAAGATCCCACCAGAATTCCCCGCGAGCACAGCTCCAAGCACTTCCACACAGCTGGTTGAGGAGGCCACACAAGTTGACTCTGCGCCGCAACTGCAGCTCGTCACCCTCCTGGACCCCAAGCGCTGCAGAGATAGCAGCTCCTGCCAAGCAAGGATACACCCCACAACCACACATTCCCCCTTCCCTCATGTCCTTCATCTTCTGCAGCAGTGCACCCTGTACAATAATCTGCAGCTCCATATGCATGTTCACCAGGACCGCCTTATTACATCTGCCATGAACCTGGCTTGGAGTATACAAAACGGAACCCAATCGCCTTCTGTGCAGATTCTGAATGAAAAAGCACTGAGAACCAGAACTATTGTTGAGACCGCAGCTGGAGACAAAATCAGTTTCATTCTTTCAGGTGAACCATCTCCTGTGATTCCTCCAGTACCAGCCATGACCACTTCACACAACCAAATGATGTATGTCACACAGGGAGCACGGGTGCAGGTAACAGCATGACACGCTACTGCATCACTAGGTAATTTCAGTGTTAGCTACGCACGCAACAAAGGCCTTGTTGATACGTCTGTCAGCATCATTCTATAACAGAGTGGCTGGTCACCCTGCCACAAAATCTGTCAGTGTCCGTTCGTAACCCTGCATGCCCAGATATATCAAACATGCCTGCGGCAAGTACGGGTATGTGCAAATGTACATGCGGGCAAAACCACCTAGACCATTGCCCCCCGTGCCACAAAGAAGTATGGCACATGGTTATCTTTTCGTCTCGGTAGTGCACATGCCCACAGCAGAGCACAAACAGCAGTATGATCAAGGACGTTAGCAGCATTTCTGAACAAGACAAAGGGTCATGGGCCCCACTGCATACTATTGACAGCAAGGTGCCGATCCATCAGTCCGCCAATGCATTCACAATGCTTACTTAAACACCTAAACCATCAGTACCATAAATGCACGGCAGTGTTTACGAATGGTGCTACCTTCATGCTGCTCACTGCCGACAAGGCTGGCTTGCGGCTTCCACGACAAACAACAACAATGTGCAAGCTACCAACATAAAGACCTGGTGCCCTTGCTTACAGTGCCAGTGTAGACCATGCATGTGCAACCTGCCCAACACCCCAAGTTTCAAACGCTTTCTGTAGCAGCTCAAGTGACTGCTTTCTTGTTCACTATCTTCAGACAGCCTGCTCTAAATTGGCAGCAGCTGGGGAGGCAGCACCAGCAGCAGGAACTGAGGAGCAGCAGTTACCCTGAGCCCATGGCACTACACAGCAGAGGCGACGCTGCCAGTGCGGCCTGCAGGGAGACCAAGTCAGTCCCCTTACTGCACAAACCCTATCATGGGCGCCTCAATGCTGACTGGACACCCTGGACCCCTCCAAGATCACATGCAGCCCCCGCTGCAGGCAACCGCAGCTCCATCACATGGAACATGCTTACACAGCTACGTCACATGGAATTAAAATGCCTCCCATACCCTTGCTTTGCACCTTCCTGTCGCTTATGAAGCAGGTATGCAAACAAGTATTTAGAAACAAGAGGGCGGACTCACTAAAGATTGTCAGTCTGTAATACAGATAAACCCACAGCTGCTGCTTCACCATCACCCCACATCCCCTTCCCCACGCCATGATCCTCCCCACCCTGACAATAGTACACATCACATCAGCACAACTAGCCAGGAGCACCCCACACTCTCGCCTAGATAGGCTGTTCCATGCCAAAAATTCACACTCACAGCCCCACCAGCAGTTACAGCACCATTAGCAGGTGGCTACTTGATGACAGTTGCATCTGCCCTTCCTCCTCACCACTGCTAGCCTCCCCAGCAATAGCATGAACCCCAGCACCAACACAAGGCGTGGTAACAAACCAAACCTTAGCACCAATCCTGCCAACAGCACCCACAAGCTTCAACCTACTGGTAGTCCACTTGACTTCAATACCAGCAATCAGCACATCAACACTTGCCCCAGCACCAAGCCAGAGCCCCAGCAGGTACTGCATGTTTCCTCTAGCATCAAAGCTCGAGCCCCTGGAAACCCCCACAGTCAATAGCAGCAGCCGTCTCAGCTCAAACCCCAACACTGACCAAACCAGGATCGTTCTTACACTGGCTCAGGCCACACAGGCCAGATAAGTCTATCACCAAGAGCTTAGGGACCCCTGTAACATTCAGGCTCTGGGATAATTGCGCTTGTTCAGCCACCTGTGCCTAATCTTCATGTTCCATACCTGCGCTGAAACATGTTTCATTAATCTTGCAACGGTGCCATCGTGATTGAACCCCACACGAAGCATAAGCATTAGCCAAGGCACTCAAATTTACACCCTGGAAACATGATTGACAAGAGTTAAGCACTGACTATCTCTTCTCCTGGCCTGCCACCACCATGTGCATGTAGCAGAACAACACCTGGTAGAAGAGGCTGACCCGTGGACTTTAGGCCAGTGAACCCTAGTAGGAGTAGCTACAGCTCCTTTAATCTAAGCCCAGCTCTGACTGGCTTGCCCCACTGCTACACTAGCCCGACTGATACAATATCATGACATAGCATAGTGATTTAGTCATTTGTTCCACCTCGCTGCTCTTTGTGACAGCTTGAGGTGCGGGGCCTATGGCACTTATTGCTATGGCATATCATGAAATGTAATAATAATAGCATAGTGCACTATCACCTAGTGGATGGAATCATGTACATCAAGTCCCCATGGCCACTTAGTCTGCACCATGCTGCATGCAGCCACTGCTCATTTCAACACAGCATCCATGCTGTACTCTACCGTGCCCCTAGCACAAGCAAAAGAAAGATAGTGATCAGCAATGCTGCCCCCTAACAAAAAATGAAAGGAAGATCATAAACAGCAGTGAACCCCTTTCAGCGAGAGACAGGCAGATAAGGGAGGAAAAGCCACCTTGCATACTTTACCTAATGAAAAGATAGACACACTACCATCTTACAAGGATGCCCACTGACGCCACTACAGCTGTGGACACTGACATCTAAATGCTTCTGTCAACAGCCATTGTACTTAGAGCATAGTCCAAGCAACACAATTCTGTATTGCGTTCCCACGCATCAACCAATCACCAAACAAGTAATTTTGGCCACTCACCTCCCCGCAACCAAGGTACTGCACCCAAAGCTTTGTCAGGCTAACAGCCCACTGAGAAAAGGCCAGGCACCAGATAAAAACCTTGTTTCCGCCGCCTGCCCTGCATTTTCTTTCGAAACACACACCCAAACCCAAACACCATAACCCATCCCAACCACTTCTGTGCCCCTCAAACCAAACCAAACAGCCACCTCATGTTATACAACCCAAACAATATGCCAGCAGTACTATAATGAGAAACCCACATAATGGAAAGGTACCTAGTGCAATATATATTCAGCCACAGCTGCTGACTCAGACAATCAAAACAAGGAATGCAGACCCAAGACAGAGTGCTTTTGTGGTGGCAGCGCATGCTGACTGCTTGTAGCCTGTACGCAACCTCCAAAGCCAGGCTCACACGGCTATTCACTCTATCCTACGAGCAGCAGAGGAATAAGGCTCCACCTTTCCGAAATGTGCAAGAACACCCATGCACATGTTCACTTGCTCATTATGCAGCAGAAACCTGCACACTCTATGGCTGCAGAGATGACACCCACCACATACCACATCCATACTGCAGCAACTGAGAGCCTAATGGCAGAATGCCACACGAGCGTATACATGCACCCTCATCCACTTGCAAGCACGTCCGTCCACTAGGTGCCACCACACATGCAACGTATTCAAAAGGCCGCCCAAAGACCATGAGTCGAGAAAACGTCGAAGTTGCCGTCACCATGTTAGACATAATGCTAGAGTTGTCAAGATACCACTGCACTGGCCATGGCACATTGCTATCTCTGTTCCTGGCACTGCAGCTCCTCCCACCAAGGTAGTTGCAGGCATGGACAAAAGCACTCGCTGCAGTAATTACCTAAGCCCCCTTATCCCTCATTTCCCCCGCATTTCCGCCTGCTTATGCAGCAATGCCCCCTGTATGATGAAGTGCTGTGCCCCCGCCTCCAGTCCTCCACCTCCCCTATCTGCTCCTGAAACCAAAAACAGATGCACTAACTCCCCGTACCCCTTCCTCACAGCAAGAACCAACACATGCTCGAAGCCTACCGGTGCCACATTGACAGTTGCACCCTTAGCCACTAGCAGCTCAGCAACTGGTCCATCCCCATTACTCACAGCTAGAAACAGTGGAGTCGCACCACTGTTAGCTGCAACATCAACTAATGCCGGGGCCTGCTCTAAGAGCAAGTCTGCCACCTGCGTGTGTCCCCCTGCTGCTGCAAGGTAGGGGGCTGTGTATCCATCAATGTCAACCGCAGCTACATCTGCACCACAGGAGAGCAGCAGCTGGACCACCTGAAGCTGGCCATACTGTGCTGCATAATGCAGGGGAGTACACTCATCAGCATCACGGGCATCAACCTCAGCACCTCTTTCCAGCAGCAGCTGCACAAGGTCAACATGACCAAATGCTGCTGCTCCATGTAGTGCAGTGTACAAGCGAGCGGCTTTTGAAGGGAGACGCGCACCATTGTCTAGCAGCAGCTCCCCCATGCTGAGATGACCCCATTCCCCAGCCAAGGCCAAAGGGGTCATTCCGTCCGCTGAGACTGACTCCTTGTCTGCATGGTGTTTCATCAGCAGCTGCGCAATTGCAACATGCCCCAGAAGAGCTGCGACCTGAAGGGGTGTCACGTGCTTGGCAGCAGCATCCACTTCTGCGCCTGAAGCAAGCAATAGCTCCACAGCAGACAGCTGCCCCATGCGGCATGCTGAGAAGAGAGGGGTGACCCCATTATGAGCATTCGTGATATTGACATCTGCTCCTTTCTGGATCAGCAGCTGCATGGCCTCCAGCTGACCTGCCATGGCTGCTGCATGGAGCACTGTCCATCCTGCTGCTGTGGCTACTGAAATGCTGGTGGTGCCTGTGGCAAGCAGCTGCTGAAATTGCTGCAGGTCCCCTGTGGAAGCTGCTGCTAGCAGGTCCGGAGCACTCATGCTTGGGCAAGCGAGACCTCCTGAGATGATCCTGCGATGAAGTGCAGGAGGACATGGGAGTTTAGTCGTGTGATAGTCAGAAACGCAGGCTGGTCGACCGTGAGGGCCCGAGAATGCAGCTCAAGCTTCAAATGGACGGCATTAGCTACTGTTCTAGACATGACTGCGTCTCCCGTATAGGAAGGGATGTAAGAGGCTGAAGAGACTTCACTGCAGCCTAGGTTTGGGCCACCAACCGCTCCTTGGAAGGGGCGTGGCGTGCAGAATCTGTTCGTCCAGTCTCTAAGAGAATTTGCTAGGGGAGGAGAAGCAAATCTGCTGCAGTGGCTTACTTTGAACACCACCGAAAGTCCTAGCAGATAAAGGAGCACTCCAGCTCAAGCGACGATCACACAGATGTGATTAAACATGCACACCGTCATGTGGTAATGTGGCCTTGGAAAAGACAGGTGACACTGCCGACCGGGCAGTACCCACGTCCTGTATGTATGGTAGTAACGGTCTGCTAGGACGCGGGCGAGGACGGGCTTATGTTCTGCAATTGCAAACACACAATTGCAAGGAAGCGGTGTCCGTCAGCAGGGACTGATACAGGTAGCCTTTTCGCCATTCAACACACATAAGTAGTGATAGAGTCGACCGTTTGTGAGTTTGAGAGGACGCAGCACCTGCTGCAAGCCCGACGGTACTGCCACCCTCACCTGACCTGACTGGACTCTTGCGGTCACTAGTTCGCTCGACTTGCTGCGAAGGTTATTGCAACGCTCGATGTATTCCACAAGATAATCCATACATACCACATCAAGCGCCTGGATGCCTGGTTGAAGACACCGGCGACGGGTGTTGAAACGCCTTCACGACGCACATGCTCTTCCAACCGCCGTTGTGGCAGTGGGCGTCGATTTTCTGCTTAGCATTGGATAAAATAATACAAAGAAGCGTTCGCGCTGTGCCTTACTAGCAAAAGGGGTAGGACTTGCTAGGGACGAAGTGACTGTCTGGACCACTTGCGCTCCGCGGGTAAGTTGGAGCCTCAAGCAAGAGCCTCACACTCTGAGAAAGATAGCAATAGCTAGTCCCTGCATCCAAGCATTGAGCAACCGAGAGCTTCTGCTTGATTCAGAAACTGGACATGCTTTCATTAGGTGTCACAGGCAAGTTGAGAATGTACAGAATCAACTGGTTGGCGCCACTCTGATTGATCATTGTATTCCTGACCTGCAGGTGCGTTGCTGCAGGCGCTCTTGAAGCCAGGTAGAGAGCTCTCCGTGCGTGCAACTTGCTGAGCAGGTAATTGCATGTGCTGGTTGGATTCCTGCCTTTTAACAAAATCTGAACATTTCAGCTATGGGTCGAAGAGCCAGTATTTAAAGAGGGTATTGGGATCTGTTCAACATGCCCTTTCGTGTTACTTGGCTTGCTTTGGTCCCCTGGCCCCATGTTGCCACTTGCCTTCTCTGAAACCTGATGGTCTATGCATCATGCAGTTTCAGTCCTCAATGCAGGGACATATGTCATGCAACGCATCCTACCTTCTATTCATATCCGATATTTGGGAGGCGTTATTACGGTATACTGTTTGCACCTGCACTCCCTCAGGCGTCATGTCGGACCCAGGCAGCAGTTGCGCGTTTGACCTGCTGGATGCTGCCATGCGTGACCCCTTCCTCCAGCAAGCCTTCAGGCAGCTTGACCAGCGCCACCTGTACGGCATCATAGCCAGGGTCTGCAGCTCCTGACATCACCTCTCCACCACCAGCAGCAGCAGCTTGAAAGTGAAGGTTTCCACTGAGCTGCAGGAGGAAACAGGGGAGCCTGAAGCTGCCATCAGCTTCTCTATATGGTTGCAGCGTAACATTGGCAACCTCACGAGGCTGGACCTTACCATCCGAAGGCCGATGCATACCTTTAAGGCGTCAAAGATTTTGCAAACCGTCAGTAGCGCCACTCAGCTATGCAGTCTCCGGCTTGACCTGGATCAGCGGTACCTGTCAACAGAGACCTTTGCAGGGTTCTCTGCCTTGACCAATCTGACCAACCTCACTGTCTGTTCCTGCTCACTTAGTTTCCCCACCTTCTCCTCCATCTTGGCGCTCACCCAGCTCAGGGCACTGGACCTCAGCCATGTGCATGTTGATGCTGATGGTGAGGGGCAGGGGGAGGGGGAGGAGGAGGAGGAGAGAGAGGAATATGACATGATGGCAGTTCTGACCAGGCATCTGGTGAACCTGACCAGTTTGGCCCTGGATAGCGTTTCAGGCTGCGTTGATCTGGAAGAGGGGTTTGAGGGCGTCCGCTCCTTACCAAATCTGGTGGATTTGGATATCAGGGGCATGGTAGTCCCGTCTGGTAGTCTGGTCAGCCTCACCAAAGGGCTCCCAATCACTGGGATTAAGATACGACTTGATGACGCTGAGCATGTATCTGAAGTTGCTGGCTGGTTAGAGCGCTGCGTACCCACCACTTTGAGGTGTTTGTATTTGTTCATCCCAGGGTACCCTAAGCCTTGCTTTGAGCTCCTGCCTTGCGAAGTGGCCCCTTTGCTCTCTCCTCTCAGATCAGCAGGTGCACAGCTCCAGGAGTTGGATTTGAGTTCTTTTGGTTTGTCTCAAGCAGGCAGTGTCAGCATCATCACAGAATTGACACAGCTCACCAGCCTGGATCTGTTATGCAACTTTCATGATGATGGCTGGACCCTTTTGGAGCCAGCGTTTGCTCATTTAGGGGTACTCAGAAGTGATAGGGTCCCTTCGCGTTATGGCATGCCATGGTTTAAGGTTGCTTTGCTGAGGCAGGTCCATGCTACTTATGGCATGCCATGGTTCAAGGTCGGTTTCCTGAGCCAGGTGGAATAATCACCATCCACGTGTCTGTGATGGTGGTGGCGGTAAAGCCTTGGATGAGGTGATATAGTCCGAATAGAGGGTCCAGCACCCCTTCTTCACTTATGCAGCACGGATTTTGCACTTGCGACCAGTTTGTTACTTGGGGTACGCTGCGGTTATACGGTTGTTGGTGTTGTGCTGTGGTTGGTGCGGCCTTCGAAGATGGGACAGTGCTGTGCAGAGACAGGACTGCCTGCCAGCCATACTCCAGAGCTATGAGTTCAAAGGTGTTTCCCGTATGGGTTAAGCTGGTTTACCGTGCTTTAAAGTGTTTTGTGCCGTCAAGCAGCTGCTTTTAAGTGCTAGTAAGGACCGGTACAGAAGCATTTTGGTTACATAGAGCAGGCATTAGAACGGGCATTAAACACACGATGGGCTCACTAGGGTGTATGAGTAAGCTGCTTTGGGTCCCTCTCCATAAGGGTCTCTTCATAAGCTCCAGAGTGTCTGGCCAACCGTGTAGGTGCTGTTCTACACGGCAGAGGAGTTGGATTCTGCTTAGCAGCCTGTGTTTTGACGGTTCTGGATTGAGCGGAATGTGTAGGTCAGACTCTCTGCACATGTGTAGGACTGGCCTTGCAAATGCACATGTGTAGGACTGGCCTTGCAAATGCACATGTGTAGGACTGGCCTTGCAAATGCACATGTGTAGGACTGGCCTTGCAAATGCACATGTGTAGGACTGGCCTTGCAAATGCACGTGTGTCTGTGGCAGGACTACTGGTCCATTCAGCACCAGGGGCAGAGAACTAAGTGCAGTTCATTGGTTATGTTGAGCTACACCAGCTGTGCCTTACTGAGCATCTGGTGTATCTGTTTTGAATCGTTGTGCTATTAGACTAGAGATGAACCATGCATTTACAGTTGCTGCAGGGAAATATGCAGACCTGAGAGGGGTAGGGGGGCCTATTGGGGTTCTGCAGGGGTACACTGGGGGCCCTGTTGGCAAGGTGCTGTGCAGAGATGGTAGATTAGACCCACTTGCCGATGATACTTCTGGTTTTATCCCCTTGACTTGCCAACATTACCTCTTCCCCGGCTCCAAAAGAATGGAAGCATGAGAGGCAGGCCACTGACATCATCGAGTGGCAGGGATGGACTGGAACCCACTCTTTTGGGTTGTAGGCCTCTTGCGGTATCCGTCTTAGCGACCCAGGTATTGTTTGCGCTTGGATAGAGACAGGCTATATCGTAGATGTGTGATTGTGCTAGGTGGTTTAAGACCTTTGGCTGTGTTCGAGCTGCTGGTGGTAGAGGTGTCCTTGCCTGTGGGGTGCAACAAATCCGTCTGGGAGTATCATCCTAAAGGGATGGTCCGAGTTGGCTGTGGCCAATAGGTGGTGTACCAGCTGCAAGCTGGCTTTGAGAGCTGTCATGAGTGCAGTTGGCCCACAAAACTTAACGCAAGAGACTGGGGTTGGTCTAGCCAAAGAGCATGGAGGTTGAGAGCTAGAGATTGCTTTAGCCTCAGGTATGTGGCAGCTCTAGGTCCACATGCTTGCTGAGTGATGAGGTGCTTAATTAACATACCAGGAATGGTCATTTACGGAATTCAGAAGTGTGTTCCATTCTCATTGACTCCTGCTCTCATTGACTCCTGATCTTGTCGTTCTATGTTGTCTTTGGCTCCCCATCAGGAGAAGGTTTAAGGTTGGAGGCAGTCTCACTAACTGTAGAAGGCCTGGGCAAAGCAGTATTACCATGTAACCTCGCACTGGACATGTGGCTGAACTTGGGACATGCTGCTTTTAACAATGCGAACTGCATTTTCTTGCAGACTTTGTTTTGTTGTCCTATAATAGAAAGCAAACTGAGCATCCATCATTCATTTAACAGCTGCCAGCTGTCTGCGGAAAGGCTGGCAAAGTCTAACTGGCAGACCAGCATGAAGAATTCCTGTCTGCAGCCGTGGGCCTGGGGCCCCTGGGTGGTTAAACTTTGTACGAGCGCTTTAAAGCCCCTGTTTGACTTGTGAGAGCTGCCCTTGCTTGTGCTTGCTTGCTTGGGATGCCATGTGAGCTGATGTTTCTCCTGTGGATGCATGTGAAAGGCATATGGGCTTCCATGGCTCAAATATCTTGCAAGGTTTGATGTAAGAAGGTGCCGCATGTCTTAAAATACATAGGGGGATGAGGAGGGACCCATGCAGCTCGAGGAGAAGGGCTTGCAGATGACATCAATTCTTCTTTGCAGTGTATCCTGTCCATCCTCACCTTTGCGAGCCAGCAGCCGAACTGTATGCAAACCATGCAGCAGCAAATGGATCATTCGGTCTGCGGACATTTATGCTCATCTTGTGTTAATAATGCAATGTGTGGGAGGTTTTGGGCAGATGTCAAGGAACATGCCCATGGGTTACGGGTTCTGCTGAGCGGCAGCAACACACAGTGCCCTTATTGTACGTGGCAGCTCGTATCCATCGCTTTAGCATTGTATTCTTCTTGTGGATCAGCTTTGAGCCCTTTTGCTGTTAGGTAACTGTTGTTACCCTGTGTCTTTCACAGGAGTGCAGGGGAGGGTTGTAATGCTGTTCTTGAATGCAATGTGGGTACCACGAGCCTGTGGGGTGAAGATAGATCCTGCTGGGGCGGAGCTGTTGCAGTTTAATGTACCTGTCAAAAGACGGGGAAGTTGTTTCTGTATCGTACCCCCTGGTACTGCCTGGTAGGCGCGCACTAACATGCTTGGAGCATCAGCAGCTGCCCGCTGGTGCAAGCAAATGGGAAAATAACAGCAGCAGCACAGTCAGCAGTACCATGGCGGCAGCAGTAGCAGCACACCCAGCCGAGTACCATGGCGGCAGCAGCAGCAGCAGAGGGGGTGTTCAGGGCCACATGACAGACAGCAAGACACACACAAAATGTTCTAGGTGACAATAAGATCGCAGCCAGAGGAGGAGGGGGGTGGGGAGGGTGGCATTTTTTCCTTTCTGTATGTCAGTCTATTGCAGCTGGAGCTACTCTTGAGTTTGTGCTGCTCTATTGGCCAGCTAGTAAGCCACCAGAGCAGCATGCGATAGGGCAAACCACTTGTGTTTGATCATAAGGAGTACAGCTGACATGCTTTGCTGCTGCTTATAGCCCTATTGCAGCAGGCATCAGCAGCAATGAGGCATCAGCTGACATCATGAGTCAGGGGGGGCAGCTGCTGCAGTGGATGCAGCTGGCCCTACTGCAGCAGGAGGAGATGGAGGCAGGGCATGACTATGCAGAGCCTGCTGCTGTGGAACAAGCCGCAGTCAAAAATGCTGGAGGATGGAGTGACGAGGGACAGCCGGGGAGCAGGGGCATGTGGGGCTCCTTCCTCTCATCCTGATGCTTGTGGTTCTATGGGTATTGAGCGGTTGGTGTGGACGCTGCTGCAGTCCCTGCTGCTCACTGCAGACTGGTTGGGGGTGGTAGGGGCTGAGGGGTTCCACAACATCGGCCTGGGGCTGGAGACAAGGGAAGGTGAGGGAAATTCACAGCTGAGTACGCTATAAAGCTTCTTATCTGCATTGTCTGCCTCTCGAGCTTATGCGCACCTAGTAGAACTCGGTCCCTTAACATTCAGCATCACAGCCCTGGAAGCGATTAGGAATTGGTACATTCATTTTGATTGGATATCGCTAGGCCTCTGCATTAGCAATGCATGGGAAAAGCATCTGGTGCATGCATAGCTGCATCCTTCTGCTAGGTTGTATAAGAAGTGCATCATCCGATGGTGGAATCGGGCTCCAAACGTTGGCATCCAGGTTCTCTGCACTTGTGTCGGATCATTGAGTCCATCCTACGCAGCAGCAGGCAGTTGCAGCTGGCGGGTTGAGGCAAGTTTTGCTTTATGGGGACGAGGGACTGAGTAAGGGACATTCTGCCGACTTGCTTAGGCGGGGCCATATATGCTTTGCAAATCCTGCTACTGCCTTATTCATTTACTTACTCGTAGAAACACTGTCAGTGCTTAGGGAACTAGCCAGGCGCCCTGATACCCTCTTCAGAAAGTTGGGTTGTGCACAAGGTCTCCTGTGTGGGCTGTGCGGCTGGTCACCTTTGCTTGCGTACTACTGCTACTTGCACGGATGAGCTGGCTCTCTAACACATGTGTTCACCTGTGCATGCCACAGACAAAGCTGCTGCTGAGCTGCTGTCACTGTTGCTGTCCCTTCCAGGCTGGCAGGTCCTTCCATGCATTGCGGTTCCTCTGTTCCCTGAGGGTTCCCCCAGGGGAGCCTAGCATCTGATAAGGTGGTGCTGACTATGGAGAAACCCAGTGGACATGGTGTAGAGGTAGGGAATGGGCCGGGGGGGGGGATGGGGAAGGATGGGGAAATGGGGACTGGGAGGTGGGGAAAGGGATGGTGAGAGCGGGGAAGAGCAGGGAGGGGCAGGGAGGGGGAGAGGGAGGCAGAGCGGTGGGGGGGAAAGGGGTAGGCAATTGCAGGGAGAAAGGCAGGGGCGGGGAGGGTTAAGGCAGATGGGGAAGGGGCAGAGGGGAAGAGGGTTGGGGGGGAAAGGAGGGGAGGAACAGGGAGGGCGAGGGAGGGGAAAGGGGCAGACCGAGGGGGAAGGTTGGGGGGGGGCAGGGAGGGGGGGAGAGCGGTGGAAATGAGCGGGGGGGGGGGGGGGGGCAGGGAGACAGGGGAGAGGGAGGGATGGACCGAGAGGGAGAGGGGCCGGGAGAGGCAGGGAAAGGGAGGAGGGGCAGGGAAGGGGAGGTAGAGGAGGGGGGGCAGGGAGAGGCAGAGAGGGGGAGGTAGGGGCAGGGAGGGGGAGGGGGAGGGAGAGGGGAGGTGGGGCAGGGAAGGGGAGGGGGAGGAAAGGGAGCGGGGGAAGCGGGCCAGGGAAAGGGAAGGGGAGAGGGGATGGGGAAGCAGCAGCATGAAGCGCGCTGACTCTGCAGAAACCCAGTGTGGACGTGATGTATGTAAAGAGGTAGAGTGAGGAGGGTGGCGCACAATTTGGCAAGGGTGGTACAGTGATGAGGAGGGTGGGGTGGGGGTGGACCGGCGGCAGAAGCTTCTCCTTATCCAGAAGTACACTGTGGGCATGATAGTACAGGTATGAGAGAAGGAAGGGGGGCAATTGCGCAGGAGAGGGACAGCAGGACAGGCCCTGTATGGATGGAAGGTCAAGCGAAGAAGCGTGGATTATTGGTTTATCATCAGCAACATGGACTGGCTGGATTTTGATGATGAAGGTCGACCTTGTCACGGGCAGATAGGAGCTGCGCATGAGAAGACCAAGCTGTGTGCCGAAGCAATGTTTTACAATGGACGAGCAATGGGATGAAAGCACTGCATGCAGGGTGGTCCATCTGTCTTGTCCTCCTGCATTACTGTATCACAGACCCGTTGCTGCTTTTCCTTTCATGCTTCCCAGGATTCTCAGAGCCGTGGCAGTCCTGCAGCCAACCTCTCTGACCCCAAATCTTCCGCTGCTGTCAGCCGCCACTGCCTGATACACGTGCACAGAAGGCTGATGACCATAGATAATGAAATGCTGCTGGTTGCCAGTGCCAACATGGACCAGCGCAGCATGGATGGCACCAGAGACACTGAGATGAGCATTGTCGGCTACCAAGTGGGTCACTTGATGACATACCATGAGGGTCACCAGGTGACGGAGCAGCAGGGTGACATGGTGACAACCCATGAGGGCCCAGGGGGCAGAGCAGGGGTGCAGCTGCCTGTAGGGCAGGCTTCACGGTACAGAAGAGTGCTGTGGAAGGAACGTATAAAGGTGTGAAGGGCAGGGACTGTGGGGATATGGCGGTGATAGGGTTTGTGGGGTGGTATCATCTTCGCATACATACTTCGCTGTGGAGCCACTTGGAAAAACCAGGTTTCCTGATGCTTGTTTCTTTCATGCCCTGGTGCTTCATGTTGTGCTGACTGCTGAGGACTATACTTCATTCAGCAGGTGTAAGGTTCCATATTGCTGTTTTTGTGGCAGCTTACGGACGTGTGGGGCCTATGGCACTTCAGTCTGCTGTGGCATGTCATGGTCTGTGACAACAGAGGGTCATCCTTGCAACTTCAGACGCGTTACTCCTCCTCCCAATGGTTGTCTCAACCTCTTAACGCTGAACCATAAATACACTGTTATAGCGTAAGCCTACTACACCATGATGTCCTCGCTAGGCTCCTGCGTCTTTCTTACGCCTAAAGATGGTGCACAACAGAGGTTGAGGACAGGCCTCCAGTCACTCAAAGATTTCATGGCAGCAGAACCTCAGGGGGCGCGTAGTAGTCCTACTTGTACCAAGCCTACCAACTAGCTGATCATGGCGTCCCTATTTTGTGATGCTTGCAGTGTGCTGCAGGACATGTGCCCTGGCTGTAACTGCGATCTAAACGCATGTGCAGAATGTGCCCACAAGCCTCTTTGGTACAGTTATCTTTAGGGAATGGGTTGCTTCAGGTATGCAGTCAAAGCCTGAGTTTGTCCCTGTCTTTGCCCGCCAGTGGTTTTATGTAAATTATAAGTAAACAAGAAAGTGAAATGTGCTGCAGGAATTTGGCCCAAAGCATGAGGACCCGGACCTCGGACTGCATGACCTCACTGAGGCAGTGCAGCAGCAGCAACTGGAGGGCATTTACTACATCTGCCCGCATAAGGCACTTCCTCGGGGCCATTTGATGACGTACCCTTACGAGGTGTCTAGAGAGGGCAATGTGGAGGTGTTGTCGGAATGTGAGGAGTTCCCTGACCTTGGGGGAGTGTTGTCGGGCAAACCAGCAGTGGGGTGGTACCCTACACCCTCACTATCTGAGAGGAAGGCTCAGTGCAATCTTAAGAAGGAAATGTTTGTGTGTCAGAGTGTTGGTTGCATTGCAAGCATTGTACTTAATGTGGGAAGGTGTTTACCGTTCTAAATGTCCCGAGTCGGTTAACTGTCTTTTAGACATCCGACAGCTGCAGGTGATTTCAAACCTGACGGAGTGACCCTGTAGTGACTGACAGTACAGGACTCCTGACTCTCACATACACGCACAGGACCGGCAACAGTAGCACTGAGGCGTCTAGTACCTGCTGGTGGACTCCAGGAAGAAGATAATACGGACTCGGTAAAGGAGTTGCGGTTTGCCCCACGCCGAGATAGCTGCCTTGGCCATGCTGCCCTTTCTGTCTGGATCTCCGCTAAAGGTTTCCAACCATGTCTGCTAGAGCGAAGCTCTCTCTCAAACCAAAGGCCGTTACTGCTGAGGCCCAAGGCATCTGGACAATCGTGGCACAGGCGGTAGCTAGCTGCAAGAAAAGAGATCTTCCAGAGCCCGAAGAGCAGGACGTTTTTGATCGAGTCAGTACTACATGGGAATACTACGTGGAGCACGCGGATGATACAGCCGTCTATGGAGTGCATGTATACGGGGTTAACAAGGAGGAGAAGGTCCCCTTTGTAGTGGCGGACCTTGTTGCACACTCTCAGTGGTTCAAAGCCTATGTGGACAACAGGCAAGTGATCCCTCATGGGAGCTTTCTGGGCATGATACCTTTAAAAGATGATCCTTGACACGGCACCTCCAAATTCGGCACAAGCGAGAGGACCCTGACATGACATCTGAGCTGCAATGGTCCACATGATAGGACAGCCCCTTTATCTCTGGGTCGCAAGGAGGTATTAGCTGAGGAGAAAGCAGCCACTCGAATGCTTCTGATGTTTATTAATCTGCCTATTTTGCGAAAATAGGCCTTTTGGCCTCTTGGCACATGCTGCAGGAGTCCTCTGTTGGAATTGCACAAGAGTTTTTGTGCTGACATCTCACATGCCCCATCTTGAACCATTGGGCGTTGCCAATGGCGTATCATTGCCAAGACCCATCTACCGCTAGTCATTGATTCCAGTAACCATGCACTGCAGGGGCCGTATGTGTGACCGCCAGGATGGCAATGAGGACCTGCTGTCCCTGCCTGTGCCCTGTGAAGCCAGCACTGAGACCCTGAAGCAGCTGGCAGCATGTATGTATGGTGGGGGCACCATGGAGATGACTGCAGACCTGCTGGTGCCCATGCTGCAGCTAGCGGATGGCATCCAGGTAGGAGCAAGTTAATTGCAAGCCCGTTCAGCAACACTCTGCATGGAGCTGGGTTAGCTGCTTGGCAAGGCACACATGGAGCGAAGGTTGTGCTTGCATGTCAGAGTATATTTGTTGGTGTAATCTACAGGCACTGGCTTTGTGGCTTGCAAACGAGCAAAGAACAGCATGGCACGAGGAGTGCCTTGCTTGCAACCTTATTTTGTCTTCGCTTCTCCCACTAACGCTCACACAGCTGATAGGAACCAGTGAACTGTTTGCGCATCAGACTTCAGAGCGATTTGAAATGCACCCAAAGGGGACTAAGCAGCCACTACACTTTTGGTGCTGTGAAGTTGTCCCTCATGCTGGACGCTTCTCATAAGGGTGCAAGTAAAGTTGGTGGTGTGTCAAACAGCTCTAGTGCTGTGCCTTAAAGCCTGTGTCGCTCACATGTTCCTTGGGATATGGGAGGAGGCATGGGTTGAGTAGCTGTGGAAGGCTATGAAGGGTGACCGGCACCCTTAGGGACGGGTGCTGAGGCATGGGGTCGAGGACTAGGAGGCCATTTTGTTTGCAGCCATACAGGCAGCTATATATTCTCATGCTCTCTGATGCCGTTCCGTGCAGGCCCCTTGCTTGGTGGAGGCTTGTAAGCAGTACATGCTGGACAGCTTGGATGAGAGCAGTCAGGACTGGGCTTGGGCAGTCTCTGTAGCTGGGCATGTGCTTGCAGACACTGAGCTTATAGGAGCAGCAGTATCAGAACTGGCGCGGCATGCCTTGACAGAGAACACAGCTCTGCCTGTGCTGTCTGCAGCAGTTGCTTTCCTTGCAACTCATCCCCAGCAGCAGCTTGAGCAGCTCAAGGAGGGTATCAGGCAGGCGGCAGGCGGTTGTGAAGCCTCTGAGCTGCTGTTAGTGGTCCTGCTGCTGCGCCTGGACCAGGTGGTTCGCGTTGGAGGTCGTACTGCTACAAGCAAAGCAAAGGGCAAGAGTAAGAAGGATCACTCAGCAGCAGCAGCAGCAGGAGAAGCAGCACAACTCAGGTTGGAGGAGCAGCAGTTAGCAGACCTACTGCAGCTGGTGGATTGGACCAGCCTGCAGCCAGCAGAGTTAAAAGTGCTGGGAAGCTTGCTACGAAGCTGTGCAGATGACACTGCTGGCCTCCAGCTGCTGAAGGCCTGCTTGTTAGAGCATTTTCCAGCAGCTATACAGCCACCTGCCAGCAGTGATGACGAGGAGGAAGAACAACAGGAAGGGAACGAACGGCCCTGCTATCTGGCGACATGGTATAACACCAGCGCCCGTCGCTCCCCTGGTTATCGTGCTGACATAGGCAGGGTCAAGAGCTGTGCTATTGATGTGAGAATCGAGCTGCACGTGCGTCAGGAGGGTGAGTACTGACATTCTCATTGAAGCTTTGCTGAACGCATATAGCTTTCATTGCCTATGTTTATGTCTCTTGGCTTTATTCATTTCTGGCATTTCTACGGCAATGGGACCTCTTGTTTGGCGGTAGTCTGCTTGGCACCATGCACGGGTCCATGCAGGGGTACATAGGAACACTCTGAACACGCTCTAGGATGCACCAATGGCGGTTGATTTTATGGATGTGTGCTTGATGCATGTTGTACATACTGCAGTGACTCCAACAAGTGATACCGCTAGCTCATTTACATACTTGGCAACCTGCTGGACAGGCTTGCAGGAAGGATGGATTCACTGGCAGATACGCAGCTGATTCAGTGCTTAGCGGCCTTGTATCGGGCCTGCTTCAGGCAACACGCATGCATTCAGTTTGCCTGCTTGCGTATAACCTCATGCCTTAGTGTCTGCTTTTAGCAAACCCATAACAGCAAGGTCAGCTCCTTTTGTTTTTTACTGCTCTGCATCAACATGGTGTGGTGCAGGCCTTAGAACTAGAACGGGAGGTGGGGATGCATTAACGCCTCTAGCATGACTGGACGTCTAGTGGTGCCTACCTCATTGCTTATTCCGGACTGATGCTCCATCAAGCACAAGTAAGGAGGCTTTCAGTCAAACCATACTGATACCACTTGCTTATCCTTGCACCTCCTGCAGGCATTGGGTTATACATTTGGCCGGGGGTCCCCAGTCAGCATCTGCGACAAGGGGCCACCACGTACTGCTTTTTCACGGTGGGGCCAGCGATTGCTTCAGCTGTGGACTTGTATGTGATGAACCTTCCCAAGGGATGTGCGCAGCTCATTGCAGGTCATGGCTATGGTCGTCCTGAACTGCTCTCATGGTGGCAGGGGCGTGGGGACCAGCACAGCTTTGGCAAGGTGACTGGGCTGCTGGTAGGGCTGCTTGTAGGGCCTGAGCAATGGGGTGGGGCTGCAGAGGAAGCAGAGCGACAGGGAACAGAGGGCGACTGAGAGCAAGGTATGGCTCGGGAGTCAGGGCTCTCTGCCTGTAAGAGCATTAGCAGCTGAGGTGGTGGTGAAGTCTTTACAGTGCTTGGGGATGATCGGCAGGGCTGGGCCTGAAGGTATAGCCATTAGGCAAGATTGGTTGCTTTCGTCAACACAGGCACAGATACCGGCATGCAATGGCACGTAGCGATTATGTATTTGGGGGACCCAGCAGGAGTCCATGGGAGCCTTGATTGTAACTGGTCCTGCAGTTTGGCTTGAATCGCTGCCGTGTCTCCAGGCTGCTCGTATACATGGGATGGTCATGTCATTTGAATTTAATGGACGCATGTCAAAAGGGCTGCAATGTGTATTGGGAAAGGTGCTGACTTTACGCTGACCCATTTGTGCTGTAGGATTTGCAGATAGCTGCTTTTGGCCGTTGTGTAAGTGCTCCTGAGAGCTGCTGATGGGGAATTGTAAAATATCATACACAAACAGGCAGGAAGAGAGGCCAGGCAGGGTGGAAATGTGATTTAAAAAAAAGGCAGTAACTTTATGCACGAATTGTGTGACGGGGAGGGTGTGCTACAGGGCTTTTTTCAGCAGCTCTTGGCAGTCATACCCATGAATGCCTTAATGCCAGATCAATTGGCAGATGTCAATGGGTTGGCCCAAGGATCGGCTGAAACTGACCCTTTTGGGGTTCTTCATCTGTCCATGTGCAGTGTTTGATAATTCAGGGGAGATCTAGTTTGCTTTAATGGAACTGACATGTACAGGGGTAAAGTGGCATGCGTGTTATGCATGTCTGTACCAAGAGCCAAGTTTCCAAGTTGCAAAGTTTGTTTATGAATGCATGGAATTTCGGAGGTCGGAGGAATGTGAGGACTATAATCCTTACTTTGATTTGTCATTATTCGGGGATGAATGGCAAGGTCGTATTTTCGATACCTTTTCTTCTGGACCAAGAGGTGATATTGCTGAGACATTCACTTCTGATGGACCAGGTTCCAGTATTTCTGCCCATGGAGCCTAGGTTGGCTCCGTACGGGCGCCCCCTTTGAGGGGCCATGATGTAATCGTAATCGTAATCGTAAAAGGTTGTGCAGCAGGCGGGATTGGCCCAAGGCGAATTCCAAGGGGTGCACTATCAGTGCAGCAGGATGTAGCAAATCGGCGTCCACTCTGCATTAGAAAATGGAGGTTTGTGATCCGGCCGAAGTCATGCTTGCCACGAGCGTCAACTCAGCACGAGTCTGGTTCCATGAAGATGGGAATGGGCAGGGAAATGGGGTTTGGTTGACTACCGCAGGTGTGTCTGGTCGTTTCGACCTTTTTGTCTTGTGTGCAGCCACGCCTCAAATATTGTTTGTTTGATCGTTTGTTGGGATGATGGACCAATTCGATATTTGCTTGTTTGTTTGTTTGATGGGACGAGTTCAGACTAGAGACTAGTTACAACCTTTCGGCACCCTCACGTCAGGGGATCCCTCGCAGGGCCGCATGCGGAAACGCTAAATGCATGAAACAAACCTGCGGAGTACAGAATAGGTCACACATGTGAGCAGCATGCACACCTAAGCAGCATGCATGTGTGCAGGTGCTCTCATCTGCACAGCCATAATACCGTCACCGCCGAGTGCGAAGACTATATGAGTAGCGGGCACGTGGGACTGGTACAAGTGTGCTTGGGGTGGGGCATTTACCATGATGTTTGCTTTTGTCGGGTCATGCCTGATGGCAAGCTTCATGCCATCTGTTGGTGAAGCAGCCTCCCTTCAGGCCTAGCAAGTTATTTGCGAATTGCAACTGGAACACGCTTAAAAGGGTCCGAAGGCCTTTGAGTAGACGTGCAAATGCTACACCACAGCTTCTACGTTTGGGGTGTGCAAGGTGCTTGTTGTCCTTTGGCAGATGATGCACCCCCCTGTCGACTGCGAAGGGTTTCTTGACAACCTCCGCATTCGTAGATGCTTCCCACTTGAGGGTTCACCGCGGCATCGTAGGCGCCATGGTAGGCTTGTCAGGTACGCCCCGAATCATCCCAGTGCCTATTGCACATGGACCAGGAGATCTGAGACGTTCATGAAATCCTGCACGAAGTAACGCAGGGTACCGCAGTCAATGTCTTTGAACCGCCTGCCCCTGCAGCTCAGCGTTGAAGAAGCAGCGCTGGCCCTCCAGAAAGGTACTCAACTCACTCAGTCCTGTAGGCCAAACAGTACCAGCTGTGCACAGCAGGATCTCCTCATGGCAGCAACCATACAGCCCCCCCACACACAGGGATGGTACTTGTCTGTATGTAAGACGCTCTATATGTGCATGTGTAGCCTCATATGTTATCCTTCCCAAACTGCTAGATAAAACAGTCACTGGAACCCATTACGGGGGAGCAGGTCACCATGCAGTCAAGACTCCATGGCTCTTTCCATCTCAGTAGCTTGTGCTATGAGACCCACGTGCGCATCAAGCTGCAGATAGCTTGCAACTGTTCGAGTCCTCTTCAGTACCAGCTGTTGCGGCACACTCGCATCGTTCCCCATCCCATGATGACCACTTCACAACCACTTCTAAGGCAGCTGTACCCCTGCTCCAATCATGCATCAACAACAAGGATTACACCTCACCCATGCTTCTGTCTCGTGTTGTGCTGAAGTGCAGGTTGGATTTGACTGGTGACATGGTCCATCCCCTTGGTCATGGCAGCAGAGCTAGCAAGACAGAGTGCGCTACAGCCTGTATGTCAGCCGGCCAGCACCAGCCTTGCATCTGATCACAACCAGCATAAAAGGAAGGTTGAGGAGGATGAAGATGACCTCTATGCGGAGTACCTCGCAGCATATGGGCAGGAGGGGCAAGCAGTGGTATGTGCAGAGGGATTACTGTAAGCTACTAGACTAATGTGCGCCCATGCAACGCAGCAGGCTCACTATTATGGTACTGGGACAGCTCATGTTGGCTGGTATGAACCTCGCAGAGTGACAAGCCTGGGAATGATGCTTGATGGGCTGCATCCAGCAGAAGCAGGCAATGCAGTCGCAATCGACTTGCCTTCAAATGTGGGTCGTGAATGGTCCAGCATGCCTTTATATCTTGATCACGTGTGCTCTAGTAAAGCACATGTCCCTGGAATCTCCCCCCAGATGCAACAACTCCCTTTTGTCCCTGTTCCTGGCTAAAGAGCTTACCTCCCATGGAACGGCTTCCAGGGCATGACATCATAATAACGGTAACACAGCAAATGTTATTGCATGTAAAGAAATTGTGAAGCAGGGATCTACCAATAGTGCAGTTTGTTAACTCCATCCCACCCACATTTCTCAACTTCGTCGTGTTCTGCTCATGGCAGGGCCCCACCTCTGATGCTGCTGATGCCCGTGATGCTGTCAACACTTCTGGAGCAGCAGACATACAAGATCACCCCACTGCTGCTGCTGCTGCCCCTGCAAGCACCTGCAGTGAAGCTACTGCCCCTGCTGTCACCACTGGAGAGACAGCAGCAGCAGCAGCAGCTGGTGGTAGTGGTTGTAGTCCTCCTGCTGTGCCAGCAGCTGCTGCCCGTATGCCCCCCTGGATTGAGGCCGTCACAAGAGGGAAATGCTTACACTCCCTTTAGATGCTGCTGCAGCAATGGAAGCCAACCAGCCAGGTGATATGGTCTACTTCTAGGCATGCACGTTTGTGGCACACACTGGCCAGATAAGGTATATTAGGTGAGGAGCTCAAAGATTAAAACTCAAGCAGTTGAACTCAGGCCCACAATAACCACTCCTCTAGTCATTTCATTCCCATTATTTCAGGACCACCTGCAGGTAAACAACATGCAAGTATACGTCATATATGTTCCTCTCACATGGATTTTTGTGGGTGCAGCAATTTTTGATTGCACAGGGATCTCAGCCCAGCCCTCCCCTCCTCTAATCCTCTTTTTCCTTTTCCTCTCACCCTTGTGTTACTTCTTCTGTTGTTCCTGCTCTACTTTTCTTCTTTCAGCTCCTCCCTCTATATTGCTGCTTTTAAGCCCCTCTCCTCTCCCATACCAGTTTATTTGCCTTGCCATTGTCGCGACAAAGCTGGCGAGGGCCTTTCCTCAAGGCTACCTTCAAAGCAACCGCTTGCGTAAACACTACAAGATTCTGGACTCACACGTGGTTCGGTTGCTGCTACTGCTGGCGTTTGAAATCGTCACATGCTGCTGCTGCAGCTCCGGTTGCAACTCCCAGTATTGCCCTGTAGTGCAATTAGTGGTAAACATGCTTCGTAGCAACTTGGGAAACCGAGGACGGTTTTGCTATGCCTTAACACAAAGTGTCTTTATTTTACCAGTATTAGCTAATTAAGTCGTTCTTTGACGCTGCGCAGATGTGTGTCACACCAGTGTATTGTAACCCCAGCAGTGCCTCCCATCACCTTCTTGTGAGCCCGTCAGAACCAGCGCAGCATGGATGGCACCAGAGACAGTGAGATGAGCATTGTCGGTTACCAAGTGGGTCCTCGGGTGACACACCATGAGGGTCACCAGGTGACGGAGCAGCAGGGTGACCTGGTGACAACCATGGAGGGCCTACTTAGGTGGCAGAGCAGGGGTGCAGCTGCCTAGTGGGCAGGTTTCAGGGTACGGGAGGGTGCTCTGGAAGAAGCATGTACAGGTTGGGGGGAGCGGGACTATGGGGAAGGATATGGCAGTGATACGGTTTTGTGGTTGCATACTTTGCTGCGGGTCCACTTGGCACAGCCAGGTTCTATTCTGCCGGTTTTGGTACTGAAGCAGCTTGATTGCGGTGCCTATGGCAATTTTGTTGTGGCTTATCATGGGCTGTGATAACAGAGGGTCATGCCTTGCAACTTGAAACCCTGTATTCCTCCTCCAAATGGGTTGTGTCAACCTCTTTGAAGCTGAACCGTTAATACACTTAAAGCCCTACTACAGCCTACAGATAACGCACAACAGAGGCTGAGGTCAGGCCTCCAATTATCCACTGATTTCATGGGTGCAGGGCCACATAGCAATTCTACTGCTGTTGCCAAGTCTACAAGCTGATCATGGTGACCCATGTGCTGCAAGACCTGTGCCGTTTCCTTAGTTGCAATCTAGTAAACGCATGTTCAGACTGCGCACCCTCTTTAATTTGATATTCTTTAGGGAATGGGTTGTTTCAGGTATGCGGTCAAAGCCTCAGTTTGTCCCTTGTGGGTAGCCCTGTCTCCGCCAGTTGGTATTGCGTAAGAGTTGTAACAAACCATGAACTGCCATGCTCTGCAGGATCTTGGGCCAGAGCATGAGGACCTGGGTACCTCGGGCTGCATGACATCACTGCGGCAGCTCGGCAGCAGCAACTGGA
Source organism: Pseudopediastrum boryanum (assembly GCA_963556185.1). Taxonomy (NCBI): domain Eukaryota; kingdom Viridiplantae; phylum Chlorophyta; class Chlorophyceae; order Sphaeropleales; family Hydrodictyaceae; genus Pseudopediastrum; species Pseudopediastrum boryanum. Next base: position 4,748,060 of record OY744496.1, read on the forward strand.
GGGCATTTACTGCACCTGACCCGCAGAAAGCCCTCCCTCGCGGCCATTTGATGACGTATCCTTACGACGTGTCTAGAGAGGGTAATGTGGAGGTGTTGTCGGATTGTGAGGATTTTCCTGAGGGGGGGTGTTCGCGGGCAAACCAGTGGGGTGGTACCCGACCGTGCTCACTACCTAAGAGGAAGCCGCTCAGTGCAATGTCAGTGAAAATGTCTGTGTGTCAGAGTGTTGATTGCATTGCAAGCATTACACTTAAGGAGGGAAGGTGTTTACCGTTCTAAACCGAGGGATTTCATTGGCAGAGCATTTTAATTTGTGGGGGATGTCGGGGCATTGGCAGAAAACACATAATGCCCCGAGAGTCGGTTTACGGTCTTTAGACATCCGACAGCTGCAGGTGATTTCAAACCTCCGGAGTGACCCTGTAGTGACTGACAGTGTACACAGGACTCCTGACTCTCACGCACAGGACCGGCAACAGTAGCAGTGAGGCGTCTAGTATCTGCTTGTGGACTCCAGCGGGAAGAAGTGAATGCGGACTAGTCGATAAAGGGGTTGCGGTATGCCCCACGCCGAGAAAGCTGCTTTTGCCTTGGCCATGCTGCCCTATCTGTCTGGATCTCCTCTAAAGGCTTCCAACCATGTCTGCTAGAGCGAACCTCTCTCTCAAACCAAACGCGGTTACTGCTGAGGCCCAAGGCATCTGGGCAATCGTGGCACAGGCGGTAGCTAGCTGCAAGAAAAGCGATCTTCCAGAGCCCGAAGAGCAGGACGTGTTTGATCGAGTCAGTACTAAATGGGAATACTACGTGGAGCACGCGGATGATACAGCCGTCTATGGAGTGCATATATACGGGGTTAACAAGGAGGAGAAGGTCCCCTTTGCAGTGGCGGACCTTGTTGCACACTCTCAGTGGTTCAAAGCCTATGTGGACAACAGGCAAGTGATCCCTCATGGGAGCTTTCTGGGCATGATAATTTTAAAAGATGATCCTTGACACCGCACCTTCAAATTCGGCACAAGCGAGAGGACCCTGACATGACATCTGAGCTGCAATGGTCCACATGATAGGACAGCCCCTTTATCTCTGGGTCGCAAGGAGGTATTAGCTGAGGAGAAAGCAGCCACTCAAATGCTTCTGAGCTTAATCAATCTGCCTATTTACAAAAATAGGCCTTTTGACCTCTTGGCACATGCTGCAAGAGTCCTCTGTTGATATTGCACAAGAGTCTTCTGTGCTGACATCTCACATGCCCCATCTTGAACCATTGGGCGTGCTAATGGCTTATCATTGCCAAGACCCATCTACTGCTAGTCATTGATTCCAGTAACCATGCACTGCAGGGGCCGTATGTGTGACCGCCAGGCTGGCAATGAGCACCTGCTGTCCCTGCCTGTGCCCTGTGAAGCCAGCACTGAAACCCTGGAGCAGCTGGCAGCATGTATGTATGGTGGGGGCAGCATGGAGATGACTGCAGAGCTGCTGGTGCCCATGCTGCAGCTAGCGGATGGCATCCAGGTAGGAGCAAGTTAACTGCAAGCCCGTTTAGCAACATTCTGCATGGAGCTGGGTTAGCTGCTTGTCAAGGCACACATGGTAGCGAAGGTTGTGCTTGCATGTCAGAGTTATTAGTTGGTGTAATCTACAGGCACTGGCTTTGTGGCTTGCAGACGAGCAAAGAACAGCATGGCACGGGGATTGCCTTGCTTGCGGCCTTATTTTGTCTTCGCTTCTCCCACTAACGCTCACACAGCAGATAGACACCAGTGAAGGGTCTGCACATCAGACTTCAGAGTGACCTGAAATGCCGCCAAAGGTGACCAAGTAGCCAGTATTGTTATGATGCTATGGGGTTGTACCTCATGCTGAACACTTCTTTTCAGGGTGCAAGTAAAGTTGGCGATGTGTGAAACACCACTAATGCTGTGACGTGAAGCCTATGTGGCTTATAATTACTTGGTCTGCGGGATGAGGCATGGGTTGGCTAGCTGTGGGAATTTGTGAAGGGGACCGGTGCTGTTAGAGGGGGTGCTGAGGGATGGGATGGAGGACTAGGAGGGCACCATTGCAGCCATGCAGGCAGCTATCTCCTTTCATGCTCCGTGATGCCCTTCCGTGCAGGCCCCTTGCTTGCTGGAGGCTTGTAAGCAGTACATGCTGGACAGCTTGGGTGAGAGCAGTCAGGACTGGGCTTGGGCAGTCTCTGTAGCTGGGCATGTCCTTGCAGACACCGAGCTTATAGGAGCAGCAGTAGCAGAACTGGCGCGTCATGCTTTGAAAGGGAATGCAGCTCTGCCTCTGCTCTCTGCAGCACTTTCTTTCCTTGCAAGCCACCCCCAGCAGCAGCTCGAGCAACTCAAGAAGGGTATCAGGCAAGCAGTAGGAGGCTGTGAACCCTCTGAGCTGCTGTTAGTGGTGCTGCTGCTGCGCCTGGACCAGCTAGCACCCGTTCGAGATTGTGCCGCTACAAGCAAATCAAAGGGCAAGAGTAAGAAGGATCACTCAGCAGCAGCAGGGGGAGCAGCACAAGCCAGGTTGGAGGAGCAGCAGTTAGCCGACCTACTGCAGCAGGTGGATTGGGGCAGCCTGAAGCCAGCAGAGTTGACAGTGCTGGGGAGCTTGCTACTAAGCTGTAAAGATGACACTGCTGCGCTCCAGCTTGTGAAGGTCAGCTTGCTAGAGCAGTCCGCAGCAGCTCTTGTGCCAGCTGCCAGCAGTGATGAAGAGGAGGAGGAACAAGAGGAAGGGAAGGAAGGAAAGGCAGGGACCTCCTACCTGGCCACATGGTATCCATCCAGCGTCCATCGTCCCCCTGGTTCTGTTGATGGTGCTGTCATGGGCAGGATCAAGAGCTTTGCTATTGATGTACGAGTCGAGCTGGGAATGCGAGAGGGGGGTGAGTACATACATTCTCCTGGCAGTTTTGCTGAATGCATATGAACTTCACTTCCTGCATCTGGTTAAGACAGGGGTCCATCAGCAACACTCCCAACCCGCTCTAAGATGGACCAATCTCATATATCCCTGCTTCATCCATGTTGTACCGACAGCATGACTCCAACAAGTGATACCGCTAGCTCCCATACAACCTTGGGCGACCTGCTGAAGTTTCCTTCTGTTTGCGCAGCTGCAGACATTGGGATTTACATCATGCCACCATCTGGTCAGCACCTGCGACAAGGGGCCAGCACATACTGCTTTTTCACAGTGGGGCCAGCTATCGCTGCAGCTGTGGACTTCTGGGTGCTGGACTTTCCCAAATCACATGCCAGTGGTCTAATAGTTGCAGCAGGTAATGGCTATGGTGAGGAAAGGCTGCTGACACATTTGCAGGAGGCTGGGTTCCAGCACAGCTTTGGCAAGGTTACTGGCCTGCTCATAGGGCTGCTTGTAGGGCCTGAGCAATGGGGTGGGGCTGCAGAGGAAGCAGAGCGGACTCCCTCATGACAGAGGAGGACTGAAAGCAAAGCAGGACTTGGGGAGTCAGGGTGCTCTGGCAGTGAAAGCATCAGCAGCTGAGGTAGGGGTGGAGTCTTCACAGTGGTTCAGAGAAACTCAGCAGGGCTGGGCCTCCAGGTATGGCCAAAAGGCAAGAATGGTTGCTTTCGTGAAAGCAGGCAGATCAGAGGCAGATACCGTATGCATGGCAGGTGACGTTCATGTAATCGTAGAACCCCAGCAGGTCTCCATGGTTAGCTTGGTTGTAAATGGTCCTGCAGTTCGGCTTGACTGGCTGCCGTGTCTCCAGGCTGCTTGGATACATCGGACAATGTCATCTGTATTTGATGGAGGCTTGTCAAAAGAGCTGTAATGTGTATCGGTTTGGGAGAAGTGCTGATTGTATGCTGACCCCTTTGTACTCTTTGATGTATAGATGGCTGCTTTCAGCCGTTGTGCAAGTGCTCCCTAGAGCTGCAGACGGGGAATTGTAGAAATATCTAAACAGGCATGAGGAGAGTCCAGGCAGGGTGGAAAGTGATGTAAAAAACAGGCTGGAAATTATGCATGAAGTGTGAGAGAGGGAGGGTGTACTGCAGAGCTTGCAGGGCAGGGCTGGGGGTGCAGGGACTTTGCAACAACTTTTGGCAGTCACACCCATGAACGCCCCAATTTCAGATAAAATTGGCAGATATTAATGATTGTGCTGAATGGATCCGCTCATGGATTGGCTGAAAACTGACCCTTTTGGGGTTCCTTTGTTTTGTTTTGATCCACATGCAATGTTTGATATGTTCAGTGGAAATCTATTTTGTTTCAAAGGAACTGACCTGTGCAGGGATGATGTGTACGTGTTATGTCTGTGCCTGTAAAAATGCGGTGCAGCAGGGATTGGGCCGATGGGTGCAGTATCAGCCTCTGCAGGATGTAGCCACTTGCCAGTTGCAATTGGCGTCCACTTTGCATTTAACACGTTGGTAATTCAAACTGGCCCGGTTGAATGAGTGCTTGCTCGGCACTGAGGTCAACTTTACACGTCCGGCTCCATGGAGATGGCTGACGGAGATGAGAGAGTGGTGGCGGTGGACGAGTTAGACTGGAGTTACTCAGCTGGCACTCCCAGTTCCAGTCGATATTTATAACGTTGTCCCTTGCAGTGCCGCATGGGCGGAAAAGCTAAATGCATGGAGGAAACACTGCGCAGTGCCCGAATGTTTCGCATAAATGGACTGCACGTGTGCACATTCTGTGACAGCCATGATCGTACCGTCACTCCGATGAGAAGACTGCTAAGTATTTAGCGGTCAAGTGGGACTGGTACAAGTGTGCTTGGGGTACAGTATTCGCTACTACGTCGGTTTAAGTCATGGCTGATGACACGCTTCATGCCATATGTTGGTCAAGCAGCATACCTTCAGGCCTAGCAAAGTAGATGCGAATGGCAGCTGGAACACGTTCAGCAGGGTCCGAGGGCCTTGTTTTAGATGTGCAAATGCTACACCGCAGCTTCTACCTCTGGCATGTGCAAGGTGCTTGTCGTTCTTTGGCACATGGACCCCCCTGTCAACTGCGAAGAGCTTCCTGACAACTACCGCATTAGTAGATGCTCTCCATTTGAGGGTTCACTGCCGCATCATAGGAGCCATGGTAGGAGGCTTGTCAGGTACGGCGTGGCCGGCTTTCTCCGAGTGCCTACTGCTCGTGAACCACGACATAAGAGACATTCACGAAAACCTGCATGATATCGCAGGGTACCGCAGTCAGGTCTCCTTGAACGGCCTGCCCCTGCAGCTCAGCGTTGAAGAAGCAGCGCTGGCCCTCCAAAAAGGTACTCAACTCACTCAGTCCTGTAGACCGAACAGTAGCAGCTGTGCACAGCAGCATCTCCTCATGGGAGCAACCATACAGCTCCCGCTACACACAGGGGTGGAACTTGTCTGGTTGTAAGGCGCTCTGTAAGCGCGTACGCAGGCTCAGATGTTACCTCCTCCCAACTGCTAGATCAGCCAGTCAATGGGACCTGCATTAGGGGGCCAGGTCGCCCAGTCAGGCTTCCGTGGCTCTTTTCAATTCAGCAGCTTCTGCTATGGGACCCCCGTGCCCATCAAACTGCAGACAGCTTCCTGCTGCTCGAGTCCTTTATAGTACCACCTGCGATATCGCATTGTTTCCCACTCCCTGATGGTGTCACCCCTTCACAGGCAGCTGTACCATGCTCCAATCATGCATCAACAACCAACATTACACATCATCCATGCTTCTATCTCGTGTTGTGCTGAAGTGCAGGTTGGATTCGACTGGTGACATGTTCCACCCCCTTGATCACAGCAGCAGAGCTAGCATTACAGCCCACATGTCAGCCAGCCAGCACCAGCCTTGCAGCTGATTACAACCAGCGTAAGAGAAAGGTTGAGGAGGATGAAGACGACCTCTACGCGGAGTATCTCGCAGCATATGGGCAGGAAGGGCAAGCAGTGGTATGTGCAGAGGAGTTACTGTAAGCTACCAGACGCATGTGCGCATGTAAGAGAGGATACTTGCTGTTGGTCCGGCTCATGTTGGCTGGTATGATCCTCTCAGAGTCACAAGCATGGAAATCATGCTTCATCGCCACGACCCCAGCAGGAGCAGACAATGCAGTTGCAATGGACTTCCTTTTAACCGTGGGTAGTGAATGGTTCAGCACGCTTTTATATTTCGGTCACATGCGTTTTAGCAAAGCACATGTCTTTGCAATCTCCCTTGAGATGTAACATCTGCCTTCTGTCCCTCTTTTTGGGCAAATAGCTTGTTTGGCATGACATCATGATGACACAGCAATTATGACGACAGTGTGAAGCAGGGCTCTAATTATACTGTAATAAACTGGATCCCATCCTCTGCTCTGCGCCACCCACACTTCTCAGCTTCTTCACGTTCTGCTTATGGCAGGGCCCCGCCTCTGATGCTGCTGCTGCTGCCCATGACCCTGTCACCACTTCTGGAGCTGCAGCTGTGCAAGATCAGCCCAATGCTGCTGCTGATGCTGCTGCAAGCACCCTCACTGCAGCCATTGGACCTGCTGTGATGGCTACAGATACAGCAGCACGAGCAGCAGCAGCAGTTGGTGGTGGTGGTGGTGGTGGTTGCAAATTTCCTCCTATTCCAGCTGCTGCTGCTGCACGTCCGCCCCCCTGGGTTGATGCTGTGACCAGAGGGAAGTACTTCACACTCCCTTTGGATGCTGCTGCAGCAATGGAAGCCAACCAGCCAGGTAATAAGGTCTACTTCTAGGCATGCACCTTTTGTAGCATACACTGACCGGAAAAGGTGAGGAGCATGTGCTCAAGTTTACGACTCTAGTACCGGTAATTCCCCATCATAACTCTGGTGTATGGCTCCAGGAACGCCAGCAAGTGTGGTAACCAACTGTGCAACTTTATATCGAGTCTGTTCTACGTGCCTCTTGCATGGATTTGTGGGTGCAGATTCTGTATTTCCCGGCTGCACAGGGATCTCACAGCAGGGCCCCCCTCCTCTCATCCTCTTCTTCCTTTCCCTCTCACCCTTGTGGTACTTCTTCTGTTGTTCCTCCTCTGCTTTTCTTCTTTCACCTCCCCCCCCCCTTGATGCTGCTTTGCAATGTCCCTCTCTTGCGCCCTTACTCTCTGGCGCCCTCTCTTGCGCCCACTTTAGTACGCCTTACAATTGTTGGCAAAAAGCGGCCGAGGGGCTCTATTCAAGGCTATCTACATAGCAACCGCTTGCGTATACACTTTAAATTATGGACCCCCACATGGTACCCTTGCTGCTATTGCTGGTGTTAGATTTGCCACATGCTGCTGTCCTATGCTGCTACTGCTGCAACACTGGTTGTAACTCCCAGTATTCCATGTAGTGGAACGAGTGATAGCACATGTTTCGTGACAACTGGAGGTGCGGGCCTGATGGCAGTTTGCTATGGCATACAACGAAGTGTTATCATTTAACAAGCATTGGCTAAGAAGCCGCTGTTTGATGCTGTGCAGATGTGTGTCACACCAGGGTAACCCCAGCAGTGCCTCCCCATCAGCTCCTTGTGAGCCCATCAGAAGCAGAGAGGTGCATTGTGTTTGCTGACCTCCATGCAAAAGGGTAAGCACATGAACCCAGATGCTCCAGCCTGTTGTGGTCCATGTTGTATGAACTAATTGCTAGCTAGTTTTTGCCAGCTTCCTCTGGATGTAGCTTATTGTTCCTCTGGGTGTATGCTTACTGGCCTAGGAGGGGATAGGGGGTGGTGCAATCACATGGACTGTGAACTAAGCACGAGTCCCCTGTGGTCATCCAAGTTGGCTTGCTGGCTAAGATGGAGAGGGGTCACTGCCCCAGATCATATCGTATAGCATTGGCATACTATGTTTATGTGGGATGTGCGTCATAGCAGCGGTGTGCCTTTGTTCTGGACGCTATGTCAGAAAGCAACCATGCAGCTACTGATGTTGGTGTTTGGCAAGGGGTAAAGAGTTTCAATCTGTGTGTTTTACTGGAACAATCACAGGGTGAAATGGAAGGCCATAGTTTGCCTCGCACGGGTGCCTGCTCTCTTTTCAAGATGCCTCCTTGTAACTTTATAGGTAGGCAGCATTGCTTTTAGGGGGTGGAGGGGCATAGGGGAGGTTAATATGTGCTACGCTTGTCCTGCTGCGCCATTTTTTGGAGGTTATTGGGGGCGTTTGGGGTGGTTTTTTTTTGTGGGGAGCGAAGAAATCCCAGTTCATCATCATCCCAACCTGATTGGTTGCCTGCAGTCAACCCCGTGCTCTTAAGACCCATCCACTCGAAGTTAAACCCTAGTGCAGCCTCCGATCGTGATTGCAACAGGTGCTCTTTATGGGAGTTTGATGGCTGTGTGTACTGCCTCTTACCGCCTGCAGGTACACGCTCACCCATGGTGCCAAGTTTGGAGGTGACTTCCTTGCTTATGGTGGAGACCCCCATCTGTACCATGCATACTTAGTGGTGCGGGTGCTTCCCTGGGGTACCTCACTGGACCCTCTGCTGCTGCTGGCGGTGGGAAGGGGGGTGCATGCTGCTAGGAAACACCTGGTACTGGCTTGGGTGGTACCTACACAAGATTCAGAGCAGCTTCAGACTGCGGCAGCAGGAGAAGCAATGGGATCAAGAGAAGGGGCTGCAGCAGCTCTTTCTGCTGCTGCTGTGCCTACAGCTGGTCCTGCTGTTGCTCTTGGTGGTGCTGCTGCTGATGATGTTGTCCCTGTGCCTGCGGCTGCAGTAGCTCCTCCTGCATCTGTGGCTGTTTTTGATACCCCTGCTGCTGCTGCTACTGGCGTTGGAGCTGCTGTTGTTGCTTTGGGCAGCAGCTTCGATGCTGCTGGTGCAACTGTTACCACATTGGAGAGAAGAGCAGGTCTGGTAGTAGCAGCAGAGGAAAGGGAGGGGCCAGGAGGTCTTGCTGTTCTACATCAAGAGCACGGGATGGTTGACAGCACAGGTCAGCTTCCAAGCTGGTTTATGCTGCCGCCTGAATCAGCCGTGGGCGGCTTAAAGGAAGCTACAGCGTTAGAAGGCGCCGTGGCAGCAGCAGCAGCAGCAGCAGATGTGAGTGACATGGGCAGTAAGTCAGCTGCTGCCCTTGGATGTGTAGAGTCGATGGCGGAATTGCAGACCGTGTGGGGGGTGAAGGGAGGGGGAGCTGCTGCTCCTGCAGAAGCATCCTGTGGTTTGATGTTGAATGCTGTGGAGGAGCTGGGGAAGGGGTATAAGGTTTGGTATGTTACAGTGCCTAGGGAGGGTGGAGTGAAAAGCTGAAGTTCTGGTTGCCGCCCCATCGCTGTAAAGAGGATAGAGCGGCAGGCATCACTTCCCTGTTACTTGAATGGGCCTTCTTGCTTCCAGCATAAATGGTTGATTGCCGGATGCGGCCAATGGTTTTAGCGATGCTCACTTTCCTTCTCGAGGTGTTAAAGGCCTACGCAATATACTGGATCATGGTCGACGTGGAAATCAATAAATGAACCTTTTCGGTGCCACCCTGAAGTGGCTTCGCAGATCGAATCCCCCCGTATTAACACCCGGTCGGCACTCATTCGATCCATCGAGTCCTCGAGACTGCGGTGTCCTGTCACAACCCCCTAGGCTGATCTGCACATCTTAAACACGCGTGAATAGAACTCATCTATTCTTAATCGTCAGGTTGTAAGACAGTGGTGAACGCATGGAGAACTGTCTTCGACACGGTGCCATTGCCGTACCGAAGCGGTCAGGTCTACATGGGAGCCCAACGTGCACCCAGCATTTTCCCCTCAGTCAGATGCGCAATTAGGCTCCACCGTCTAATCGACCAGCCATTAAAGCCGAAAGCTTGTAAAATCACCCCACCTTCACCACAAACAGAGGTCCTAAGACCAACTTGGGTTGGGTTTTATGACCTCTCATCTGCCACAAAGTGACATTATCCCTGGTCCCCAAAAAAACGAAAACAAATGCAGCCACAGCCAGAACCACATGAGACAGGCATGAGACTGGCATGCCACAAAGCGGTCTTACTGCACTCAAAAGATTGCCTCGCGTGGACTAGCCCAGAGCAGCAACAGCTGCTCCCCTCTGGTGCTGCCCGCCCTGCCCACTCACCGAAACAAGGCACAATATCCATCTGACTGCCGACTCTGGATCATTAGATGCATTTATCTGCTATGCACTCACAGTATACAAATCCACCCTCACCCCAACAAACCTTTCCACCGCATTATACCCATCACAGAGCCCTTTGCACCAGCCTCCAATTCATACCCACTAATCTCCCGCATGTTAGCATCCAGACGCAGCACCACCCACCCCGCCATCTCCCGCACAGCATTTTCTGAGCACAGCCCCTTCCTCTTCATTGTGCCTCCTGAAAGGTAGTCAGCAGGCAAAGCCCCACAGGCATCATACAGCAACTGATCATGGTCATCCACTCGCTCCTTTACACCTGGCACGAGTGGGTCCAGGCCACTGGGTGTGCATGACACCACCGGCAGCTGCTGCTTTAACTGCTGCTGCTTACCCACGGGACCTGTCTTATAGTCACTGCTGCTGCTGCCACCGGAGGTGATACTAGAGCTGATGGCAGTCATGCGGTGGTTGCTGTCACTAGTACCGCCTTGATCACTTGTACTGCTTGTACCAGCAGCCTCCGTTCGCTGCTGGCTGAGGCCACCCCTCCTGCTGCTACTGCCGCTCCCCCCGACTACTGCGGCTGCTGCTGTGGTCATGGCGGCCCTGATTGCTGCTGTCCATCCAGCTTGGAAAGCTCCATATCGCCTCAGACTGCTGCCCCTGGTTCTACCTCTGGTGCTGTTGCTGCAAAGCTCGCCATCAGTGCCAGCGGGAGGACGATCAACAAACCCAGGAGTCAAAGCACACCCACCATCCGGAGCAGAATACTGACCACCACCACCGCTGCCAGCAGCGGCGGCGGTATCGGCCCTCCGGCAGCTGCTGGAACTGCCTGCTGTAGCTTCTGACCTGACGCCATTGCTGCTGCATACCCCGTTCACATCGTCAGCTGCTACAGCTGCCACCTTCTGCCACAGTTGTTGCACGCTACTGCTGCTTGTCCCATCAACCTCTACATACAACAGCCCCAGCAACCCTGCTAGGTCCTTATACCCCTGCAACAGCTGCTGCTTCTCTGCCTTAGAGGCACTTGCTGCTTCCACGGGGTTCAGTTCGGAATTCACGAGATCGATTCTGGTGACGGCTAGGAGGAGGGGGGTACGGGAGGGCAGGAGGCGACGGAGGGCTGTAGCTTGACGTTTGGTGTCTTCATAGCAGGCTGTAGCGGTGGTACCCGTGGGAAGTGCAGATACCACTAGTACTACTGCTGCTGCTTGTGTGGAGATATAATCAAGGATCTTGGTGAGAAGGGTGTTGTGGGACTTTGGGTACCAGGGTGTACAGTTGCCTTTCTGGTCTATGATGCGTCTGTAACGACAAACCCCTGGCTGCTCCTCCATGCCATAATATGGGCAGGCGCGCACGACGCGCCCTCTCTGAGATTGGTGGGAATATGAAGGGCGATCCCAGCACGTGCTGTAACACTGGGGGCAGCAGCACCTGGGGCCATCGTAGGAATGGTAGTCCACAAAACACAGGACGTGCCGAACACCGATCGAAAGCGCTAGGTGTTTAAGGAGAGAGCTCCTGCCTGAGCCCTTAGCTCCAATCACACATACACGGCGGGCTGCTGCTGCCACAGGAGGCGTAGGTTGCTGATTGGGGTCTTGGGAGCTAGACGAACGGCGCCGGAAGAAGCCCTTTGGGGGTGTGCTGGAAGCTTTCTCGTGGCAGTAGCAAGCGTCTAGAACCCATTGAGGGGAGCGGGAGGGACAATTGGCCCACGACACCTGAGCTGCTGTTCTGGCAACTGCTTGGCAATGCACCTGCATGAATGCCTGAGTTTCAGTCACGCCAGCTCGGTACGGCTAGTACTAGCGGTTTAAACATACCTCTTTCTCTGCTGCTTGTTCTTTCCAAGGTTTGCAGACTGCTGCTGCGCGTGAGAGGTCTCGGAAGGACATGTACTGCATCATGCGGGCCACAACGTCCATGGGCACCTCCCAAGCGCCGTACTGGTCGCCAGACATTGCAGCGTCCTTCCACTTTTTGGTGTCCTGATGGTACACTGCTGAAAGCACAGACTAGGTCGACTGAAGGACAAGAGGATGAACCGATGGAACGCACCAGTAGGCTTCCAGCGTGCCGCCACTGGTACCAGCATCGCTCGATGTCGGGATCCTACTGAACAGCATTTGCTTGCCCTTAATAGAGACACGAGACCCTACTGTGGGCAGCTTGGCAAGTGCTCATAGCTTCCGCTGCCTCGAGACTGTAGTGCCAAGCTCTGGTGACACAGGTACTGCCGAACTGACTCTTTTCTATAACCCTCCATTGACACTGACTTGGCCTGGCACGTCAGTTCCTGTCTTGAGGCACGCAACAATGACTTCAATGTCGAGAACTCCTGCTGCCTACTGAAACCAAACCTGCTCAGTACGGATTTGTTTGGTCTGATCCGTGTTGGGGTCATTGCACACATGTGCTTTCATGTTATGTACTAGTTATTGGCAACAACTGTCTCATAGTAAGGCGTCTGGTATTCTATTTATGGCATTTCTGGTGGAAAGCTGTGAGATGCGGGGCCCACAACAGGTTCATGTCCTTGGCTTGCACCAAATAGTGCGGTTCATGGGTGCTGCATACGTCCTATCAAAAGACCCACACCTGGTGCGTGCCAAAGGACCTGCTAACAATAAAGTAACCCAACTACACTCAAGGGATAACCACCCACCCCATAAGGCGTGTTCTACTGACCTAGAAGGTGTACTGACTCTGACAGTAAGAGAGAAAATGCAACATCAGTATATGCATTGCCAATGTTGCAACTGCACTAGGGGCTGTCAGTGACAGTGCACAGCATGTCAAAACCCACTGCACAACTCTGAAACCACCCAAAACCCCTTCCTGACATTTGTTGCAAACGCCACACATAACTCAATGAAAACAGTAACCCCAGCACAGGCCACCTACCAAGCTTGAAGACCTTGTGATCATGCATGTATTGCCATCATCTGACAGTCCCCTAGTTATATAGGCATCACCAAAATCTAGTTCAGGTGCACCAAACTAGCCAGGGCCGAAAGTACAAGATGATTGTAGATGATGAGCTCCCCTGCTCAGCAACAGCGGATGTCTTAAAACCCTCAGGCAACAATGGATGCTCCCCTTACTGATATCTATACGTCCATGCCATCTATTGCACTAATATAAAAGACACCGATTGAAGCTTCAAGGCCCATAGCACTTCTGCCTCTTGACCTAAAAGTCATCTCGGACCTAATCCTTTGGATTAGTACTGCGTCCTTCTCACATATAACCCTAAACATCCTGATAAAAGGCTATCACAAGTGCTCAAGAGGCATTGCCGAGTTAATCTGGCCAGGAATCTCCCACCCAGCTTTGCTGCAGTTGGGCAGCGCGCCCCCACCCTCACCTTCAAAGCCACCAGCAGTGCAGGTAGCTAGACATGTCTATCTTCAAGTCTTCCACTAACAAAGTGCATTGCATATGCACAATCCGCCTATCCGCCTTTCCCACAGCATTAGGGGGAGGTCATCCTCACTCAGTGGACCTACTTTCTTTTGTACATGTGGTCCAGTACACGTGTGTGTGTGTACACGTAAGCAATGTGAGCCCACAGCAGGGGGTAAGTGTGCTGGCAATCCGAGGAGACCCAGCTTGCCATAGCCTAGGAAATGTAGTGCCATATTATACAGGTCACATAACACTCAGCTCCCTGTTAATGGGAAGGTAGTATCCATTGGCCGATTGATGGGTAAACCCAGGCGTATCTTTGGTTCTGTTTGATGGCAGGTGCACCTGCTGCTCCTGCTCCTGCTGCTTTTGCTGCCCTGCTGTGTAAGTAACATGTGCTGCTGCCCCGCCCTGCTGCTGCTCACTCCTGCTGTTGCTGCTGCTGCATGATGTGGCGTACCTGCTCCAGCCCTCAGTGCTCCTGCTGCTGTTCTGCTGCAAGGAGCGCACATATGCTGGAGCGCCCTTTCCTACTGTTGAGACTCAAGGCTGCTGCAGCAGCTGCTAGGCTGGTGTCCTGAGCAGCAATGACAGAGGCACTCTGACAGCTGGTGACAGGCACATCACCCGGGCCTTCTGCTACTCCCCCTGATCTGGATAGGAGCGGCGGAGACAGGTAGCCACCCAGTGGACTGCCCGGGCTGCCATCAGAACCTGAAACAACACAATCCAATCTCCTGGTGTTATCCTGGCAGCATGGGAGTGCATTTGGTATCTGGGCCGGGCTTGATAGCACGCTCAGTCAGCCTGGTGATCACTAGTTACTATAGTATGGGGACTGCCTTGCGGTACAAATGTCGGGGCGGCCAATGTGGCAAGTTAAGCTGCAAAAGCCAGGATTAACCAGACTGCACTGCTTCAATGAGTTTTTTGTACGCAGTTCCTATGACTCCTTAGGCCAATGCCACAAGAGGGGGTTTCCTAGTAACTGCGACGTGGCATGGGCAATGTTGGTAACCATGCTTCCTCAAAGCAGCTGTTATCCCGGCAATCTCTATGAAACCATCACGATGATGTCCTCGGGCAGTGATTTAACAGCCTGAATCTGTCAGGCTCAAGTATGGGCTACTGAATCCCAAGGCCTGCGTTGAGCACGCATGGCAATGCCTTGCCAATGGAACTTGAACTGTGTGCCAAATGTTTCAAGTGGCAAGGTATAATCATCAAGGTATGTATGTTCAACTACATTCAGCAATGGGGATGGTTTCTTTCAGCTCTCCTCACCTAGGAATGCTGTGAAGGATTGCCTTGGTCTCATTGGTCTTGGTGACAAGGAGCCAGCAAGGATGGAGGATGTGCTGTCAAGGATTTTGCGCCCTTCATGTGCTACTCCTGCGCCATGATGACCACCAGCTACTGGAGAGGGGCTTCCTGAGTGCCCAGGCTCGGGGCTAGAGCAGGAGCTGGAGGGCCAGCCCATCATGGGGTCTTCAAACCTGCCCTGCGATGTGACAAGGTATGGCTTGTGGTAAGGGTTTTCACAGACGGTAGGGACTAATCCCGTCTACCGTGCATGCATCATGCTAGCCAGTGGGTTCTGATTGTCATTTTAGTGGCTTGTGCACTGCTTGTGCTCTTGTGCAAATGATGGAGATAGCCGGAATGTATTCCGTACGGTGACTGGGAGTGGGGATATCCTTGCTTGCAGAAGCGGGTCTCCCATGTTCCAGCAAGCCTGCAGTATTTGGGTCCCAGCCATGCCTCATGTTCCAAATGGCACCATTTGTGTACATTGCTTTACAAAGTGACCTGATTGGCATCTAGTCATATTTTATCTAGGAGCATTGCTAGTGCAATTCATTTACCACAGCCGGGAGGGCTCTTAATCCCTTGCAACGTTAGATTACAATCTGCTGTACTTACTTTTGGTGTGCTTACAGACATTCTTGGTGACTGCGTAAGGACGCTTGGTATGATTATTGATCTTCTCCTCCCTGGCGAATTAGTCTCTGCATGCCCTTCTGCATATGGCAGAGGACTTTGACCTGCAACATTGGGCAGGCTGCCTTGCCCATGCCTGGCCACCCATTCTGCATGGGACGTACAATCCGTCGTTAGTGACCCGATGCGGTTGCGCTTGTAAGCAGGCTCACAGCCTCTGTCTGCCAGATGCTCCGCCATGTAGCTCACTGAGAACACTCGTAAATTGAAGCTGAGCAATGCATGCTTTCACCGCAGGTGTTTGATGGCTTGGAGTTCACGTTGTTAAACTTGCAGGCCTATGCTGGGCATTCTTCTTTGCGAGGGAATCGAAGGCAGTAGCATTCCGCTCCCAGGGCAGGCACCTGCCGGCTGCAGCAAGGCCAAACTACCTTCCCGTCAAGGAAGGCTCTGTGACTCTCTAAAAGTCATTTTAATCATATGTGTACTTGCACGTGGTAGGTAATTTTCCACAGAAGTGGTTATGTGACTCTGCATAACAATATCGCATGTTTGGCCGAGACTCATGGGTCACTTACGACAAGTTTCCCACGCCTCCCTAGGTGGTACATCATCAGCAGGTCCATAATCATGTTCCTGAAAGGCATCGCCATAGGTCCCGTGGTCAAAACGCTAGTCTCGCTCCGGAGGTGACATGGGCGCGAGCAAAGAGACCCCGCAGCCCACCAGTCGCAACCAAAACCAATGCCAGGTCCGGGCTACCAAACCCAACATACACGCTCACAACTGGCAATCCTCAGAGCCTCACCGCTGGCGGTTCAGCCGGCTCACAGTGAGAGGATACGTAACCCTGTGCATACATCTGGCCCAGGCCATCAGATTTTTTGCAGCCAGGCGCTGCAACGCATAGGGCACTCATGCCCATTAAAAAGAACCTCCATGCCAACCTGCCATGCAGCCACATCAACTCAACACCTCCTTTCTAAGGATATCAAACATGCCTGATGACCTAGCACTATGATATGTGGCCATTTCAGCCACCCACACGCATAGGCCTTTCCAGCCACGCACCCGTGACCAACCCTCTATCTAACTGCAATCTCCCCATCTGCCACATCCCACCACAGCACTTGTTCGTTTGCCAAGCTTTCCATCTCCGGCATTGCTCAGGATACGCAAAGAAAAGCTGCATACAACACCCCACCCCCCAGCCTAACCAGCAAGCATCATCTCCCCCGTGCATTTAACGTATTTGACAGCCAATCGAGGCCTTCAAACAGCCCCTCTCCTTTAATCGCCGACGTTTTGAAGATTGCCCAATCACGGTTCTTGATGTCATGTAGGCCCATGGCCTCTGCTATCTCAGCATCTGAGAGCGCTCCTGGCAAGTCCTGTAAACAGCATGGACACGGACAGCACTGGTAAGGTCAAGGTTAATAAACATGTGCATTCACAAGGGCCGTGCACTCAACAACACCATACTGCAGGATTTATCAGCTTCAATCGCCAAGCGTGCCAACGCTTGTTCCTTTCAAGGGTTGGGAGCCCAAGCGCATAAGACCATATAGCATGGGTGTTTCAACTTACCTGTCCAGAAGTACACGCTAGCGTCACATATGTTGTCCACCATGACGTGTCGCCCTTGCAATGAGTGGCATGAGGACCCTTGACCACAAGGCAACTGGCTAGACCACAGCAACATTGCATGTTGCAGTGCAGCCCACATTGCTCATAAGATCTGTACATCAGTTTCACATCTGCCCCTCTACATCCCAATCCAACCTCCCAACCTTCAGCCGACTTCTAAGAGGAAGGATCCCAAAGTCCCTTGCCCAAACGAAGTGTCTGCAGTAAGGGGCGATGTGCAGCATCTGCTTGCACTTCTTGCCTTCCTGCTACTTTCACTGCTCGCATAGCTAAAGCTGCTGCTGTAGCCATTGCTGCTGGCTGATACTAACTTCGCTGCTGTGCCGCTATTTGCCCAGCTACACGCCACATGGTCGTGCAGCATCTGCATAGATGATGGAGAACGTGCAAGTCCCGAGGATGACTCACATTTGCCAAGAGGGGCACCAACAAGGTCATGACAGCACCCGCTAAAGCACTTGTTCATGTCAGCCCTTACTCAAGCACGTATCCAGACATGACCAGCTGCTATGTAAGCTACCTCAATCTGCCCATAGCTGCATCTTGATCATGTAATGTAGATAGAAACCTTACTGCAGATGCGGGGTACTACAGCCTGTTACAGGGCATTATACAGACTGCAAAGACCATACGCCAGTGCCACGCTGCTGCTATTGCTGCTGCTGCTGCAGTGCTTCCTTGGTCCAACTAGTGTCTGCCGAGCTGTCCTCGGGTAAGAACACATGTTGCTTCAGGACTATCCCTCACAGGCCTTGAGATTAACCTGTAGCTGACGGCCAAGCTGTTGCTGCTGACGTAAGATTTTTGTCCTTGCTGTGCAGAGTACCCACCTGCTTGTTTGCATACACCAGTATCAATGCGTCCTTGAGCTCGTCCTCTTCAAGGATTGCATGGAATTCTTCTCTAGTGATGCCTATGCGCTCCACATCGCTGCTGTCCACCACATATATGATGGCCTGTGTGTTGGGGAAGTAACACCGCCAGTACGGCCGGATACTTGTCTGACCACCCAAATCCCATACTTGGAACTTGATGTTTTTGTAGGTGACTGTCTCTACATTGAATCCGATAGCTGCGCAACCAAAGCAGGGGCAGTTCAGCAGTGGAAGAAACCAGTGCCATGCAACTGCGGCTGTTTACAGGTAATTGACCAGCGAGGTGGCTTCTAAATACTTGTAGGGAGTTTGTGCTGTCAAGCTGGAGGCTTTGCTTACTTGGTATTGTGGAGACCACTTCTCCTACTTGCAGTTGATCTGCGAGACCATGGGTACTCGGTTATGGATGACTGGCGCATCAGTTAAAGACGTTTAAGACTGTACACCCACATAGAATTGTGGTCTTTCCAGCGTTGTCCAAGCCTAGTACTAGGATCCTAGCCTCTTTCTCCCCAAAGTAAGAGAGCATGCGACTGAGCCAAATACCCATCGGATTGCCTGGCCTATGTAAGCGGATATAGTGTAGTTACATATCCAAATAGTGCTGTTGTAGGGACCAAATCGTCTTGTTAGCAGCCAGACGAGGCTTGATAGCTTAGACAGTCGACGCTTCTTGCATGCAGGACTGTCAGCAAGCAGTCTCAAGCATACTCCATCATAGGCATTAGATGCTTCCCAACGTTACGATGCACAGAGACACCATCGTGGAGTACTGTCGTCGTGTACGTTCGTCGACGTTGTTCCCAAATACGGTTGTGCGGTTCAGTACCTGGCAGAACCCTAGGTTTGCCAAGTGAGAAAGTGCCTCACTGACGCAGATGGTGCGTCAGGGCCATCCCTAGCCAGGGAAGTCCAGACGATATTTGGAGCACCGCTGGAGAAAGTAGCTGTGCTTTCAACTTGATCGGAAAACGAGACTTGTTTGTATAGACCAGAAGCCCCTGCGTTTCTTTTCTCCACAGAACCATGGCTCTTATGCCGGTACACTGTGGTGCTTCTGCACCTTGTTGCACTGGCAGATTCAGTAGATCACCCTTTACTCCCTGCAGAGTGGACCGTAAGCACAGACGTAACGTTACCGTGGCGGTGTTGCAGCAGGATGACCCCACACAACGCAGCGACAAGCAGCTTTCGAACATGAGACAATACCTTGAAAACTTGTATACTGGGGTGGAGGAGCATCCTGTGGCCGTCCGCGTCGTGCCATTGGAAGAGAACGATTCAGCCACTTGCTGGCATTTTGCTTATGGTGCAAACATGAACTTCGAAACTCTAAGCAAGCGTGGTGTCCGGTGTATAAGTAGAGACCCCGCCATGGTTGTCGACCCTGATGTGAAGATGGTTTTCAAGCACAGAGGAGGTGAGGAGGGGGACACAATGGGGTTGATATCGCTAGACTGGGGCGCGACTTTAGCAGTACCCAGTGACCAATCAGCGTTGGGCGTAAGGGTTTCCCCCTTCGGGACTGGCAGGCTTGTTTTGTTGGGTCCGTGGATAGACGTATGGCATTTCCTGCAGGTTACGCGACCCTGCAGAAGCAGGACAAGCCTGGCAAATTTCCCTCTTACCGGTCGCACGTCCATGGAGTCCTCTTCAAGGTGTCTAAGGAGGACATGAAGAAGCTTTGCACACGCGAGGGAGGCTATGCTCTCCAGGACATAGAGGTGAGTTGTTTATGCAACAGCTGCTCTACGTGACGCCGCCTTTGGACCAGCTGTAGCTGAAGGCAAGGCTGCCTCAAGTCAGCCCACCTGTACAGCTGCTTCGCACTTTGATCAGAGGATTTGTTAGCATGCATGCATGCAAGCAAACATGTCTCAGGCAGGCCTGAAGGTGGCCAGTTGACTCGATGTGTCTTCTTCGTCATCTGGTGGTTAGACATTTGCTGGTTGCAAAGCATGAAACGTACAAGCACGACAAGCTCTGCACCTCGATTAGGTAGTCTTCTTCCCGATCTGCTGCTTGATCTGCATGACGCATGGTGCTGACAACGTCTTCACCTTCCCTGCTGCTCAGGTTGACACATACGATGGCAGACGAGTCACAGCCCAAGCCTTTATCTCAGGTCCTATGTCGCAGCTGCCAGAAGAGGTGAAGCCCACAGAGCGCTACATGCGGCTCTTACGAGCTGGTGCTGGAGATAACTACCTAGACCCTCTGTACCAAGCTTGGCTCAGCAGCGTGGACACTGTACCAAGTGCTGGTCTAGGCGCTGAGTACTATGACACGCCAGCAAAGTACATTGCATACTCATTCCTGGCAGTTGTAGGCTTGCTCAGTGCAGGCTTCTTTGCACAGCATATGTAGGGGCAGCTTCAGGAACAGTGCTGCTGCCTGCTGCTGATGCTGGTAAACCGTATGGTAAAGCCCTGCGGCTCACACCAGTAGCACTTTGGCTGGGAGGACAGGGCCTTACTGACAGGGACGCTGTTAGCTATCTGTTTGTAGACCCAGGGGAGGGGTAGCAGCAGGATCGGGGGTATGGGCTGTGAACCCTCAACAAGGAATGACAGTAGCAGCAGCAAATGGGGTGTGGCCATGTGTTCCCCTTGGCTATGCCTATGGTGATGTTTTGCTATGTGCTGTTTGGAGTTCTTAGTACAGCAGCAGTGATAGGTAGAGGTTGGGCATCTGGCTGAACCAGGGGTTTTACAACAATGGCTTTACAATAGAAACCCAGAGAGAGTTGAGGTAGAGAAGTGTTGTTGGCTGTAGCTTTATACAAAGATGCGCTGCGAAGGCGCTGTTGACGGTGCTGCAAGATGCACCGCCTTCCTCATGATGTTGAATGCTGCAATTCCTGTATTGTGTGACGCTTCTCGTCCTTGCCATGGGTAGGGAGTGCACAGCAAGTGTCCTGCCATACGCATCTTGTATGGCAGGGGGGCACATGCCCACGGCTAGGGCCATGCACGCAGGTTTTTTTTGCAGTGATACAAGTGACGGCGAAGGCTAGTGATTTGTGTGCCGTGGTCATTGACCTGTTGAATGGAGTGAGTGTGCTGAGTGTCAGTTGCCTGTAAAAGCATCTTTGCTGTGCTGCGACCTTTCTGAGCTGATCCTCTTGGATGGCTAGGACAGTTTCAGCTGGTGCTTATGGGATGGGTGGATGTTGATGGTTTCTGGTGACGTGGTGGCTGCTAGGTTGACAGCATGGTTAGCATATGGGGTGGATGGAGGGCAGCAAGGTTCTGCAAGGCTGCTTCATTGACAACTCAACTAGGCCCTCTCTTAATGTGGCAGGAATTGGCCTGCCAAGTAAGATGCAGAAGGGCAGGCCTTCACAGTCGTCTGCTGGCGCAAGTCATGCCTGGTTAAGTTGGCATCCCTGGTCAGGCAGGCTGTTGCAGGTACATGGCATCATTCACTTGCCAGTACCACCCTGTACAGCAGGGCATGATGATGGAATCAGTTCAGCCCCCAGGCTGCAGCCGATCGCTTTTGCACCGATGGCCAAATGCATTTCTCTCTCTCCGATATGTTTTCGACAGGCTCTTTGATGTCTTTTGTTTGGAAGGTGTGACCGACAGTGTTTTCTGGCTCATGTGGTCTTTGCTTGGGCCCAAAGGTGTCAGACTTGGTCAGCGGCTGAGTCATGGGCTGACCATAAGGGGTGGGTGGTAGTTGATAGGAAACCAACTTGTTTGATGTTAGGCACAAGTGTTGCTGTCTCTTCATCAAGTAGGGTCGACTCCCCGTGCCCTGCTGTTATTCATTTGGGGTGCTGCGCTGCCTGGGCTCGTGTGAGGGGCGGCTCAAGCCTAGCCGATTTGATTCATGTGTGTTACATTCTTGCTGTCCTCCACCGCTTAAAGGGCGGCAATCCATTGATCGAGGCAAAGTTGGTAGATTGCACCAGGTTGGTGACAATGCATTTCACAATGAGTTGAAAATGAGCAGCTTTCTGAGATGTGATAGTGCTGGAGGGAGTGGTTAGAGAACCTCCTTGACAGCGTCCGTTCTGACCTGCGCTTCGTGAGGCAGGTGTTGTGTAGTGCGGTGATGTTGCTGCTGCTGCTAGTGTTGCTGTGGTTTGGTTCTTTGGCCCAGGCATTCCTGTGGCTGTATATGAGCTCTGAGCGGTGGAATCTGTGATAGTCGTGGTTGCAGTCAAAGCTGAGCTCTCAATGCTCTGTAACCTGCAGTGTTTGCGGTTGACAATATGCCACTGTAGGGCCAGCGTGTGCAAGAAATCTGGGGTTCCATTGCACAGGTTTGGGTTATTGTCATATGTGATGGGAGCAACGTCTTACATTTTGATTTGGACGTGTTGATATGATTGTGCGAGTGAGCACCAATATGCCACCAATGTATTTGGCTTGTATAGGTACCTTGCAGGCTGTATTTATTGTTTCGATGGCAAGCTGCACAACTGACAAATTGTATTTCAACTGAGGATGTGCCAAAGAAACTGCATGTGGCAGCGTTCTGCAATGTGCTGCGGGATGGATTTGCTGTGTCACAGGATTGAGGGCCATCTCTTTGGAAGATAAGGGCTTGCAACTCAGACACACCACTGGTAGCGTACTGCTGCTGAATGGTGTGATTGTGGAGCAAGTAGCTGATGGAGGGGGCAAACTTTCCAGAGGATACGCTGGGGCACCATCGTCCCATTGACTGTTGATAGGAGTTCAGACACTGAGGTCAGCAGTTTGAAGCATGGCGACGGTGTGAGAACTGTGGCTGCTGTGTGAAAGCCATGCACTCTAGAAATCAATATGCGAGGTTTGCTGTGATTGCGTGGTAATGGTCATTTTACATGTGATTGCTTCGTGCAGAGATCTATCGAATCACTGCACTTTGATAATGCTGGTTGACAAGCATGGTCATGCTAGCATGGGCCATTCTGGCTCGGAATATCTTGTGATACATTCTGCCAACTTACACATTTTGTGGTAGTTGAAGTAGTAGTCTGCAGTTTTTGGTGTGAAGCAACCCGGCCGTGCTTTAAGCTGCAAGTGAGCATAGCAGCCTTTGAGCATGCTCACCCTATGATCTTTTGTATTGTGGTCTGCCCAGGGCCGCCATGAGAAGGGCGGTGACAAGTGCTGAAATTTCACGTTAGGTTAAACAAGTGGCTGCTGTGTTAGGTATGGCAGCCTTGCACACACTGCACATGCTTGATGTATCTAGCATGCATTGTGAAAGAAGAGATGAGAAGGGAATGTGCGACGACACTATATGTGACTCTTGCACATGGTTGCGGACAGTCAACACACCAATTGGCAACAATGTTCTGATCAATCGTGTGGTTCTGGTCTGGTTAATGATGCGGGCAGCTCCTGATCTTTGGTATCAAGGTTGGAGAGAGGAGGTATCCCTTTGTAGAGATGATCCTGCAAACATGCAGACTTCTATGTATTCCCACAGGACGTTTGCAGCAAAAGCAGTTGGCGCATCTTGCTGCTCATCATTGATGGTTACAGTTGGGCCCTTGGAATATCAGTTGGCAGTGAATTCTTGTGGTAGGCCGCACCTTGGTGGAACGCCTGCTGGAAGATCAGTTGGCAGTGAATTCTTGTGGTAGGCCGCACCTTGGTGGAACGCCTGCTGGAAGATCAGTTGGCAGTGAATTCTTATGGTAGGCCGCACCTTGGTGGAACGCCTGCTGGAAGATCAGTTGGCAGTGAATCTTGTGGTAGGCGGCACCTTGGTAGAACGCCTGCTGGGCATGACTTAAACGCCTGCTTCCAATTGGTTTGTGTTTTTTTGTTACTTAGGGTTTATGCGGATGAGGAGCATGTGCACGTCCGGCTGGGGGAAGCAATGGCAGCAGCAGCAGGTATAGCAGACGTTGCTCGGCTGAAGATTGTTTTTGCATGAGCAGCAGTCGTCCTGCTACACGGCAGGAGGCAGCAGCAAAACTCTGTGCAGTCGACCCAGCAGCGGGCATGCATGACAAGCAGTGGCTTGGGAGTAAGCCCCAGCAAAAGCAGCAGCTCCAGAAACCTACTATGTAAAGGCACAGCAGCAGCAGCAGCAGAATGATTCAATCTACCATAGCAACAGCAGCAGTCGCGCCATTGCAGTTAGCAGCATGTTTGGTACTTCTAAGTTAAGCACAACGTGAAGCAGCTGGCAGCATGAGATCCTTTGGGCCAGTTGAAATCCTTTCCCAGCGGAATCAGCACAACAGTACCAGCAGCAGCAAGAGAAGCAGCAGCCGGCAGCCTTGGCTGTGCCGTGGTGCCAAGCACCAGGGGAAGCAGTGCAGCAGAACCTCCATATATCAGAGCCGAGTGTTGGTGTGAAGTACTGCATCCGCCAATACCCACGTAACGATTTTGAAATTCTTAAACCAATTTTAAGAGAGGCCCGGACAACATAGTTTGAGGGCCACAAATCAAGGACCTGACATGCATTTGCCGAGAGCAGTCGTATATGAGGGCAGACGGCAGGTTTACATTTGGCCTCCGTGCTCGTCACGGATGGATGTGTTAAGCCGGTAAACCACGAGGGTTAGTTCTGTGACTTCCGACTCGGAGGAAAGCCGCCTGCTCTAATCTGGTGCTCACATGTTTTTCTAGGCCTCAAGCGGTTGCAGTAGCAATCAGAACTCTGTTACCCTTCATGTATCAGCCATACTGCCAACGCCATTGCATCTCTGCGACAGAAGGAGCAAGCTTGGCTGATGGCAGTGCGCAGCGGCGGTAGCCAAGATCTTCGTGAATGCACTCGAAGAATGCGCTCATCGTGCTTTCACCAGCTCGCCTTCGTATAATATATGACACAGTCAGGTCCCTGCGTCTCTGGTGGACCTGCCTCGCTCCCGCAGCCGCTTGATTAATTGCTTGATTCTTAGCTAATACACCTGGTGCTCACAGTATGCACGAGATAAGAGGTAAGGATCTTGGCTTCAGCAGTTAGATTGTCCCTTGCTCTGGTTGGCTGCCATATGCAGGACCTGGAGCCACAACGCAGCAGTGCAGCTGAAGACACAACGCCATGCGCGTGCAGTCGCGAAGGCACTCGCTCAACAGCTTGGAAAATGCCGATCTAGCAGTCATGGGTGTAGCTTAGAAGGCATGTATCGTGGCCGGGATGCTTATCACCAGCTCGATCTTGCCACACAGGAGTGGTCATCCCCAACTGACATGCAGCGCTGTCCAGCAGCAACCTTCGCAGGTATTGCCAGAGCGTAGAGGGCCCATTGGTTGCACATCCCGAATGGGAATTCTCGGAGTTGTGTTCGCACAAGAACTTGTGGGGTATGAGCGTGTTTGCTGTTACGCAAGGCTGCAGACGGGCAGCCGTTTTGTCCTTGTGGCAGATCAGCACTAGGTGTGTGCCAGGACATGCGCCCTTCCAGGCGTGGCGTGTGATATCTGGAGCTTCAGGGCTATAATGTACTATTGTAAGCAGCGAATGGTGTTTGCCTGCAGGCATGTGCTTCAGACCTTGCAGGCAGGCTGTCTGCTTTCCGGCAGTTGCACTCTCAAGGAGATGATCCTCATGTGCAGGGCAATGTCTTGCTGAATTGTAGTCTTTCGACGCTGTTCCTTTGTTGTAACAGTGCTACAAACTCATCCGCAAAACTTTGCATAGGGGCTGCATGGACGCCCATTTTTGTTGTGCGCATATTAACATAAAGGAACCTGAAATCCGGCAGTCGGGCGCCAAGTGGTTCCGTTCGGCTAATAAGCAGGTATGATAATTTGTCTGTCCTGGTGTCACTCATGTCAAACATGTCAATGCCATCCAGCTTTTTTGCTTTGTGCATTCTGACACTGTGGGGTGCATTCTGGGGTGGTCTGCCGCATTTTCAGGGTGGGTCACTGGTGTCACCTGTGGGGTGACAAACTTGCATGACCTGGTTTGAGTGGAAGATGCAAGTTTTTGATGTATTCAACAGCGCCAGTGCGTTCGTAGCATTGTGTTTGGCCGTAACATAAAGGAACCTGAAATCCGGCAGTCGGGCGCCAAGTGGTTCCGTTCGGCTAATAAGCAGGTATGATAATTTGTCTGTCCTGGTGTCACTCATGTCAAACATGTCAATGCCATCCAGCTTTTTTGCTTTGTGCATTCTGACACTGTGGGGTGCATTCTGGGGTGGTCTGCCGCATTTTCAGGGTGGGTCACTGGTGTCACCTGTGGGGTGACAAACTTGCATGACCTGGTTTGAGTGGAAGATGCAAGTTTTTGATGTATTCAACAGCGCCAGTGCGTTCGTAGCATTGTGTTTGGCCGTAACATAAAGGAACCTGAAATCCGGCAGTCGGGCGCCAAGTGGTTCCGTTCGGCTAAATAAGCAGGTATGATAATTTGTCTGTCCTGGTGTCACTCATGTCAAACATGTCAATGCCATCCAGCTTTTTTGCTTTGTGCATTCTGACACTGTGGGGTGCATTCTGGGGTGGTCTGCCGCATTTTCAGGGTGGGTCACTGGTGTCACCTGTGGGGTGACAAACTTGCATGACCTGGTTTGAGTGGAAGATGCAAGTTTTTGATGTATTCAACAGCGCCAGTGCGTTCGTAGCATTGTGTTTGGCCGTAACATAAAGGAACCTGAAATCCGGCAGTCGGGCGCCAAGTGGTTCCGTTCGGCTAATAAGGAGGTATGATAATGTGAAGTACTGCATGCGATGGAGTGATGCACGTCGGAAATTTTGGGGGGTATTAGTAAACCGGTTGATCGGTTGATGGAAACACCCGTTGAATCAACTTAGAGAGAAACTCCCTCTTTCTGTAAGCTGTATTGGCAGAAGGTGGGTGTGATGTCAACCGATTGATTGAATGCGTTTACGTCAAAGGTAATTGACGAAAACTCCGTGTATGGAAGGCCCCCTGTGCACAGCAACCCCGTTCATGTCAACCACGGAAACCCTGGTGACAGTACCGGTGGATTACCAGCACCACCGCTTCTGTAAAGCCATGAAACACTGCTTCTAGAATAGGTGTTTTTCTCTAAGTTGATGGCAACAGGAGGCCTTACAGAATCCCGGCGTTCACGGCAACCGAGCAATGGTGTTTCCAGCATACCCGGTGATTCTGGAATAGGGCACTTTTGTAAAGCCATGAAACACTACTTCCAGGATATGCATTTTTCCTTAAGTTGAAGGCAACAGGAGGCCTGACAGAATCCCAGCGTTGATGATAACCAGTCAGTGGTGTTGCCAGCATACCCATGATTCCGTCAACATGGTAAGTGAGGGTTAAAAGAAAGCTTCAATGCATTCAACCACTACTGCAAAACACTGCAGCATGATTGTAACACACTCTCTGTTCTACCTTGGATTCTAAGGGATGATGGGAACCAACAGCTACTGCAAGCGCTTGACTGGCTCCTGCACTGCTGCTGCTCCTACAGACTGTCGGCAGACCTAGTGCACATCATGCTCAGCCCCTGCACCACTTGGAGGTAATTCAAGCTGCCCTATCAGATGCTATTGCTGACCAGTGCTGTAGCTGCTGCTGAACAGCTCTGCACATCAACAGTCCCCTGTGGCAATAGCAGTCTCGAACTCTTTTCAAGATCCAGGACTCAGCAAGACATAGCACAGCATACTTGTAGAGCGGCAGCATCTATCTATGTAGTTTACTTCAACCAAAGTAGGCCAGTGCTTATCCAGCTGCACAGTGTTCTCCTTGCAGCCATGGCCAAGGAGCACTAGGACTTGTCGTGCCTTGTTACTCGTTAAGCAACAATATGCATCGTGCTTCCTCTTGCACAGCACTAATAGGATGTCTCGACAGTACTTCTCTCAGGAGGCTTCACCTTGGTTCGAGTCTTAAAGCCATTTTCGTATGCAGCAGCACCCAAGCATAATGCCTACTTTGTGTTGAGATTTGAACATGCGGGAGCGTTGCTCGCCCATCCTGGCTACTTAGCTGATTGGTCGAAGGGTGCGCCAGCTTGTCAGATGATCGCCGGAGAAAAGTAGCTCAGAAACGCGTAGAGCACGCCCGAGCTTGGTAGAGCACCGCATCAGTTGCTGCTTCGGCTGCTTTGAAAGTGGCTAACACTGGATAGCAAGGGCAGCCTGTTCGGCAGCGTTGGGCCACAGGCGGCGGATCACAACTAACCTTTCCAAGCTTACATTGATACATCGTAAGGCACAAAGCATAGTAGGGGCCCGTTCCGCTACTTCCTTCCTATTGTTTGACATCAAGTAATGGTAGCTTTCTTTGAGGTGGGAGCCCAACAAGGCAATCGGTGGCTTGCCTGGAGGCAGTACCAGTGCCGGTACCAGTGACATACTATAGGTGCCTTCGGAAGCCACAACTCGTCAAGCGCAAGTGTAAGCTATATGGTCATGGACCTGGCTTCACCGTATGTCCCATCGTCCACAAGGGTATGAAGCAAAGTACCTCAGGGCTTCCCTCAGATGTTACATGTGGTGGAACCGAGCATTGTGAAGACAGCCTAGACAGGCCCCACGAACAGACAGCGACAAGGGGATTTAGCTTAACCAAATAGCACTGCCAATGTTTCATCCATTATATTTAGCTGAGTTGTGAGGTCTGGCGTGTGATACATTTTGGCCATTCGGTTGCATACCATCGGCCAACCCTACCCTGATCCAACAGTCACGCACGTTTAACGCTATACTGGCATCCTCTGATGACTGACAGCATTGACGGTTATTACAGAAGCTGTTGTTAAGGCAATATACCGTAGAGTGGTTTTCTGAAGTGGGGTGCCGTTAGTACGGGGCTGCCACAATCCCTATGTTACCAGAGGGGGTTGGGATTTATTCAACGCTGGTTGAGTAACAGGTTTGTTGTAAGTACAGCTCTGAAGAAATGGGTTCTTGTAAAGAGAGTATTGCTGTCAACCAGAACCCCTGTTTACAGCAAAGGTAGCTTATGGAAACGTCATGTTGAAACATGCCCCTATTGCCGTAAACACTCACTTCTTCAACACATGTCACGCCAATCTCTGTTATCAGAAGTGGTCAGGGTTTATTCAGCACAGGTTCAGTAACAGGTTTGCTGTAAGTAGGGGACTGAAGAAACTGTGTTTGTGTAAGGAGAGTACTCCGGTCAACCCGAACCCCTGTTTACAGCAATGGGAACTTCTGGGAACGCGTTGAATCATGCCCCTGTTGCTGTAAACACTCACTTTTTCAACAAACATTACGTCACCTCCCGATGCCGTCAACCCCTATACACAGCAACGGGTATCGTATGAATCGGTTGACTGGTTGTATCAACGGTGTTTTGTCAACGCACCGTTGATGCAACCGGTCAACGCATTGATGGCAACAGGTAGCTTTTTCAACGGTGTTTACTAATACCCCCCAAAATTTCCGACGCATACGCATTGGACCAATGCCCGGCAAATGCAAAGAAACTGGGAGGTGGGAGGTGGGAGGTGGGCTCGTCCCAAACTGCCAAGGCAGCATCGTGTATGTTCAAAATGTTCTTGCACAGTGGTTGAGGACGAGGTACACTTTCTTTTTGAATGCCCAGCATATGATAGAATTCGTGAGAAGTATAATACCGTTTTGTTTGCACAGTTTGGAGGTTGCCAGGAAGCTTCTAGTACAATGAAGCATAATTCAGACAACGTGAGATTGTTCATGGACCAAGAGCCAAGTTTCCAAGTTGCAAAGTTTGTTTATGAATGCATGGAATTTCGGAGGTCGGAGGAATGTGAGGACTATAATCCTTACTTTGATTTGTCATTATTCGGGGATGAATGGCAAGGTCGTATTTTCGATACCTTTTCTTCTGGACCAAGAGGTGATATTGCTGAGACATTCACTTCTGATGGACCAGGTTCCAGTATTTCTGCCCATGGAGCCTAGGTTGGCTCCGTACGGGCGCCCCCTTTGAGGGGCCATGATGTAATCGTAATCGTAATCAAAGTACAAGCTGCTACTTCTGTCCAACAGCCTCACGAGCTGGGGCAAGAAACCTGACTGCTGAGTACCCAATATGTTACGCAATGCATGAGATGGCAAGCCATTTGCATAGCTACACACATCTTTGCACAGCCCTCACAATTGGTCGTCAAGTCTACGAATCATCAGAGGCTGAATCAAAAGTCCCCAGCACCTGCAACTGAACCATCCTGTGCAACCGAGACCATGACGATGCTTCCACCCACCACTAAACCTCACAGTTGGCTTGCCCAAATCATTGAACACTGTACATCACGAACATTAAATATTTGATTCTGTTCAATGCGAGATAAAAAGCATTTGCCTGATCATTACCGGCCCCTCTCACACAAGCAGCCATCCGTAAATGTAACAATATCAGAGTGGCAGCAGGCATGATGCACCTGCGTCGCCTGATCTAAAAAACTAATCTTGCTGAGGCCCAACTTGAATCAGCCGTGCAACAGACAGAGTCTGATTGATCTACACAGAACAGCAACAACACGCAGAGATCCTCACTCTCAACTCCTCCCACGTAAACACCACCACCCTTATGTGCAGCCCTAAAGCAGGGGCTGCAGCTCTATTGAAACTGGGCCCCGGCACCGTGGACAAGTATGCACACACCTTAGTACACCACTGGCCTTATAATTACGGTAGTCCACCTTGCCTGTCTAGCACAGTATCAACAGCATGTTGTTGCCTTCCCTCTACTGTAGCCACCTAGGCACATCCCAACCTAGGCCGCCACACAGCAACACTGCCAGGCGTGAGCACCTCAAGAACAGCCCTAACAGGACTAGGAGCAGCTCTCCACGTTTCAAAATGGATGGCGAATGAATATGGGTGCTGTCACAAACTTCCCCTGCAACTTCTTTTGATAGCTAGGGAGTTGGCACCACCATCAGACTCCTAGTAACACCCATGACATGTGGGTGTGCCACAGACATGCCCTGCATCACCATGCGCCACTGTGCCCTGGCAAGCAGTGAATTTACCGACTCACACCAAACCTTTGCTGTGCTAAACTCCGCAAAGATCTTTCATCCCATCTGAATATGCTCCCCGCTCTGCACAAGACCCTGTGCAGCGCCTAAGCACTGGTAAAGAACCCGAAGCGTAAGCATGGTTTTGGTCTCCGCTTCATCAACTGCCCTCAGGCCCAAGGAAGCCCGCTGCATTAAGTGCCTCATTTGCATCAACCTCCTCTACAAAGAATGCCTGGTAGAGCTCCCCCGCTAAGTTTAGAGAAGCAACCCACCGTCCATCACATACTTGAGAAACACAGTGAGGGGCATCTGAAAGGTCATCTGAAGGTACTGCTCTAAACACTCCATCAACGGGCGGGTCCTCATCCGTGCCCATGCCATAGCGATGTAGGGCTCGTTTTCTGTTACGCTCCTTGCTGCCCCGCGATCCCTGCACGACACAGAACCAATGACAAAGCAGAGGTTTGGCTACAAGGAACCACACAGCATACTCCACAAAGGCAGGATACTAACCCCCATACACAAGTTTACGCAGACCTTAGCTCCCGCAGCAACCTACCAAACGCAAAGAAGCAATTGTAGTGAGGTTATTGCAGTTGCTGCAATCAAATTGCATGATTGGCACATATGCACCATGTCCATGCTATTTCGCTCTGACACCCTCCTTATCAGGCAATGGTGCCGTACACCCATTATGTACCCATTTGCTAGCTACTGCTTAAAATCCTGCTGCTACATTTCAGCTCATGGCACCCCATGACGATATGGTGTGCAGCTGACGCATGGAACTCCCCCCACGACCCCCTGACAGCTGCTGGTAGCCTGCAGATACGTTTTACTTGAAGGACCCACTCCTGCTGTCGCTGCCAACTCCTGAGGTGTTGAGTACGCTGATACCTTTTGTTTCCAGCTGCCGCAGAAATTGCAAAGACATGAGTAGAGGCTAATATGCTTTTCAATACTGTTGTTAGGGCTGCAGCGAAGGCCACCACAGTAGATGTTGTGACGGAAAGCGACTCACTCTCACTACTGCTGTTGTACCAATGTGCACCAGAGCTGCCCAAGCTAGTGAACAGTGCTTGGTCATCAGAGAATCAACCCTCCTTTGTTACCATACAGCAGCTGCTTTCAGCCGCGCGCTTATGCCCACAAGCACCTGTAGTTGCAGAAACCTGCTGCTATTGCGGCTGTCAAAGCTTCAGGTATGATTAATCCTAAATCATTTGGCCTGACTTGTGCGGGCTCGAGCCACAAGCCAAGCAGTGCTAATTAACAGAGGCTTCGTCGCTGGGTATCAGTGCTATGGAAGCTGCCTCCCATCTGTGCATATACCAGTCAAGCCCTATCTTGCCAGCCGAGCGACTCACCTGCTCTCTCCTGCCTGCCCCCCTGCCTCCACTGGTAGCTGGCACAGGCGATGGTTTCCGCATTGGTGCCTTTTTCAGCACATCTGCTTTGGTGGAGGGTCTACCAGCTAGCACTATGGTCTGATCTGGTTTCTGTGCAAAGATGAGCATGTCACCCATGCGTAGATGGTAGTGATGCTGAAGGTCAGCTGTGCCTTCTAGTAGGTACATTCTGCTTTGGTTGTTGGCCCAGAACCTGATAAGGACATGCAGCAGATTAAACCATAGTGAGTACAATGCTTTGAAAGGGGGTATACAGGTAGCCCAAGGGGTGCTTACACATGGAGCAGAACAGACTCATGCCAGTGGACCAGAAGAGGCTTGTGAGAGGCAGCCATCTGTTCTGTGCTCATAAAGCAGTGATAAATTAGATGCTGCCTGCTTGTTGGAAACCACAGTACAACCGCTCCGCAAGTCTGATCATGCTTGCTCTTGCTCAAGGGATGCTTTGAAAGACTGTCAGAGCACGTCACTGCAACCTCAGCTGGCACATGTCTGCAGACATGGTTTACAGCTCCCTTATTATCAGGGAGCCGTAAACCCTTGTGACCATTGCTGACTGAGCCCCAGAAGCTGGGTCCTACATAAATATTCTAGATTGCTGCACCACGCATTTCAGCATGGAGGCAAAAACACAGTCGACCTCATGCGCCATACTGACCTGAACCTTAGGGTGTACTTTGCTCCAGATGCATTTTCGACCTCCAATTCTCTGCCTGTGGCACTGTCAATCTTGGGGAAGTACTGCTCTGCTATTGCCTGCCAGGATACAGGTACACTGTCAGCATAATCGCAGCTGCTGCATGTCACAGAGCTTTAAAGGGGCTTGCTGTGTACCTTGGGCACTACTACACGGCCTGAGGCGCTCACATCACTCGAAGTAAGCTGCTTCTCATAGAACACCTTGGCCCCTATGCTCTCCAGCAAAGACATGATTGCCTCTGCTTTGGTTTCATTGTCTGCCATGCTGCCTGCTGAAAGCAGTCCACGGGGCTACATGTGTACACTTATCTAAGCCTTCAGCGCTGGGCGTGCCAGCCTAACGAGTAAAGCAGCCGGTTGCCTAGATATGTCGCTTCAGCTATCTCAAGAAGGCCTAGTGTGCGCCAAAACTGCTCTGCTCTCGCTGCTGAGGAGTCGCTTCGGTCACCTTTTGGCCCACAACGATCTGAGTAGCTAGCCAAGCGCTTTCAAGCGGTTGTGACAGTTTGCCTGCTTGGGAGTGATCAGGCATGGTAGGTTGTAGTTTTGAGATTTTTAACTGCACCAGCAGACAGTCTTAGCGATTGCTTTGTTACTTGTCGCTCATTCAGGCGTTGAAAACGTGTAAAACTTCAGCAAGCATCCTGTAACTCCAGCTCTGTCCCGAAACCTGCCAAGAGTGACACAAGTGCGTTCCTGAGCAGTGGATTTGCTGTTTACATGTTCCCTCTGAGGACCGTGCCTGTTCCCAAATAGACACGTTGCCGCTCTGACAGCACCCAAAGGGGGGTGTCGCGGCGTTATTTTATCCCCAGTTTCACGGCACGATGGCATTACGTCAAGCTCGGCTTCTTAGCTTAGCCGCACGCTGCTTGACAGCTGCTGTCAAGCAGCGGGCAGCTGCTAGCAGCGCCGGTCTTATGCAATCATGTGGGGCCTCTCAGGTATGCTCACGTGCAGCCTGCAACTGCATGAGTGATGGTGGGTGTGACACATGCCTACCGCAGGTACTCCAGTCCACAAATAGTCAGAATCTGTGGCGCACTCACCTGGCGCCTCTAGAGCATTCGTTTCGCAGCTTCGCAAGTAAGGTGGAAGCCGAGAGCAGCACCCAGCAGAGCCAAGCAGG
Source organism: Pseudopediastrum boryanum (assembly GCA_963556185.1). Lineage (NCBI taxonomy): Eukaryota > Viridiplantae > Chlorophyta > Chlorophyceae > Sphaeropleales > Hydrodictyaceae > Pseudopediastrum > Pseudopediastrum boryanum. The sequence goes on from OY744496.1 coordinate 4,782,130, forward strand.
ACAGCAGGAGGCAGCAGCGAGCAGCAGTGGCGATGAGGGGCCCAATCAGACAGAAGCTCCTAACCTGGAGGAGCTAACAGCTATGCTACAGGAGCGTGAGAAGTCAATGGAGGATATGCAGAAAAAGGTACACCACAGGGGTTGTCCATTTTATGAGACTGGAGATGAGGAAGACAGACGGGGTATTGCACCGGGCCAATCGCCCATGTTCAAGGCGCACCAAAGACTTGGGTGTAAAAAGAATGCTTGTGGTCACTTGTGAGCACACCTAGCCTCCGGGCATGCTTTGTGGTAATACCAGGCTTGTCAAGCCCCGTCTAGCAGCAGATTGCCTTCAAGTCAACAGGCTGTTTTTGCTTTATGCTGGGGCACATGACCAGCAATGGTAATTACTATAACTGTACTGCCATGGCATGTGTGACTGAACAGGTAGCAGCAGCACCAGCATCAGACCAGCAGCAGACGCACTTGGCAGTATTGCTTCCAAGCAGCAGCAGCAGCAGCACCAGCAGCAGAGGCCCCTCTTGGCAATATTGCTTCCCAGCAGCAGCAGACGAGCAGCAGAGGCCCCCCTTAACAGTATTGTTTCGAAGCCAGCTTGTTGAGAATAGGAACACACCTAAGGGATTCCAAACCGCAACCTTTGGCGTAGCCGCAGCAGAGCAGTAGCGTGTATAGCCAGGTGCAGCAGCAATTGCAAAGCAGGTTGGCCAACATCGGTTCTTAGAAATTTCAGATGGGCTCTCAGGTGTTCTTGATTTCTGCTGTTCAATTATCTGGCATCTACTCAGGACCATTGGTCGTTTTATATTATTGTCAACCCTGCCAGGTGGAGGAGCTCACAGATGGTTTCAAGAGGAGCTTAGCTGAAATGGAGAACGTACGTGATCGCACCAGGCGGGAAATTGACACAGCCAAGAAGTTTGCCATACAGGTGAGGGAAGGAACTGTGCGGAACATGGCTATAGTGCAGGCTGTTCCGCAGGAAGCAGGTACATGGCACGCTTTAGCATAGGCGTTGCCCTCCAGCAGATGCATCCTGTTGTGAATGCAATGAGCTGATAGCATCAGACAGCAGACCTGCACTGTGGTAGCAGGTACGAGCAACAAAGGTGCAGTCCCAAGTAGTGGATCAGGTGCACTCCAACACTTTCAACTTACCAACTTGACACAGGCTTCACATTCTTGAAAAGAGTTTAAGGGGTTGCTGCTGTGTAGGCCAGCAGGTAAACATCCCCACTGGCACTTTTGGTCAGTACTGTTTTGAGGTAACTGAACAGTTGGTGTGCCTGCCTTTTTGCTCTGTCTTTGAATGCCAACAGGGCTTTGTCAAGTCCATGCTGGATGTGGCAGATAACATGGGGAGGGCGCTGGATGCAGTGCCTGGGGCAGCTCTGTCAGATGAAGGGGAGATTGACAGAGAGCAGGCTGTTAAGCTTCTGAAGGCGCTGCATGAGGGAGTGCAGGCTACAGAAAAGATCCTACTTCAGGTTAGTAAAGCATGGTGAGCGAGTGACTACCAGGGGTTATGGACTGTGTGTGATAAAAAAAACCATTATAACGTCCGGGTCCAAGACCGGAAGCCGAAACGACTCATCGGACGGCCTTGCGGCGACGGTAAGGTGGTAAGGTGGTGAAAAGTGGAACGTGATGTTCAGGGAGATCTTTATATCTGTGCATATGAGATGAGATGACTTGACAGCCTATTCTGTTCTTGTGCTGCATGTAGCCACGATCCTGGGTTGCATCCGATTACAGGCGGCGGACTGGTGATCTGTGCCGTGGAGTCTGCATCAAAGGGTGCATCCTGTTCAGCAGCATCTGAATGTAGTTTAAAATCTAATCGGTTTTTGAAGGAATATGTCTGCTGTTACAGGTACTGAAGCAGGCAGGCGTAGAGCAGTATAACCCAGTCAATGAAAAGTTTGACCCGAATTTCCATATGGCCATGTTTGAGGTACCAGACCCAACAAAGGAGCCAGGCACGATTGCAATGGTACACAAGGTAAGTCCAAAGGGGTTGGCACACATGAATGTATTTCTGTTCCATGGGCAGGAGCGGCGTAAACATTCTGGCAAATCTCCTGTGATACTGGTATCAGTTTACCCTCTGAGTGCCCGAAGTGCGGTCGTATGACATGGCATTTAAGGACGCTGGGCTTTTTGTGGAGCCATACGTTATCTAATACTGGAGCGTTCTGTGGAATGGTTAGGAAGCAAGCCCTTGTTGCAGACCATACGCGCACAATACCAGTTGACCATATCTTCCTTCTTTCACCATTCATGTTAAATATATCAAACATATCTTCCCTCGGTGCCATGTTGTAGCTGATGAATGTACTGCTCTGTGTGGGCGTCTCTGCTGCAGAGGGGTTATCTGATGCACGACCGCGTCTTGCGGGCAGCCGAGGTGGGCGTAGTGAAGGCTGTTGATGGCTAAAAGGGAGCAACTGCGGACAGTAGGGTGGTAGGACCAGCAGAAGGCAGCATATGTGCAGTGGTTGCTTTGTAAGCTAATAGCTGCGCAGTACGAAAGCGAGCGAGCAAGGGATTACACCTGTCACTGCCATCGGGTCAGGATTGGTCTGGCTTCTGCATTTGGTCGCTTGCTAACAGTGGAACCAGCCGCAGCATGGGTTGGTCGTTGTTGAACAATTGGCGGTTTGCATGCTGGCGACCGCGCCGCTGCTAAACCGAGAATTTGGCCACATGAGCATAATAGTCGTTTTTTAAGTGGTGTTGGCTGGAATTGAAACTGTGTCACCTGTAGTGTGGGGTCTTCCAGAAGAAGAAAGGCTTCTCGCTGCTATTTGAGGGTTTCAGTCCAACCAGGCAACGGCCCACATGGAGTGCTATTTCCAGTGCCTCCTCTAGCAGTCGGGTTCTGTCGCTAGCTCGTACGGCATGAACTTTCGCTCAAAGAGATGATGGCCAAGGTACCAGGCATAGTTGTGATACGACAGCAAAAGCTGCTCAAAGAATCTCGTATAGAAGATACTGGAACGATGGATGCATGATACGGCCTAGATTGGCATCAATCACAAGTTGTGTGATAACACCGATAGACTGGGCTAGTGTGCAAGACTCATCTGTGACTGACTTCCTGCAGGCAAGACTGCCCGCTCACCTGACGCTAGCCTAGAAGGGGCGCTGAAAGGCCTGCTCGTTCCTGAACAAGATGTTCCAAATTGAAATCATAGGCACTCCGGAGTGTCGACCGAAACTTTGTAGTGACCGAAACCCTTTGAGTTTGCGAATTTGAAACTTTACTTTAAGCGATTTAGCTTGCCGCACCATCTTCAAATATATATAGTTGGACACATCGAATGTACACGGTGCTCATCATCAATTCCAAGCATCGAAAACAGTCCTTTTAACATGCTTGTAGACAGGCATCAGGTTCCTACTTAGCTACTAGTTTAGCAAGGTCTAGAGCGACGGGATGGCTGCCTCTAGGCCTGTAACGCGGAGCATGGATGAGAATGCTATACAGCTTAGAGATGGAAAAGTCCTACAGCAGCAACAAGTTGGAACAAAGCGCAGGTGCAGTCTTCTTGCCATGGGGCGTTGTTGACCTATGTTTATCGGTCCGTCTTGAGGAGAAGCCCTTTCTGCAGAGCTTTGGGTGACATTGGGAATACAGTACGTTCATCCTCCAACACACGTGGACAAACGGGGAAAGCTAAGGTGGGCTGACTGGCGTCGGGCAGTTTCTGCATGCCCCTACTGCAGACTTGGCCAGCAATTACTCAGCTAAGCACCTTCATATACCACATGTGCGAGGCATCTCGTACTCCTAATTCGACGTCCTGCTCGTAAAGCGTACGCTCGTCACGATGCGGCGCTGAAGTTGACAACGCTGCCGCGTTTGTTGCGATGTCTTGCGCGCAGGTTGAAGGACAGCCTTTCAAGCCTAGAGCTCCTTCAAGAGGCCGAGGCAGGCGATCATCGGGGGCAGCAGCAGCGGGCGCAGCAGCAGACAAGCAGGAGCCAAGCGCAGAACCTCCTGTACGAGTCACTCGTGCAAGGGCCAAGTCTCTAGCAGGGCAAGGCGTCAGTTTGAGCTCACTACTCAGCAGCCGCAGTGAAGCAGTACACAAGCCAAAGCGGAAGAAGCCATCAGCTCCAGCTCTGCCAGACATTGATGGTATTGACAGGGCAAACCCTCTGGCTGAGTGCACGTATGTCAATGACATCCACCTGTACTACAGACGAGTGGAACCCAAGTTCAGGGTCCCCTGCAACTACATGAACTCACAGGTCAGCATCTTTGTGTTGACCTCTGTCCGAGAGTGCACATAAAGCCATTGGTGCCTGAGGCCTTGAAGTAGCATCTGACAAAAACAGCAACCCCACCCCTAGCAGATGTTCTAAGCTTTTATATATGATGGTTATTGCCTTCCGAACTGGAACGAAGCTTGTGGTAACAGACATGCTTAACAAGTCATTATGCTCGAAAGTTCAGTGTAGCATCTGGGCAAAGCAGCAACCTTCTTCTCTTTTGCAGGTTGACATCAACGAGAAGATGCGTGCCATCCTCATTGACTGGCTGGTGGAGGTGCACCTCAAGTTCAAGGTGTGCATCAGTCCAACTGATGAATGCCAGGAGCAGTGTCCTTGGTCCAACTGTTACCACCTAACACTAGTTTCTCCTCCTCGCAGCTGCTACCAGAAACCCTGTTCTTGACCTGCAACCTCATCGACCGCTACCTAGCAGTAGCCAAGGTGACCCGCAGGCGGCTGCAGCTGGTAAGCTGGGGTTGCGAGGGTAGCAACAGTCGTCGGCTTCCTAGAAGTAGATCCATGTACATTGTTAACAAGTGGCAGTGCCAGCCCTTATGATGTCCCCTTTGCAAATGGAGGAGGGCTGACAATGTCTTTGCTTTTGCATATTTGCGATTGTGGTTTTCCAATGCCATCTTCTGCAGTCCTCATGTCACCTCGGGTAAGTGGATGAGGTGTTATTGTTGAGCTTTTGAATTTTTTTGTCACCAGTTGTCTCTCTCCTGTTCGCCTCCATTATGAAATAAGAATCACGCGTCTGAATTCATACTGGGAATTGATTTTTGTGACTGTGAGAACATCACAAGTGCTTTCGTTGGATTCAGGGACAAACTGATTTTCCATCCCCTGATATCTTCTGTATTTGCTGATGTCTCAGATGGCCTACCGCCCATTTTGGTTGAAGTGGGCTCAAGGAAGTACCTGTTGGATGAGTAGTAGCCAGATCAGAGCTGTTCCCTCTCATATCTATACTTACATCGTCATGTTGTTGTTGCCTGGCTTACTAAGAATGACAAAAGTGCTTGGTCCTGTCTGACTTGCACTCTCTTTGCTGTTCTTTTTTAGGTGGGTGTCACAGCTATGCTGATTGCTGCCAAGTATGAGGAGATCTGGGCACCAGAGGTCCGCGACTTTGTGTACATCTCTGACCGGGCCTATGAGCGCTCAGACATCCTGGACATGGAGAAGCAGATGCTGAAGGCGCTGGACTACAACCTCACGCTACCCACCAGCTACCAGTACCTAGCGCGGTTGCTCAAGGCTGCCAGCGTGCACTATGAGAAGCCGCTGACTCTGTTTGTGGCCTTCTGTGCAGAGCTGTGCTTGGTGGACTACCGGATGCTTAAGTAAGTGGGAACTCAATGCATGGAAGTTTGTGGCTGTAAAGGTGGGACTGTGGTTGCTGAGGAGCACCAGCTACAGCTTGAGCCAGTGTACCATATATGCTCTATAAGTGGGGGTTCCTTTTGCCTATCTGCTGGTCATGATTGCAAGCTTCCTTTTGGTTCTCTACAAGGCATACCAATGGTGCCTTATTGCCCTATTGTACACTCCATCATTCAACCATGGAAACATAGCAATAGAGATGGATAAGAGCCAAGATGATATAGATCCTTCAAATACATGCTCATCCAGGCTTGCATCATCCCTTTCAGCCGACCAAGTTCCCAGGCTCTACTGATGGTGTGAAACCATGATGTGCTGTCCTTCATGATGTGCTGTTTTAAAGCTACCTTTACGCAAGAGGTTTTGCACCCAAGGTCATTCCTCTTGGAATGGGCCCCCAGCAAACTGGGCAGGTTCGCCCGTTGTGCCCAGAAGCCCTTATCCTTCACTGTCACTGCATGTCCTCATTGGTGCTGTAAGAGGGTGTGTTGCCAAGCACGGCTGAAAGCTAGCCCTGCCACCCTGTGACAGCATGATGCACCCCAGCCGTGAGGATGCAAGAGCATGTCATCTGCCTCAAATCATTCAGAATACAGCCATTTCCTCAGCATTAATCAAGTATCGCAGAGCAAATTCGTCGGCGTTCCTGCAGTGTGGCCTCTAGGAATATGTACATTGGTGTCATCTGAAGCCAATCTAATCACGCAATGCCTCTGTCCTTGCAGGTACACGTACTCTGAGCAGGCAGCAGCAATCATGTATGTGGCTATGCGGGCTTTCAACAAGCAGGACTCCTACCCAGTCCCCCTCATGCGCCATGCCTTCCAGACCAAGGAGAGCATCCTGCATGTTGCCAAGGAGGTTGTCAACCTGGTCACAGAGTCACGCACCAACACCTTGCAAGCAGTAGTCAAGAAGTACAGTACAACTAAGTTCATGGAGGCAGCTCAGGTGGAGCCCCCACTGGCAATTTTGCAAGAGAGCTAAGGTGACCTTGTGAAGTGCCTTGTTGGTGTTTGTTGGTAGGAAAGGGCAAGCAATGCGTAGCAACCAGCTGTAGCAGCCTGCTTCGACAATCACATATAGGTCCAAGTAGCTGCAGCTGCTATTGATGGGGATATGGTAAGAGCCAAGTTTTGGGCAGTTTTAAGGCATCGTAAGCTCCCCATGATCCCAGCAGATGCTTTCTAGCTAGCAAATGGGGTAAGTCATGGTTGTGTGTAATGCCCCTGCTGCTGGTGGTCTTGGCTGGTACTGCTCTGGGTCAAGTTCAGGTCTAGAGGCTTTGTGCGCACAGTTGAAGGCCTGGGGTATATGCTGCCTGCTGTGTGGTGCTTGCTTGCAGCCAGAGGTCTGTTCTTTTGAAGGATGTGCATGCTGACAAAGCATGTCAATGACATGACTGACGGCAATGTTCACCAATGTTCGCAGCTTGTTGCTGCTTGTTGTGGTCCTGGTGTATGGTTCGAACTGACAAAATGCTGAGTGTCTTTCTTGGAATTGTGCAGCTGCTGTCTCAGATGTTTGATGTTTCGTAGTCTGGTTTTGGAAGGTTGTTTTCATTTGCTGGAAGGGGTTCGGCACCATGTGCATGCGAAAACCTTTGCCCTTGCATATAGCCACAAGTTTCCAGGGTAGTGCATGGGTAGCTTTCATTGTTTACCATTAATGGCAGCTTGTTCAAGTTTGGGGGGGGGGGGTTACAATAGGTGAGTGTGGCTGTATGTGTTTGTCCCCTCCCTGTTCAGTGCTCCTATACATGCTGGCAAGATGTTGGAGTAGCCCAGGGAAGTAATGAACCTCTAGCAGAGTTGTTGCTATTCTTGGCCCCTGCAGGTAGTGAGAGTAAGCAATGACTAGAGCTCATTGTTTGTGTCATGGTGTTTGGCCCATTTTGCACATTGCGAGCCATCACCATCTGCTATTTGTACTGTTGATAGTTCTGCAAGGCCATATGCCCTCAGCATATTTGCAGGGCAGCCACTTCGGACACAGGGCAGCATCAGGGTTGTCTCTGACGGACTTTGTCACCAGTTGCTTACCCTTTTGAGGATGGTGACTGTGTGATGTACATTAAGCACGTGCGTTCATGTATGCCAAGCAAGGGTCAATCTATAGTGGGTTAATACCATCTAGATGGCTAGGTCTCCCTTAACATATGCAAGAAGGGATTTCCCCCCTTCTCTGTTCTCTCTCTCTCTCTCTCTCTCTCTCTCTCTCTCTCTCTCTCTCTCTCTCTCTCTCTCTCTCTCTCTCTCTCTCTCTCTCTCTCTCTCTCTCTCTCTCTCTCTCTCTCTCTCTGGCTAGGTTGGTGTTACAGTCACCAGTCTAGAGTCTAGACTTGAGTGAAGTTATGGCGTACTGAGCCATAAGAAGGTACTAAGACTGTGATCCTGCCACCCAGTTTCGAGCTCACTGGGCCTGCAGATGCTGCTAAACACAATTGCTACGCGGCAATAGTCCCCAGTCGGGCTACCTCACTCAGTCTGTGAACATCCTATAGGAGGCACATCTCGCTCCTTATACGAATTACATAATTATGAGTATCTGAAGCCCGGCCAGTTGAATCCTGTGCCATAGAGTTCGGTGTATTGGGCCTTGTACATGAATTGCCAGCAGGCTAGTCACTGGTCGATCGCCGGTCAAGGCGGTCATCGGCCCGCTTGCTGTGCACTTAAGTATCATTCGGGCGGGCACTCAATCTGAGTTTAAGCTCTTAAACGGTTTTAGATAGTTGGGAGGTGATACTTACAAACAGGCCATGCATGGCAAGGGCAGACAATTGATACTGGACTGACAGCTGACACCGATAAGATCAAGCAACCCGGCTGTTTGCAAAAGCACTGCGATGGTTGGCCCGGCACCAAAATGTTCTCTGTAAGCCGGCAATGCCAATCCGTGCCCGCCTTGCACCAAGCACTCAAAGCACGCTGCATCACAGAGTGGGTGCCACTTCGTCACTTGAAGTCACTTCGTGTCACTTGGGTGCCATCGTTTGGCCGTCAGTTCATCTGCCTAAGCACATTGGGCCGTCACAAGGCCAAGCAATCATGCGGTATCCAATACAATGCTCTGTAACTGGCAAACATCTTAGTACCCATACTATGTGAGTTTTAGAGGTCCCGCATCTGTCCCCCCTTCTGTGCATAATACGGTCTGCGCAAAGCAGGGTCTGTGTAAATCACGGTCAGGATGGCTCCAAACAAGCGCGGTGGACCACCTTCGAAAGCAGTCACGTCAGTGATTACCAAAGACGAGATCGAAGCTCGTGGAAGTGGTACTAAGGAATCTACAGACACGTACGATAGCAAGCGCTGGGTGCAGTGTGAGATCCGTGTCTTTTTCACAGGCAAGCGTAGAGAAATACAGCTACTACCGCTGCTCAATGGCATGACTTAGCCAGTTGCATGCCTGGTATCGACAGGTCTTATGTTCTTGACTCGCCTCCCCTGCCCTGGCTGGTGCGACCACCACCCAGCATATCTCATGCGGAGCATGATGTGGTTCCCTCTCTTTGGACTCCTCATTGGTGCCTGGGGAGCAGTGTGGTTCAATGCTTTCGCAGTTGTGCTACCCGCTTCTGTGGCTGCAGGCATCTCCACCCTTGCAACTGTATGGTTTACAGGTAAAGTCAAGGTTTCCGAAACTGCAATAGCCCTGCTTCTCATCGTGCACTATGATTCGATGGCTTGCATCAGATGTTGATAGGGAAACCCCAGATACTCATGATCTCTCTTTAGGGTTATGTGTGTATGTGTTTGAATGTCACTAGTTGCTTCACAGAGCGTAAACGCCTGCTCGCGGCTGATCAAAACTCATGTAATGTACTGAAGGCTGAGCATGACTTCATGCATGCCACATGGCATCCGCTTGATGTGTCAGATCAAATCAAGCAACTATGGTCATACCTTGGAATGAATAGTGTTGCAACATTGACAAGCTGCTGATCGCCTACCTTTCATACATGGTCCGACCTGGATGGACATGCCCATGATTCACTGCCATGCAGTCTTGCATAGAAAACTCCTGAGCAACTCAGTGACTGGGCTGCAGTCATGTCTCCTACCACAGACGAGGTAACCCTGACAGTGGCATGTCACCTGCCTGTGCTAGGTGCATTCCATGAGGATGGCCTTGCAGACTGCTTTGACGGTTTTGGTGGTGGCTGGGGCAAATCTCAGATCCTTCGCATCATGAAAGACAGCAGGATTGGCACGTATGCTTTGGTGGGCATGGCACTGGTCCTGCATCAAAAGCTCCATGCCCTGGCTGCATTGCCGCTAGTGGAAGTAGGGTCTACTCTGGTGGTAGCTCATTGCATCAGCAGATGGACGTGCATACCTTTGATCTACTTCTGCACTTACATTCAGGTAATTGACGGGTCCGTAGGCGGCAAGGTAGGTGGCAATGACGCAGCTCCAGCTGGAAACGGCCGGTATGTCAAATGAGCCAATCAGCAGATGAAGAGTTGTGGATAGCAGATGAGAAGTAGTCAGTGGAAAGGGCAACAGGGGAGGAGCTGGGGCTGTTCTGGGAGTAGACAAGCACGCCATAGCCAGAGGGCAGAGTCAATTGACCAAGCTTAGCTAGCACTGAACACTGCACTAGCTGTGCTACTGTAGTTGTATGAGACTTCACTGCAATAGAAGTAGGTGATTGGTTGAGACACCTCTTCATTGCTCCAATAATGAGCGCATAGGAGAGAGAGGCTCTGAGCCCTTGCAGGCCCAGCCAATGCTAAAGGGCATTTGCTGGTTCGTTACTAGATTCTGCTGTCTCTGCTGTGGTCAGCGTGCTGTTTCACTTTCTGTGTGTATTAGCTCTGCTATCTGGGCTTCAAGTAACATTCTTGGCGTCTAACCACACCCCGGGGGGAGAGGGGTCTGCTCGTCTGGGGGGCTGGGGCGGGTGGGTCTGGACCCCCCCCCCCCCCCTTCCTTCCCCCCTCCCCTACCCGCTATCCCCCAGCTCGTTCACTCGTTCAGGGGTGAAGGGGGGGAGCTTCTGCTGCAGGGACAGTGCCAGCAACGCCCTGGGCAGCAAGCCCTTGCGGTGCAGCAGCAGCAATATGGGTATGGGAGAGGTGATGGGACAGGTCTATGGCACTTTCAGCTATGGCATATCATGAAATGTCATTATAAGGTACAGGCTAACAACACCAGCAGCAGTATGGGTATGGATTACAGCTGATGGGTGGCATGCAGCTCAGTGCTAGGTAAGAGAGCAATCCTTGGTTGTGTCTGTCGTTCACTGTTCTTGTAGGTGGGGTGATTTTTCACACAGATTGGTTGGAGCTGGTCATGGTGGTCAATTTTACCTTCTGAGTGCGTGTGCAAACTACTTCGTCCTGAGCTGCTGAGGTTCCTTTTTCCTTCGTAGTTGATACATGTAGCACTGACAGACCATATGCTCTTTGAGAGAGCACCTCTCAGGAGTTGGTCTCAGAAGGTATCTTAGCATTCAATGTGGTCAGGGGGGGGAGGGGGTTTCCCAACCCTTTCCTCCCCCCCTACCCTACCCCCTACCTCCCAGCTCGTCCGGAGGGTTCCAGACCTCCTTTCCTCCTCCCCCCCCACCCAACCTACCCCCCAGCTCGTCCAAGGGGGGAGGAGGTCTGGATCCCTCCCCCTGTATACGCTTACAATTATTGATATCGGACTACTGCTTCGCCCAGAGCAGCAGCCCAGCCAAAAGCCCTCACAAGGTGAACGGGGAAAGACCCCTGGCACCTCCCCTTGTGCCTCAAGTCTTCGCACGCCAGCCCTGTACCACTTCTACGCCAGTTACACCAGCTGGTCATAAAAAACCACATGCTATTACGGTACCTGTACTTCACCAATGGCAGCCAACCGCAAACATCTGATCACTTTTGGCTGACCAGACATGCTGTATGTGCTGCATGATCAACGCAGGATGAAGAGGACGCAAAGAGGGGACTGTACAACTGGTTTGCACAGAGTCAGACGCTCCTGACAGTTCCTAGGTTGATGTTTGGCACAGCAACAATGGTGGCAGTTCCTCTTGTGATGCTACAACCTCACCAGGCTCTGCTGGCAATAGCCACTGTGCTGTTTGTAACTGCCGCAGCAGCATATTATGGTACTGCAATAATTGGAGGCGTCATTGGGGATTTCCTAGGAGCAACCATCCAGGTGAGTGTGGGTCATGTACAACCAATGTAGCTGTTTAGCCAGTAGTTTACCATAGGGTTTATAATCAAGACTAACAGCAAGGGGATTACTGGTGGTCAGTACAAGTTTCCAGGCAACTGGAAAGTACATTCACAGGGAGCACAATGTATCTGAGTCATGTGCCATGGAGAGCTTAGACAGGTTGTGTATGTGAGCCACCTTGCAGCGATGTTTCTGGCTGGGGTTCATCAGGTGTGACAGCTAGCCAGCAACTTACAGCCATCGTGGGTTACAAAAGGCTGTTGCAGCTGCTACTCCAAATTGCTTGTGCCACTGCTGAGCAGCTATTTGGTCATGAAATCTTCCTGCAACCCCACTGCAGTTTTAGTCCACAAAAAATGATCTCAGGCCAATAACTTACGGGTTGGACCAGCTCCCACTTTGGTATATAAAGATGCTTTTTGCGAAGCTTTTGTGTGACAGTGAGCTGGGACGGGGCTGTTTGCTAGAGTCGACCATCTCTTAGGCATTTTGCATTACCCATACACGTGCTTTCTGTGCCCCCCTACTGAGTTGGAACTAAGGCCTCGCTTCTATACTGCCCTATCTGTCTATTGTATTTCAGGTGGCAGAGCTGGCAGTATATCTAGTGCTCCTAGCTGATTGGAGCACCCTATTAGCAGGGCCTCATGCCTGGGGCCCCTGGCTGCTGCTGCTCATCACAGTGGCCATGCCTGTGGTGTATTCAAGGAGGATTGTGGACTTTGGCAGTGTAGAATGCTGAAGGCGACCGCACAGATTTTGGGGCTGCCCTGGTATAAGTGCACGACAGCCCATCACTATGCGGCCAGAGCACTGCATGGGAGACTGCCAGTTGGAGCGAGGTCTTCAATGCCGGAGGGATGAAGGCACTGGTATCAGATGACAAGGCGAACGAGGGAGGAGGGGTGATAGCCTAAACCCTCCTCCCAGCCAGCTTAAGAGGCCTCAATGGGTGTATAGTCCTACCCAAAAGCACTTGCATTGCTTGACATCCTTAGCCACGGGCAGCCGCGCACAGGCAAGAGAGACGGGGAAAGCTCCGTTGCCTCCACTCCCCGCAAGCAGACGGACGGATAATCCCAAGGGGCAGGAATCAGGAGAAGGGAGTGCATCCAACCTGGCGGTCATGAAGGGCGCATTGGGAGCAGGCACTCACTGTTACATACCGCATATTGTGTGGTCTTGACAGCTTGTGGCATCTTGTCTATTGTTGGCGGGGAGGCTACGGAGCATGTCATGATCTGCCTATGCTTGGCAGGGCTGGGCAAGCAGCATGACTGCTGCCCTGCCTCATGATGTTGCACTGGGTGCATGATCAGGCATGTACCTCATTGATTCGATTGCACTGGAAAATCATGATGCATTGAGTGTGTAGTGTTATGCACGCGCGAAAGGGTGTATGTTTGCAGCTCATGTACAGCCCTCTCTGCAGCTTTGCTGTCTTAAGTTTATGTACTTTGTCATTGGGCAGTGGCCAGTTGCCACTTGTTCCTTACCCGTCACGTTGATGGCATCAAAGTGACAGGTACCAAGGAGTGGGTGGCTAGCTGGCTGCTGCAACTGCTACACGTGCAACTAGCAAAAGTGGGAGGGCAGGGAGGGCAGGGGGAACCAGGAAGATACGATGAGGAGGTAGTGTGGTAGTGCAGGGCCCAACAGCTGCTATGGTTGTAAGCTCCTTGAGCATGGCTTTGGGTTGTGGCTTGGTCCATTGCTTGCATAAGGCTAACGCACTTGAATTTGGAAAAATAAGACTTCAATTTGCGAAGGTTAGTTGCTTGCAGGCAGCAACACACAGCTGGCTGGATAGCATTGCCCTGTATGTGCCTTCTTTGTCGATTGCAATCTCAGATGGCCATGCAGGCCGGCCAGGCATGTTCCAGGCATGTTACAACATCGTCTTCTATATCTTTTGGGTATGCTTCATCCACGGCTGACTGATTCATCAGGATCAAGGCAGTTGCGCCCTGGCAGAAAAGCCGTGCTCCACTTTCTTGGCATCTGTGGAATGTAGGTTTGTTCTGGACCGTTGGATGGAGGATCTGAAGATTTGGATAGGTATTTTGCATGAGCAGCAGCTGAACGTTGATATTAGACTTGCTTGAATGCATAAACACCTGGGCAATCGCTTGCATTGGGACCCAGCACACGAAAATATGTGAAAAATGGTGAATGGTGCCACACTATGGGGCCCATTCAGTGTAAGCTGAATGAAATTGGAATCATCGCGCTATTGTATAACATTGCATCAGGGTAGGCTTTCTTAGTCATGATAATATGCCAGGGCAACAGGTTTTGCGGAAAGTGGTTTAAGGTTAGGACAGTGTACTTGAGGGGCAAGTTGAGCTGGGGTGGGATGTCTAACATCGGCCAGCTTGCAACTGCTTGAGCTGCTGGCAACCATTCTGAGTGTTTAGGAGGTGGGTATTCGTGTTTCGTGTATGCCTCCAGAGTCTATGTAGTGGGCTAATGTCGATTGTGCTGGCCGCATGCATCGGCGACTCGTTTTGATGCATGCCCGAAGCAGCTGCGATGCGGTACGAAAATTCCTGCCTTTGAGGACAACATCATGACGGGACCACTTACCACGCGACTCTCCACTATATCACCAATGAACAGGTGAGACCTGGAAGTGGCGAGATAATGATGGCAGCACTTCAATCCTTTCTGCCTGCCATGTCTGCTCGCTCAGCTGAGGTCTCTGCAAATAAGCCCGGCTCACTGTGCAAGGGCTGCGTTGCACATGAGCACGGTACAACAAGTGTAACAGGAACCTAAGGGCGGCACAAACTGCACAACACGTGATGAGAGCTCAGGGCAGCAACAGAGAACACCACTGCTATCCCAATACTCTATCTACCACCGCGCATAAGCCAGCTGCTGCACCTCATGCATGGGCACTTTCCTTCCCATTCCTCATTCAATGACCAAGGGACCATGACCATCCTAGAACACAGCATGCTATGTGCATGGCTTCACTCTCCCTCGTGTGAAAAGCAAGCAAGTAAAGTATGCTAGGTAGCACAACCAAGGCTACTGACACTGATCCTTGGCAGCTGCAACTCCACCTGGCGGTCAACCAAGGAAAGACTGAATAGCAAGCTATCGATTTGATAGCATTCAGTTATGCACATGGACAATGCAAGGTTCACAATGGCGCACACATCAGTTCTCCCGCAGTCAACCGTGTCTGCCTGAAGATGCAGTCTTCATTGTACTGCATGCCATTGCATAAACTCTGTCCTACATACAGGGTCGCTTCACAATGTAAGATTCAAACACACACAATAGCATGCTTTTAATGCAGCAGGTCCCAACACTAATTCTAAGCAGAACAGTGCTCATGAAGGATCTCGGAAGCACTTTGTCAACCCTGCTGTCACTTCTGCTGCGCTGCCATTACTTCATCTAGTGAAGCCATCTCCCTCATGACTGCCGCCGCCCCCCTCAGCACAGGCAGAGTCATCACTGCCCCCGTCCCCTCTCCCAACCTCAGCCGCATATCCAGCACTGCCTCACACCCAAGCTCTTCCAACAGCAGCTTAGCACCTAGCTCTTCACTCTTATGTGATGCAAAGAGACACCTTGCCACTGCAGGGTCATGCCGCAGAGCTGCCAGTGCTGCAACGCCTGATATGAAGCCATCCACAATGGCCGGGATGCCGCGGCGGGAAGCTTCTAGGTAGGCGCCGGTCATGGCGGCAATTTCTAGTCCGCCGACGGCGGCAAGAGCTGCCAGCGGGCCTTGTTGTATGAGGGTGGCGTTGGTTTCGAGGGCTTGGGACACAACTTGGGCCTTCAGTGCTAAACCCTTGTCATTCACACCTGTATCAGACATTGAATCGGAGGGAAGGGAGGGGACACCATGTGAACAGACGTGAGCTAAGGGGGTGGTACACAAAGGAGCTTTTACCGTACTGCAAGTTAATCTATACATAGTGTTGCAATGCACATCAAGACCCCAGACATTTTACATGCTTATAGCGCTGCCAATAGCTGCACACTGATACACGGGCACATGGCGCAGTGCACATACATAGGTTTGCCCCTGTGACTACTGCATGATAAAGCAAAGACCAAGAGGACCGCGTGCTATTTGCACGGGAGTGCACAGCTAACAGCAACTAAGGTATGATGGACCAGGTTCCAGTATTTCTGCCCATGGAGCCTAGGTTGGCTCCGTACGGGCGCCCCCTTTGAGGGGCCATGATGTAATCGTAATCGTAATCGTATGTGGGTTTTACTGCTAGTAAAACCCACATACCTTAGTTGCTGTTAGCTTGGCTTCTTGACATGCCTGGGCCATATGCCACTCTCTAGTTCTCAGAAAGCTAGTCTGCTTGCCAGGGTGCTCTAACACCATTGTGCTCCCTTGTTCTTGGCACATGCACCTTCCAAAACTCTGGGACTAGGAGTATGCAACAATTAAACCTCAATACCTCAGCACCTCCAGGTACCATTGATCTCTGATGGACTCTTTTACACTTGGATTAAATTCTCTAACACAGGCCATTGGTTTGCCAGCACAACTGCGACTTAAGCAAGTCGCAGCCCCTCTAGCCAACCGGACATTCTCATAGTCCCCCTCCCTTCTTACCTGTCCCTCTCCCACACACAGCTTCAGGCGCTGCCCCCGTCAAAGCAGCAAGCAGTGCTGCTGCTGCAGTGGTGTTGCCAATTCCAAGTTCTCCGACACATATAGCCAGCCTAGGAGGTCCCCCTCCAAAGCCTTTCCTGCCTCTCTCTTCTTCCTGCTGCTGCTGCTGCTGCTGCAACTGTGTGCTGCTGCTGTTGCCGTTGCCTGGGCTGCTGCTCCTGGTACGATGATGGTCACATGCATAAGCCACGGCAGCTGCTCCCTCCTCCAGTGCTGCTTCACATTGTTGGGCGCTCATGGCAGGCCCCTCAACAAAGCTAGCAGTGCCTCTGCAGATCTGGACAAAACACAAAAGAGAGAGCTATGTAAGTGCATATCATGAAAAGGGGGTAAGAGGAACAGCATGACAATAGCATAGAACCCAACTAAAAGCACTACGCCCTCAGGGATGGCCTGTAGGGTGGAGGAATGAAATGACCACTGCGGGCTGAGACACGGGTGGCAGGAGAACCAGGGGATGAGAGCTGTAGAACATGTGTTGTAACAGTATGCTTCACCTTTCTGTGCAGAATGTGCCTGCCACCTTCAATATGTGCACCCCCTCCTCCCAGAGCTCCCTCCGCAAGCAGGTCTCCATCCACTCCCACATCCACCAGGAGCAGCTGGCAGTCATTAGCAGCACACAGGACACTGCTAGCAGCCTGACCTGCAGCTATGGCAGCAAACATAGCAGGAGTCACCTGCAGTAACAGCAGGAGCACGAGCTGGATCAACGACGAATGCCAGATGGTCAAGGGATGGGAAAACAGCTTAAAGGCCAACGATTAGGGCTCTGTGGAGTGCAAGGTGGTATGCGATATAGTCGCTTCACCTCTTGTAAAAGCTTCCAGTCAATGTTGCTGCATTGGTGCCATCCTAAGAGCTGACAGCAGTTGACCAGTGTTAGGCAATGCTTATCAATGAGAAGGGCATCGGTGTAATGCAGAAGGTTCAACGCACGTGTTCATCTGATGCTGTGATGTCAACCAGCTGTGATGCCATAATGGTGACCTGGATGACCAGTGGCCTTTGCAATCATTGCAGTAGAGGTCCTGAGCTGCTTAACCAATCAACAAAAACAATCAGATTGACTGGCTGCCGATTGGTACATGCCAGCTCATTCAGCATCATACAGAAACTCATACAAGATCCTGGCAAGAAAAAATTTGTCCTGACATGCCATGCAGCATCTCCATACCAATCAATGGTCCCTGCGTTACCTGACGTGGGTAGGCGCTGACGCCAGGTGTGGTGGAAGTGACCCCATGGTCAGCAGCAAAAAGCAGCAGGAACGCGGAATCAATGGACGGCTGGGCTGTGCCTTGGAGCGCTGCAAGCCTGCAAGAATACCAGGCAAGGAGTCAAAGCTCATCATGTATGTATTGGATGGCATCCGGGCAGCATAGCAGCAAGGCTGGTGGTGAGATGGGACCTATGAAGCTACCCCTGACCTGTAACCCCTGCATTCAAAGTCAGCTTTTTGTCAGCAGTGGCCTTCCCAGCTGTTCAGCAGACCTGCCCGCCATTTCAGGTCGTCAATCAGCTCTCAGGACAAGATCTAGGTTTGGGTGGTGGTTGCAACTCGCTTTGTTTGCTGCATCCTGCTTCTCTTCGTTCCAGCACTGCATGAGAGAACCTTGCCTTTCTTGTGCACACTCGCCCCTGCTTTGGTTACCTGTACCGAACCTCCGGGACGTCTGAGCTAGGAGGCCTGCCCGCAATGCTTAGACTTTCACTTTTGACATGGACAAAGCAAGCCATTGTCAACAAGCTAGGAAGCCAGTTGTGTACATACTGAAGCATACACTCCTCGGGTGTACACCAAAACAAGCACAACAGGCAGAGGTGATAACATCCTAGCAAAAAAGACTTCCGCAAGCTACCAGCAACTGCTACACTCACTTGATGGCCCAGCTTTCGAGGCGACCAAGCGACCCTGGAGGCTTGGCCTTGCCATCCATGATGTCTCTGTAAATTGTGCCTGTACTGGCTACGCCCCCTCCTGCTGCTGCTGGTCTGCTGGCAGTGCAGCCGTTTCCATTGCTAAGCTGCATGGATCTTCTGCCTGTGCCTCCAGAAAGCTGGCGCAAGCGACAGCAAGCGAGGGAAGATGGTCTGTGGGGAAGACGGTAGGCTTTGTTCCTGACACTGCCGCGAACGTGTTCAGTTTTCTGTTGCGGCTGTTGCTGCCAAGAGCTGAGCTTTCCCATCAATGTGAGGGAGGCTGAGGCTTGCGGAGGAGCCAGACAGAGGGCAAAGGTTCTGCCGAGTGGTGGTGGGCTGCAGGACCAGGTGGGCAAATATGATGGGTCCTCAGAGTCACAAGATGGAGTGTCTGGTGGACGGTCTGTGTCAGGGATGGAATGGGAGGGTCAGCAATGTGAGCCACACCAGCTGATACATTGTCAAGCATGTTGGAAGTGGGAAATATAGTTAGCGTCATGGGCTGCCATATGTATGGACCTTGAAGTGCAAGCAACTCTTCCAAAGCCAGACAGGAATACAGGATACAGGGTGCAAGGTGAATAAACTCATATGGCGCTGTTGATCCTCAATGTCCCAGAAGCATGCTTTGCTGTGGCCCTGGTCAGGCACCAGCTGCCATTGATGAGTAGACCGTCTAAAATCAACGAGTGTAAGATGCAACGTTCAGCAAGCCCTGGTGATCCATGCACTATGGAGATACATCTGTTGATCGGGGCAGCCATTTTACCTGGGGTCTAAGTACGCCGCAGCAGCCTACATGTGGGCATGGCTTCTCGTTGGCAACCGCAAGCTAGCAATTTAAAACATTAGCTGGGGAGTATAGAATGGACAATCCGGCATTGATCTACCAGGGCATGTAACGGCCCTGCCTCTGCGTGAAATGCATGCTGTACGAGTGAGCTCGCTCGGAGTTACGAAATGTGGTGTGGGCGGGGGTTTCCATCGGGCGGCTGGCCTGGCTGGATAATGAGAGAAGACCACTCTCAGTTGCAACGGATGAGCTGTCGGTAGTTGCTCTGTGTGCCTAAGGAGCCTTTGTGTGCAGTACAGGAACATGATTTAGCTGATTGTCGACCCTATTCGCCCTTGATCTTATCTCAAATCAGTGAGCATGCGTGCATCACATATCTCTTACAGATCCATACGTTGGCAACCTTGACCCTGATATCGTCTGCATCTCATGCTTGGATTGCATGAGGTTACGTCGAGTGTTCGCACGTAGCTGAATTAGAGGACGTTGGGAGGATATCTGGCTCTATAACTTACATGAGGGGGCTTTGAACGCTATAAGGTCTTCATTACAGTTCCAGCTATGGCCATGCAGCATGCAGAGCGCTCTCTGCCGCTCTCTCGAGAGGCTTTCGAAGAAGAGGAGGAGGAGGAAGAGGAGGAGGAAGCAGCAGCAGAGCTTGCACGTGCAGCACAGGAAGCCGCTGCACTGGCAGCCAAGAGGAGGGATCGCACCCTGCCTCGCGGCCTTGACAAGAAGACTCTGACCACAGCAATTGGCAGGCTGGTACAAGAAGCTGGTTTACAGAACAGAGAGGCAGAAGAAGCGTTGCTTGCAGTTGTTGAGCAGCATATAGACGACATCAAGAACCGCATTTATGACAAGTAGGTACATGATGAACAGGAACTGTTCTTTTACCTCTCTTGGTCTGCCTGGGGTGCATCAGCAGTCTGCATGTAGTGCATGGGCATACAGTAAGCAGCATGGTTGTTGGACCTGCATCAGCATAATCTTAGAACCATAGGATGCCAAGCTGTAGGATTGAATGCGTACTGGTAATAACGATCTAAGGCATTGGTCCAGCATATTGCTGCAACCATCGGTGCCACCTGCGGAACATATCAACAACCCCTGCAATGGCATGGCTCCCCGCACCTTCAGCTGATCTCATCACATGCATGTAACCTTGCCTCAGCAGCCAGCATTTATTGTTGTGACCTGTATCTCCATGAGCGTAAGCAGCAACTTCTGCATATGACACAGTTACTTCAAGATAAATTCAACGACCACAAAACAGTGCTTCCTCGGTCTGTCTGCTACCAACACTGCTTCCTTCTCAACTCCTAAAACCAGCGCTCTGCCACACCCTTGCCTGCAGCTGGTTAGAAGACGCACTTGTGCACATAGCCACTAATAACGAGGTCCAAGATGAAGCAGCAGAACTGCGGCGAGCCATGGAGGTCTCCTTGGCAGAGCAGCAGGCTCGCAGAGAGGCAGAGGAGGCAGAGACACGCACCCGCTGCAGGCAGTTGTCAGCAGAGCAACTACAAAAGAGGTACGGCAGCAGCGAAGTGTCATGGCTGCTGATGGCCACCCACCATTGCCATGGCAGTGAAACAAGCAAGGATGTAGCCCTGCTGTTGTCTCTGCTAGTTGTTGAGGGGTTGTGTGGGTGTGGGCGTGCGTCTGTTATGCTGCTCAGATAGATGTTGGCACCTCTTGTAATAGCTCAGCAGTGCATCTGAAGCACACACCAGTAGTCATATAATGGAAATGACCTTTTGATAGTCATTAGATGAGGGAAGCCGTCATGTGGATCCATGCTGCTTGTGGGAAACATGCAGCCAAGCTATGCCAAGCCACCAGGGCGCTGATGACTTTGTAGGTCCATTGATGTATCCGCGGCCAACCAAAGGCGCTCTCTGCTTTACCTATGCACCCCAGGGAACCTTTGCTGTTCATTGGTTAGCGACTCAAATCCGCCAAGCCATGGGCAGAAAGAGCATGCAAAGCTTCTGTGTCTGTGCTTTCCCATGACCACTCAAACCCATAAGATTGCAGAGGTTCCAGCTCTCCTCTTCAAGCAACATGTGATGTGCTTCCACATGGTGCAGGTATGCTAGCAGCAAGGTGCTCCGGGTGCTGGCGCCAGTGCTGGGTCCTGAGCTGATGTTTGATGCACCTCTGAGGGAACCCCTGGAGCAGCTGCTCAAGCTTGAGCATCAGTGCAGGGTGCTGTGGTACCCAGGGATTGGCACGGAGGAGTACTTCTCACAGCTCAGTGGTAGGTGCAGGGAAAGGAAGGAGGGGTTGCACGGGGAGGCTAGGGGGCCAAGGTGGAGGGAAAATTGACGCAGGAGATGGTAGGGAAGGGCCTAGTGGAACTGCTGGGTGGGGAGGGAGAGAGCACTGCTGTAAACAAGGTCAGTACGGTGCGCACCTGCAAAGTTAGCAATGTGGGGTAGAGGCGAATGGGATAGGAAGCGAATGTGGATGACCTGGGAAATCTGGGAGAGGAGAGAAGGGAGGAGAATGCAAGGGAATTTAGGAGGGATGGCCAAAGAAAAGACTCCAAAGGTTAGGTATGGCAAGGAAGCAGAGAAGGGGCAGAGGAATGAGGTGGATGCGGAGAGAAAAAGCAGGGGTGAAAAAGGACGGAAAAGGAGGGGGGGTTAGATAGTGGGGTTAGGAGAGGCTAGTCCAAATAGAACACAAGGGAAGCATGCACGAGATGCTCCGCATGCTCCACACCCTAGTGCCCATGCTGCCCTGTTGTGTGTGCCCTAGAAACACTGTGTGTGCCCTAGAAACACTGTTTGGGTAGACCATGAGAGCTGTTTGTGTCTCGTTCAGTTGGAACTCGAACATGTTGTGCTTTGTGGCCTGCTTTTCATGCTCTCAGGGCAGTGTGTAGGCATGGTGCACACTCTACGTGGTGATGCAGGCAGCACCCAAGCTCCAGCAGCAGCAGCAGCAGCTAAGCCCAAAGCAGGCAAGGGTTCAGACCAAGAGGCTGGTGCCCGCAGGAGCAGGAGAAGGACACCTTCTGTGTCTCCTCCTCCTCCTCCTGCTGCTGCTGCTTTTGCTGGCAGGTCAGCAGCAGCAGCTGCTGCTGCTGCTGGTAGCTGTTTGCTAGCAGACGAGCCAGCAGCCAGGCTGCAAGCAGAGCCGCTTCCGCCAAGCGGCAGGAAGGGTGGAAAGAGGAGCAGGAGCAGGAGTTGTACGCCTGAGGAAGGGTCGGGGTCACTAGGGGAAGGGAGGAGGGTCACTAGGAGGAGCAGCAGGATAGCCAGTGCAGGAGGGGCCAGCAGCAGCCAAGCAGGGACAGAGCGGGCCAGCAGCAGCGAGCCACCTGCGGGGAAGGTGGGGCTACAGAGCGGAGGAGGACATGGGGAGCAGGGCAAGGGGCCAGCAGCTGCAGGAGGAGATGAAGGAGCAAGGGTTGGAGCAGAGCAGCGAGAAGCAACACCATCTAGTGGGGCAGCAGCAGCAATAGCAGCTTCAAGTAGTGGCAGAGAAAGGTCAGTAGGTGCTGTTGGGAGCAACCATGATGGTGCTGCAGTTGCCGGTGTAGGTGCTGCTGTTGGTGGTGGTGGTGGTGGCAGCGGAACAGGGTCAGCTGCTGGTGCACTTACATGTAGCAACGGAGCAGCTTCCGCATCACCAGCAGATGAGGATTTGGGTGGTGGTGGAGATGCTGCCGTTGCGACAGGTGGGGCAAGTGGTAGTGCTGCTCCTGGTGCTGGTAGTGGTGGCACAGGTGCTGCGGGGTTGTTGCAGCCTGCTCTGCAGCAGCTTGCGGGGTGGTTAACAGAGGTTGGTGCGATGATCAAGGTGGAGGTAGCGAAGATGCCAGAGACTGCTTGTGCCATTCCTGAGATATTCAAGGCAGCTAACAGGGGCCTGGAGACAGTGCAGGAGGAGGATGAAGGGGATGAGGCAGATGTGCAGCTGGTGACAGCAGATCAGCTGACTGCCAGAGCAGGTGTAGAGGGAAAAAAGAGCCCGGCGCTGCTTTTGCAAGCGGAAGAAGCTATTGTGATTGATTGAGTGCTGGCATCACTGGTGAATTTGCACCTCATGGTGGATTGGTGGACTGATCTGCCGTGGTGACTTCTGTCGGTTTGCTATCTTCAGGGCTTTTGGCACGCCACTGTACACAGCTTACTCAGGTTTGTTGGCATTCACGTATATTGGCAATGAAGGTCTGATCTACGCATGTAGGTGTAAAAGATGCAGGCTCAACCTGCACAACTGCCATGCGTCACTAACCGTGAGCAGTAAGGAGGAACGATGTGCGCCAAGATGGATGGCAAATACATGGCAGAGCTTCAGAGCCCAAAGGATGTGCGGCAAGAAGGTACCGGCCGCAGTCGCGTAGATGGCCGGTCACTCGGCCGCTGTAAAGTGTAAGTGCAGAGGGCATGCAGCACAGACTAGAGTGCCGTTACGTGAGCAACCGAACCCAGCGTCAATCATTCTCGGGCTTGGCAAATCGGCATACTCCCTCTAAGGCAGGTCCTGCTCGAGCTAAATACCAAAATTCTGATCTCTGGTACGGATCTGCTGTACATTGGAACAATTTGACTCTGGTACCTCACAGGCAGCATTTCCATACACCTCAGCCAGCTGAGTAGCCTTTCGCCAGCGTTCGCCGGTTGCTGCGTAATACGGTTTATTTAAGCAGAGATAGCAGAATAGAGCTGTCAGATAACTGTTGTCAGACAGAACGGTACCTGGGAACCTGCAGTTAACTGTCGATCCACCAGCCACCCGCTATTAAACCGGACCCTTCAGGTGCGACTTTCAAGAAGGTAGCTCTTGGCGCAGCTAGACAAAGCTTACATGCATAGCCTCTAATGTATGGTTGGGCTGATCGCATAGGATGCAGACCAGCATGAGCTTCCGTGCTGCTTCCAGCAAGGCTGGCGTGAGCCCCGCGCGTGCCTCTCGCCGCATGCCTGTGGCGCTGCACGCCACACAGTCCCCTACCGTGACCTCCGTGGTATGTAAGATAGGGGCTACTACGTACGGGCACGCTTCGAGACAAATTTGTGCTGGAATTTTGCTTGGCTGGCAGTGCCTTGGGTTGATCCTGCAGGTTGACTGCAACGGTCACAGGATCGGGTTGGTCTGGCAAACCTGCATCCGGATTGCCCTGACTCAAAAACACTCTGTAATGTGGGATATCAGTTCTGTAGCCAAGGGTACCATGACAGAGCCCAGCTTAAACCCAAATAGACAGCACTCGCCACTAACTCTCCAGTATTCAGCTGGTTGGGTAGTGACAGAACAAGCTGTTGAGCATCCCAGCTCAGAGAATGCCGATGGATGGTTCACTCATCATTTCTAAGAGACATGGGTATCCCCTAGGCCAAAGATGTTAGTCCTCACATAACAGAGCCATTTTCGCTGCGTTTGGCCTAAGTAACTCAAGGAAGGATCTGCCCTTTACTTACCTTCTTGTCGTGTGCCTATTGTTGCTGCCATAATAGGTAGAGAAGGTGGACCATGTTGCAGGCCTAGCCCGCGTGATCTCTACTGCTGCCACCGGTGTCCTGGTTGCAGCCTGCCTGACCCTATCCGCTCAGACCACCCCGGCCCATGCTAATGCTGACCTGGCACTGGGTCAGCAGGTGTTTGAGGGCAACTGCGGTGAGTCATGCACAGACACAATCCTGACCCATGCCTGGCTCCCTGCTGATATAAGCCGTTTCGATGCGCTAGTATTTTCTCCTTGCGTCATTAAAGCCAGTTGCCAGCATAATCATGACCATTACATTTGAAATGGGGGGGTTTCACATTCATGGTGTTCTGTATATCGGATTGCTAAGCCAGGATACTCAGATAGCTTCAAGTTGGTCTGATGTGTGCTGCTGCTGTGGTTGCATGGGTGGGCCGCAACAGGGCCAACCCTGAGGCCACAGCAGGGAGGGAAGCTGTTGCTGGCAACTGCTCCTCAACCTGCCAGGTATGTGCTACTGTTTCCAATTCTCCATTTTGAGTATAGTGCTGCGACTCTACTCCTCCCACCTGACTGTGAGTTTTATAACCTGAGGGGTCAAGGGACTGTATCAGGCAATTCATTTGAAGGTTTTTAAGGACTTATCGCTAGCAGCTTGGGCGTAATGCGGGCTTTGGCAAACGTAAACTTCAGCGAGAGTGCATCTGCACAGACCTGAACAGCGCTCAATGCAGTGACAGTGAAGCTGAGCATGCAATTTCCTGGAACGACACAGCCTTGCGACAGCAAGGAGAGGTTCCTAGCTTCCTCAACCGCACGATGCACCCGGTAAGCATAATGCTGTTCAAGTTGGGCGAGCTAAGTGGATGTGCTGCTTGCCTGCTGCTGCTGCTGCTGCTGTTGCCTTTCAGCCGCCTGCCATGCTGGCGGCAACAACAATGTCATCCCCGACCATACCCTGCGCAAGGCTGCCATCGAGCAGTTCCTGGATGGTGGTTTCAAGCTTGAGGCAATCAAGTACCAGGTGAGTCAGCAGGGGCAGGTTTAGCCAGGCTGCATATTTTTCCGCGTCACACACGCATAGACATAGGGAGCATGTTGTTTAACCTGCAACACAAGCCTCTGGTAGCCAGTGACTCCTTCATGGAAGAGTGCATCAGTTTGGAATTGGCAGGTGCCCATGTGCGCCTTCGATGAGAAGTACTCGGTGTTTTGTATTATGGATGTCCCCAAGCTTCCTGAATGTTGTTCCTCAGGCAACTTATATATAGTCTTTGCAAGTGTGCCGGGTTTGACAGTTACAGCTCCAGACACAGCACTGTCCGGTCCGCTCCGTTGACTTCAACTTGTCTCATAGCTGCAGCATTCCTTCTCTAACAGCAGAGTAGAGTCATATGCAACTGTGCGCATGCAGCATAGAGCTTGCCATTCACTGGAGTCTGCTGCTGGGTTTTCACTAGCAAATGATCAGGCACTTCCTGAGTCACATGATTATAAGTATAGTATAAGTATAGTATAATTATAAGTATAATATAAGTATAAGTATAAGTATAGTATAAGTATAGTATAATTATAAGTATAGTATCAGGAGGGGTAAGGCTGTGGGGAGGTTTAAGCAGTTTGAAAAGATGTGGGGTACCAAGCATCTGTCATTGGCTACGAAGGTGAAGTGTTACAAGGCATATGTGTTGCCAATTCTGCTGTTCGGGAGTGAGTGTTGGTCCCTGACCAAAGTGCAATCGCAAAAGCTTGAGCGGGTGCACTCTAGCTGCCTTAGGAGCATCCTGGGGGTCAGGCTGTCAGATCGGCACACCAATGAGCATATCAGGAAATCATGTGGGGTAGCCACCTTGTCAGCATACATCACAGCAAATAGGCTGAGGTGGCTGGGGCATGTGGGCCGCATGGAGGAGGGCAGGTTGCCGCATATTGCGTTGTTCTCTTCATTACATGGTGACATGACGAGGCCAGTGGGTAGGCCTCGCCATACCTGGGAGAAATGCGTGTGTGCAGATCTGAAGGTGCTTGGTCAAGATGAGGGGAGCTGGGAGGCTTCATGTCAGATTAAGAGTGCTTGGAGGAAGAGGTTGTGGGATCTTACGCACCCTTGGGAAAGCCAACGGTTAGTGAGGTGTAGAAGGCGCACTAAGCAAGCTATTGATAAGCATGTGGAGCGCTATGTGGTGCCTTTCAGTGGCTGGGAGGATGGTGGTTCACCAGTACCTAGGTGGTGGGAGCCACCTCCAGCCCCTACTAGGGTGGTGCTTGATCCTGCTGCCTCCCCGCCACCCATGTGTGATGGAAGTGGAGCAGGTTTTGGGTTTTAGTGGTGGTGTTTGTTTCCCCTTGGTGTGCACGCCGTTGCATCTAGCCTCAGCTTGTGTGTGGCAAATCCACCATCGGTTGTGTGGCTTCGTGATTGTGATCAGGAGCCTTGTGTTTGTGGCCTAGGTTTGTTTGGCCATTGGCATTGCTGGTCTTGCGTTTTGATTGATTGATACTATGCATACCGTAACAACAACATAACCTTTAGGTTTCCTTCAAGTAGACTGAGTCAGACATCATCTTGCTTTGACTGCTGTGAGTGCAAACTCTGTTATTGACAAGTGCACACCTAACTGCACAGGAGCCCTCAAGTGCGGCCGAGGGTGGAAGTGTGTGCTCCACTTCCCTAGCCTTGTTGTCCGGCTTCATAGCACTGCATGGATTTTTCTTGGAGCATGCTGGCAATAGACAGATAGACAGCTGTCCTGCACTTCTTGAAGCTTGTGTCGCTGGGCTGATTGTTATGTGTTTGGTTGTTCTTTTTGCTGTGCCTCAGGTTGAGAATGGCAAAGGCGCTATGCCTGCCTGGGATGGCCGTCTGGACGAGGATGAAATTGACAGCGTGTCTGCCTATGTGTATGACAAGGCCGCAAATGACTCCTGGTAGAGAAGCTGCAGCTCCTTTACTTAGCTGCACTTTGTGGGACCATTAGCCTAGAGACGATTGTTCTTGGTCCCAGAAGGGGGGTGTGGACTTTGCAGCTGCTCTGCTATGCCCAGCTGTGCAATCGAGTGCTAGGCAACTAAGGAGTGGTAGGCAAGGAAGCGCTGACCAACAAGGCAATGGCTGTGCTCATTGTAGAGTCGGAGCTAGGGTCATGCTTGTTAGGTTTATTTGGTACGAGTGGAACTGCCATCATGTACCATTGCGAGCCTCACAGACCACTCCTAGTTGGCTACATCATCATCTTAGAAGCTCAGCTATGATTATGTATGCGTGGTCCGACCTCTTATTACCGACCATAGCTTCAATGTGTCCGGTCGTAACGGTATCAGTGCGGATGAAGTTAAATAAACTACCGTGGGTACACAGTGTGAACTCGGGTGCTTCAACTCGGCCGCTTCTAATGAGGCATCGTGACGCATGCTGACAGTCACGCATCAGATAAAGTGTTGATTCAGCTGCGAATTGACAATTACTGCACTAAATTCGCTTATGAAATTGCAAGCACGAGCCAACAGCTTATCGCATGGACAAAAACCTTTGGTTGCCTCTCAACTGAGTGTCATCGCGGATCAGGAGCTCAAGAGTGTGCGTTCCCAAATTTGCAGTTGGGACGTGCCGAATGTATATGACAAGGACAGGTAACATGTCTCTACGATAAAGAGCAAATTACGTGTGCAGAAGGATGCCAATGCCCCGTGCTTGACCGCCAGGTATAAGCAGCGCCATTGCATGTTCCGGACACACTACATGATAGAAGCCTCGTGGTTGCAGAATTTTGCATCCAAAATGAAGGGCTCCATGACATTCAGATAAGTATGCTTCCTAGCAATGACCATCACCTTTAGCCATTCCACGATTCACCCCCGGTCAATGCATACAAGTATTCGGGCTGGAGGCAGGCGTTGTGCTAATGAATCCATATGTGCTGGCCCCCATGCATGCACTTCCATGGGACAATGGCAGCAAGCAACTGCATATATACTGAAGGCTTCGATCAGTACGCGACTTGGAAATGCACCTGGCACCGTTGCTTGCCACAGGTCATCCGACAGCATGACAACTAACCCCCATGTAACGCATATTCTCATTCCCTGCAAACATTAGTTGCCGCCCACAACAACAATGGATGTCCTTTGCCAGACCTCCATGCAATCACAGTGACGCCCTTGAGAACCTGGAGAACATCACTCCTTGACCGACCCCATGCCTGCACACGCTGCTACTGCTAAGGGTAAGTTGCTCTTGGTTAGCCTGCACCATGAAAAGCCCTGTTGGCTGCATACGCCTGTCAAATGGCACCAGATGAGACAGAATGACATGCTCATTGCCCCTACATGTCCATGTAACCGACGCCATCACATGCAAATGTTTTTCATGTCATCAGCGCCAAGGCAGAAGAGCTTCTTAGTTGCAACCCCACCCTGACGTGCGTCAGTAATATACACCAGGCCAGATATGCACTGTGACGTTTACAGGCCTTGACAGGCATGCACAAAAACCTGCCACAAGCTATCATGGACACAGTCAGCAGGCATGCAATGCTGAGGAAAACTTGTTATGCACTAGTAACCTGCGCTGCTGGGTGATCCAAGTGCCATCGATGAGGACGGAAGAGCCTATCAGCTACAGCACCCTACCACGTTTCACTGTGGGCTCTAGTCTCTCCTGCCACAGCCCTTCCTCGAAGTCGTCAAAGCCTCAGGTCCTTATGTCTCGCCCTCAAGCGTGCTTGCACGTACAGGATAAATCGGGTCAAATGCTTTGCACCAGACTGCTCTGAATAACCACTACAGGGGGCTTGAATCATGATGTTGGGATGTTGATTGATGCGAGGTAGTCAGGGCTGGCCAGCTTGGAAATGTCATTGACAACAGACTTGAGCTGCTTCCAGGCTGCGTCCCTGGCTGCATCTGCCTCTGCCTGCTCCTTCCGCAGCTGCAACAGGCGTTCCTGTAACTTTTGGACGTCATGTAGCTTGGAGCTGTCCATCTTAGAGGGGGCGTCTGTGCCTGCCTTGCCAGCCTGCTGCTCATCGTCCTTACGAGCCAACTCTTCTCGTAAACGCACTATCTCCTCCCGGGCCTCCTGTAGTTGGGCCCGCAGATCAGCTGGACTGAGTTCTTCATTGGAAGGAGGTGTCTCTTCTAGTGCGGGCTCGCTGTCACCCATGTCCACCTCTTGCTCCACAGAACGGTCTAGGCTTTCAGGCACATCAGCTGCTTCACTCTCTGGGGAAATACCAGCCTTCTTCCCCTTCTTCTTAGCCATAATTATCCTACAGCAACCAAAACTGTGACAGCTGCCTACACAGTTGTCAAGGTCTACTGGTCCCTGTTTCAACACAGCGGGACAGTTGACGTGGTTGGGGGCGATGCTCACGAAGAGATAAATTGTTCAGCTGGGTTTTCACGGAGATTACAACTTCAATGGTCGTTGCCAAACCCAGAGCTACTTTGCATGCGATTGCTACTGACTTGCCTGTGGCACAAAGCAATTGATTGAAGGTACAAATTCAGAAAGGGCTTATCAAAGGCCTAAACCCGAGATCTCTGTGATCACTGCATACTGACCAGCATTGATGGCATGCAACATAGAACTAAGCGTACAACAGAGCTCTAGCGAACATTTTGTATCTCCCTGCAAGTGCGTCCTTAAAATCCGAGTGTAAACCTTTTCAGGCCGGCTTAGCGGAGTAGTCACCGTCACTCGGTCCACTACACCAATTCGGACGTTCACGCAGCATCATCGGCTGTCAGCGGCGCAGTCGGTCACATTCCCCTGTGCTGCTTTGATCTGCTCTCAATCAGGCCTTTGCTGGCCCAACGCGCTAGGTCTTCAGTGCCATGAAGTGCCACCACCTGCACAAAACTCCAAAACATACGCTCTCTGTCCGTTGCTCAGCGCAACGACCTTCTCCTGGTAGCACGCCATGGACGGCGCATAATCAGACACGCAGAGATCAGCTGCAGCAGTTAGCATTGGGAGTGCTTGGCCTCCAGCTGGGCAGCTTGTGCAACAGGGTGCCTGCAGAGGCAAGCATAGGTGAGTGTCATCTCGAGGCTGGCCTGATGTTCGCAACTTCTGGAAGCACAGCACATGCCGTTCCTGCCAAGCCATGTGAAGCCTGCATTCCACTGGATTGCAGTCTGGGACACGTAACTGAGGGCATGTAGGGTTGGGTGCAACTCGTAGCTATTCATCTCTAGCTATTCATCTCTAGCTATTCATCTCTTGTGCAAGCCAGCCATGCCAAGAAAATTGGTGGCTGGGGCTACACGGCTGCTTTTGTAACTTTTGGCACGGAAGCAGCCTCATGTTGTACTACTTCTGGAAGACTTCCCGCCTGCAGCTTGCCGTGGGTATGAGATACTCCGTCAATCATCTCAATAGATGTCAGATCTGGGAGCAATCTATGATTGCCTCTCTGCTTGTACTCCTGCTTGCAAAGCATTGGCTAGGGGGCAGGGCTGGCCTGACCTGCCAGTCAAGTCCACATAGTTCTGCACTACTTGTTTAACCAACTATCAAAACCTGTCCCTTTGTCGACTGTTGCTTGCAGCCAATGACGCCGCACGTGGTGTCGTGGCTTTCTGGAAATCTCGGCAATCCCAAAACGGGGGGATCAAGCTGCTAGCTCCTCTCCGGGTTGCCCAGCGCCGGCTTGAGGAAGCTAGCACCATGCTGGACAATGCCGCTGTAAGCACGCAAATTGACGCAGCAGTTGGCGTAGACGAAGCCGCAGTAGCAGAAGTCCTGCAGCGGGTGCGTGCTTCCTCCTTAAACTGCTACGCCTTTGACGCCTTTGACTACGACACCATCGAGACCAAGGCGTCCCTAATAACGCAGAAGTTTGAGATCTCTGACCCCTGCACCTTCCGCATCGTGTTGAAGACGGTCACCACATTAGAACCTGCTGCTGTGAAGCTAGAAGCAGCAAGCAAGATGGACGACCTTGTGCTGTCGTACCAGAGGCTGGACAGTGCTTTGGAGATGGCACGAGAGGGAGATGCAGCAGCATTGCCTAAGGCACAGCAGGAGATCAAAACAACAATGCATGTAGCTGCAGATATCGAGAGCTTGGTCATAAAAGTACTGGGGGTTTAGGCTTATTCTACATGGCTTTGATGGGTTCAAGTCACGTGCCACGGGAGAGGGCAGTGAGGAGATGGCAGGGAAGAGATTTGGGTCACCTCCAGTCCAACTCGTTTTGTGCTTGTAGATTGTTGTGTGTTCAGGTATCAGCTGAGGCTTAGGCAGACAAATAGATAAAGACCAGCAAAAGGTCTTGGTTGCAAGCTGGTGCTGTGTTGGGCAGCAGCTCCATGTATGGCCACATGGCAGATTTGCTAGGAGGTGGTCTGCTAACATTTTGTACCTGGATATTGGGAAAAAATGGGGTAAGCATCAACAGTTTGCGTTGGAACGTTCTTTGGCTGGGGCCAGGGCTCTAAATGTTGGCACATCCTGGTGAAGCAGGTGGTACCAATGCTCCGACAAGGGAACGAAGGGGCCTGTAGCATACTCTTGGCATGATCTGGGTTGCCTGGATCATTTGAAACACGGTATTTGAACACACAATACCCCTGAAGGTTACAAGTCAGTGTTTGTGTCCAGAGTATGGAGAGGTGATGCAGAATGATGTCTTCCACACATGGTCTGGGCTAAGGGCCCATGAAGTGTACTGCAGAAAGGTGTTTGATTGGTGACATGGAGCAGGTGGTCAGTCTCACACATTTTGCTGGAGCAGTGTCAATAAGGACCCAGGCTGTTTAGATAGATAGATACGTCAAAGTGCTTACTATAAGTACTTTGACAGCTCCTGCAGGCCCTGGATATTCACTCGCACTGCTTCCTGGAGTCATTCCACCTGGCGGCTAGCCTCTTGCATCGTATGTTCATTAGTAAATGGCAAGTGTGTATCCCTATTTTGGTATGGTGGCTGGGTATGGATTGAGAGTCTGATTTGTGCGGGGAAGGACATTTGTCAGGACATGCCTACTGGGTAAGGCTAGCTGCTGCTCTTGTATGTGCTTCAGCTGACGTCCATTGTGGTAGCGGACTATATCTTATGAAATGGCATTGGTATAAACTGAAGCTGCAGTGAGTGGAAAGGTTTGTCTCACGCTGAAGGTAAACAAGGATCAGCATCTAAGTACTGCATGGGCAAAGGGGCTTGCGGTACAGCTGAATTTGCGAGCGCTTCACCTTGTTAATGGAGCAGGGCATAACCAAACAAACAAACAAACAAACAAAGATTTGGGCATAAACATGAGCAGAGCCTGAGGGTTTTGTTTTCGGTCAAGATCCGTCCAGCACTCTACACTGGACAATGCTCTGAGGTGATTGGATCAAAGGCGTGCACGCATAATGCTGTGAGGTGATTGGATTCTAATGCATGCATGGTTTGCCAGCAAGTAAGTTAGTACTAGCTGTGGTGAGCTGCTGCTGCCGGCAATGGTGTGCAGGATCTGAATTTGGACCGTATGTACTGTTTAGGGGTCTATACCATACCTTAAGGTATCTGACCGCTCATGTGGCCATTATGTATGCAGCCTGCGGTGACCGGTGACCGGTGGGTGCAGGACTGCTCCGGTAGATGGGCCGCAAGTGGGTCTGTACAAAGATGCACAGTCTAGCATTGAATCATTGTTAATGGGGTACTGAACACCCCTTTCGCCCGCAAAATTGACGGTAAGGGCCTATCCTGATCCCCCACAAGCCAAGGGCAGCCCCGGGCTATACGCATGGAAGCAGGCCAAGGTCAAACACGTGCATGCGGGAAGCGCGCGTATAAAGTTGATGCCCATATAACGCAGCTTTAACGGGTTCACATAAGGCATTCCTGAAGGAACGGTCTGCACCTCGGTCGGACACAGGCCTGCGGCCCTGCGCATGTCACTTTGGAGGAAGAGTATCGACTTACGCTTGCCATTCATAAAGTCAAGGAGGGGCATCTGCGGAGCCATTCAAGCTTTCCATTCAGTGCAGGCCGCGTTCCTATCTTTCCATGTCCTGCCTGTCACTTGTATTGCCACTCAACTCACTGCAGTAGCAGGTTGTTCTCCAGTTGCCAGGCTTTAAGCAGATTATGCTGGATTCGACCAGGAAGTACTGCCCTTGTAGTTTACTATGTGTGCGGTAGATCGGTTCCATCACCGCAACTTTGTATCTCTCCATTCTTCGGACTTGTGGCCATCGGACAGTGCTTTGCAGCCTATCCTATGCTCACATAAAGACCTCCTGCAGAATGGACTCAGCCAAAAGGCCCATGTCCAGTGGTATCGGTGCTTTCCAACATGATACTTCAGCGCAGCTGGAACTGCCATCCGGGAAGTACTCGGAAATCGAGGACCCAGCAAAGGTGTTGCTTCGAAGAGCAGAAGAGCCACCGAATCCTGTGCTTCCCAAAGCCCAAAGAACACGCAACTGGACCCCAACGGCACGTGAAAGAAATCCAATGTCATCTAGCCTTGCTGGTGAGTACTAAACCGCCCATGTCAGTTGGCCTGCAGGGACTGAGCTGGATGCCATGATTGATTCATTGCTGCTGCTGTCCTGATGAGTTGTAATAGATTTTGCGCTCATTTTATACTAGCTGCCTGCAGCCGTTGCTAGCCAGCAGAGCAACACGTGCTTTACCCACGCCTCTCCTGTGTGTCTTGCAGGCTCAGGCAGGGCAGGTAAGGAAGGAAGGCTAGTTGGCAGCAAGGGGAGCAGGTACGAAGGTGGAGTGCTGGCAGGTCGCCCTCATGGTTGGGGCAGGTACTACATACAGGTAATGCACAATCTCTCACCTGAACACAACTTGCTGCACGACAGAGCAAGCTGCACACACCAGCTGAGCATTGCAGACGCTGCTTTTCCATTGCTGATAAGCTTCCCACAGTCAAGTAAACAATAGAGTGCAAAATTCTGCTTACACAGATGTGATCGAGATCTGGACCACCCATGTCTGTCAGCAATTCAAGTGCGGTCTGATGCATCCAAGCATTCCTGGCAGCTTTCTTAGGGATAACCAAGCCAGCAGAGCCAAGCAACCAGAGTGGGGGGCCAGTGGGAAATGCACACTGGTCATTGGCTGCACTAGTTACAACCTTTCACAGAAATGACATGGGTTCTTGTATGTAGCTTTCCTGCTATTGCATGCGGACACGAAGTTGTACCTTTGTTGCATAGCTGATGCTTAACCATGATCGTGACAGCAGACATACAGTTCATCCAGAAAATGGCTTCCCCTTTTGTTTCCAAGAAGTAGTCAGTGAAGAAGGCAAATGTTAATACCTTGCCCTCTGTGCAAGCCCAACCTTACATGGTGCCCTACACCAGTGCAGCTACCTGTGACACCATCGGAGCTCAGGCGGCAAGAATCCATTGCCTAGCCACGCTGCGAACGTGTGTGTTATATGTTTCTTAAGAGATACCACTGAACAGCCCTTTGGACGGCGCAGCAGGCAAGCATGACTCCAGCCAGTTTTTCTATCTTGCGTTTGCAGGTCACACCTGGCTTGCCTGCTACGCTGTTGTATGAAGGGGAATGGGTGAAAGGCATCCGCCAAGGCAAAGGCACCTATAAGTATGCCTCTGGGGAGGAATACACAGGGGAGTGGTACATGAATGAACGGCATGGCCAAGGTAACATCAGCAAGCAACTCTTCAAGCAGGGGGGTGTTAGAAGGCATAGATTAGCATTTCTTTACTTGTTACATCTTAGGTTACACACGCTGATGCCCGGCCCTGCCACTCAAGTATAGAGGCTCAATTGCTCTGGCCATAGCACTTGCAGCGCATATAACATTTCATGATATGCCATAGCAAAAAGTGACGTAGCCCCCGCACCTCAGACTGCCACAAAGAGCAGCGAGCTGGAACAGAATACGGGTTATCTTTGGCATGTATCACAAAAGATTGCAATCTGCTTAGTGGAGCATGTATTGTGATCCTCTGTCACTGAGTCTTCTAGGTGCAGTGTCAGAATCCATTACCATGCAGCTGTGTCAAGTGCTTGAAGCAAATCATGCCGCAGCAGCTGTATGGAAGCTTTCATTCACACCCAGGTTTCATCATAACCAAGCTCGCAATGAAACCTTTGTGAGCCCGACCCTCTGACCCAACCCCTGTGCTCAGCAGGTCGCTTGCATTACGCCAATGGTGATGTGTATGAAGGCAGCTGGAGCCATGATCAGCGTCATGGTCAGGGCAGCTTCACCAGCCACAACGGGAATGTGTTTGTGGGGACCTTTGTGCAGGGCAAGAGGCAGGGGCTAGGGACACTTTACTGCATTAACCAAGGTGAGGTGGGCTAGAGGAACTCATGTGAGCTGGCAGAGCTTGCATGCAGCAGGGGAAGTTCTGTGACTCCTGCTGGTCCTGTCTTACCTATCACACAATTTGTGATATGCCATAGCAAAAGTGCGGTAAACCCTGCACTTCAGGGACTGACAAAAACAACTGCTCTTGTATGGGTGCTGCATGCAGTAGTACCATGTGTATATGCTCTGTAATCTTTGCCAGGCTGTCACGTTCCTGCAATCAATGCAACTGTATGCCGACTGCTGCCAGACCATTATACAGGGCAATTTTTCAAATGCCAAGCCTGCATGCTGCCGTAGTCTTGGCTGCATGTGTTATAGCTGAGCATTGTCACAACGACATCACCTTCTGCGCCTTCCATTGTAATTCCTACAACCTCTGCTTGTTGGTACGGTTACAATACCAACTGGTTCTGGCTCTTGTATCCAACACGAGCCAGTCTCACTGCTTACACGGCAGTCACCAACGCCACACTTACTGTAGTCCATGCACTGTTATCATCAACGTTACATCTTGGTGCTCTGGCTCTGCAATGCTGCAGGCAAGAAGTATGTTGCTGAGTACAAGGATGACACTCCACACT
Source organism: Pseudopediastrum boryanum (assembly GCA_963556185.1). Lineage (NCBI taxonomy): Eukaryota > Viridiplantae > Chlorophyta > Chlorophyceae > Sphaeropleales > Hydrodictyaceae > Pseudopediastrum > Pseudopediastrum boryanum. The sequence goes on from OY744496.1 coordinate 4,818,674, forward strand.
GTGGAACCTTCCTGGAGATTGAGTCAGGTGACCTGCAGCCCCAGCCGCCCTCGCAGCAGCTGATCAAAACCATCAAGGCCAGCACTGTCCAGCGCACCCTCACAGGCACACCACCAACCAGCTTGCCTGTCATTGACTTGGCACAGCCCAGCAAGGTATGAGAGGGAGCAAGACTCTGAGAGCATGATACATCTGCAGAGATACAGTGCTGCAGTATTATGGAAGCCAAAGTCTTGTTCTAGATTGGATTCATGGGATGGGACGTGGAACGCGGGATGCAGTACTGCCTGAGAAAGCCAGCATGTTGAGTAGGATAGGCACTAGTATGGAGCGTGGGACTGACAGGCAGCTGGGGGAAGGGTGCTCTTGAAGAATATTCCTTGTGTTCTATTGCAAGCTTGGTGTGTTGGATACTGTCTCTCAGAAAAGCGAGGAGTACTGGCAAATGATGGTCTGAGGAATAACTGCCCACAATCTGGGCAGGAAGTTATCACCGCGTATCTATTGTATTTACCCTCGCCCCCTCTGCTTGGCAGACAGATGGCTGCACGCGCTGTCTTCTTGGTTCCTGCACAGGAGTTCTTGGCTTTGGACCAGTCAACTGCAAGACGACATTTGGTCAATGGTCATGCTCTTGTGTTGTCCACTTCCAGGTGTTGGAGCAGCAGATCGTAGCAATGCGCAAGTCAATCAATACTGGGAAAGATGCCTTGGTTAAGGAGCCACTGGCTACACTGAGTGCGGTTGACATCAGTTTGTTACGGCATGCCTTCATCATTATGGCAGGTTGGTAGCAGTATCCAGGTAGACGTTATTGTTACAGATCATGCTATGCCATGTCATAATGTGCCCGTTGGCCCCGCACCTCAAGCTGTTACAAAATTCAGCAAGGTGGAACAGGTTGAGGTTACCTCGGTTACACCTAAGCACACATCATTTCTGCCGTACAACTTGGAAAAACAGGCCTACTTAATGAGGTCCACCTTTCCCAGAGTATATATAGGTGAGCAGTGGTAATTGTATCAAGTAAGGAAGACGTTCTGTCGTCTATCTGGCATGCATAGTCAGCAGCTGTGCGGTCCTGGTACTGTGTTCCATGCTCTACTAAGGCTGAATGCCCGCTCAGATGGATTAGGGTCAGGTAGCCCTTAGAAGAATCCCATTGCTATTTCTTGCTGGTCTGCTTGATATCCTAGTCATCATGACAGCCTAGCTGCATGCACTCGTTCATCACGTATTGTATTGCATGCTTGAGGTATTTACTAGCGGTTCCGAATGATACTCTCTGACCGTTTCAGCAATGTGAATGACAGCTCAGGAGCAATGAGCCGGCCATGTAGCCAACTAACCAGCCAAGCAGACACATTTACCATTAGTGAATTCTTTACAGAGCCATTCAAGTAGTTGTCCGCCCACCCTCCTGAGTGTGTAGGATGCTACTCCCGCTATCATCTGGTGCAGGAAACAGAAACATCCATAGACTGTTACAGTGGGCCCAACCAGTTGTTGGGTGTTTTGGCTCAAGCTATTGTTGGATGTTTCGGCTAGATCGCTGCACAGCTTTTGAGCCGTGCAGGACCCAGGAGATGACTTAAACCAATTTGCAAAACTCATCTTTCTTCATTTTTCTGCAGGTGGTGATGGTCCCAAGGTGTATGTCCAGCCTCGTCAGCTGGTTGAGCTGGTGGTGCTTGCAGGCCAGGACCCGGCTACTCCTGCCAGCCAGATGCTGATGGAGCAACTAGCAGCAAGAGCAGTTGGGGCAGAGCAGCAAATCAGCTTGGATGCTTTCCTGCATGTGGTGGTGCATCTCGTGCCACTGCAGCAGCAACAACAGGGAAAGCACCAGGAAGAGGAGGAACGGGATGAGGAGGGGATGCAGGGGAAGGGAGAGCAGGAGTGGACCCAGATGCAGTTAGGGGAGAAGCAGGAGGAGCAGTGGCAGGGGGGTGGGGCTGCGGGAGGGGAGGTAGAGGAGGGACAGCAGGAGCAGCAGTGGCGCGAGGAGGAGGAGGAGGGGAGGGAGGCCGAGGAGGTGCAGGCAGAGCAGGGAGGGCAGCTGCATGAAAGGGCTGAAGATGGGGTCACTGAGTGGGCTGCAGAAGAGGGGCAGGAGCAGGGGGTGGTGAGAGATGGACTGCCAGTGTATGGCTTTGTGAACACAGGGGTGGTGGAGGAGGCGGTGAGTTACCAGTTGGAGCAGCAGAATGGGTGCTCGGTAAGCAGCCAGGTGATAGCAGCAGCAGTAGTAGCTGACAACGTGGTGGAGGGTGAGGAAGGCACAATGGTAGCGGCAGCAGCAACAGCAGCAGCCGGTGACAGTGTGGTAGGCGGAGAGGAGGGCGGAGCGACGGCAGAAGCAGCAGTAGCGGCACTGAACCAGAAACATTAGAAGCACAACAGGAGGTAGTGGAGCCAGATGAGCAGCAGGGTGATGCGGAGAGCATTGTATAAAGAGTGTGAAGGCCAGTACACTGCTGCTGCTGAGTAGTACTGCTAGGGTTGTGACTGCTTTCTACTGGTGTGCTTGAGTATACAGCATCCATTGATTGCCATGGCTGTGAGGAAGCAACTGCTTGTGCTGTAAGTAAATCAGAGCTCCATGGGTGCTGGTGCTGATGGTGAAGAACCAGATGGACTGGGGGATGTGGCTGGACTGGGTGTGGCAGAGGTGGTGTTTCAGTCAGCACATCACTGGTAGAGGGTAACACTAAGGCGGCTCTACCTGGTGGGTTCATCTCACTGACTCTACGACAGCTTGAGGTGCAGGATGTATGGCACCCATGCTATGGCGTATATCGGCAAGTATCGTACTAGAGGATAGTGGGATACACTCGGTGGTACATCATTTCATCTGCTATGCCATAGCAAAAGCTGCCCGTAGGCCCTCTGGATTTTTTGTTACCAGACTACCAGTACCAAATGGCCCCATCAAAGTGGGGCGCCGGTGAGGCAGCGCTTAGGCTCTAAAATTCCTGTCCAAGAGTCTCACACTGACAGCCACCAGACCTCCCTTGATTCCTTGCTAGCTGATGTATGTCAGGCCAGAGTATTTTGACATTTTTTTTAATCACTCCACCAGCTGAAAGGATACTGGCCCCTTGAGAAGGAAGCACAGAGTAGTAGAAGCAAGCATAAAGTGACAAGGACTGTAAGTCCGAGCACACTGCTTCAAATGCATCAGTGTTCTTCACTGTCTGCAGTGAGTGAGCAGTCAGTGAACTCGGGTGAGCAGTAGGCCGGTTGTCACTCCGTAACTGCACTGACTGTGTATTCATAGTCACGTCGTAATCCTGCTGGTGTGCAACTGGGCTGATTGGGATTTCTCAGTCTATTAAGCTCCGAGCTTTGGGGATGCAACCAGCGCGACTATACCAATGAAGCTTATGGTGAAAATAAGCAAACATGGACGCTTCTCAACAAGCAGGTGCAGCGACCTTCTCCGCTGCTTTTTTCGTACTTCTCTTGCTAAATGTGTGGGAATTGAAGATTATCGGGTACCAGTTGTACATTCCGATTGCTATCAGCTGCGCTGGTGAGTGCGCACATGTATACTTCCGGCACTCTGTGAAGCCTACCGACACAGTGCATTTCGTACGGCCTCGTGACATAAACCCATTTATTTGGCAGTGCGGGGCGTGGCTTTTGCATGCCGAGCAGCTTTCTGGTCGGTCGGTAACCCAGACTACCTTGCCGTGTGGGGAGCTTTGACTGCAGCAGGCTTTGGCATCCATGTGGCGATGTTGAGTGTTCTGTTCATTCTGTGGTGAGTGCCCCCATTCAAGTAAGACTCATAAGCAAGCTCAGCTACACCAGTTCCCATTCCTGGACGTATGCTCCTCCTGGTGCTCCCTGCAGGTTGAGGAACTCCCCACCAACAGCACCAGCGCTGGGCACAGCTGTTGCTGCTGTCTGCAAAGCCTTTGTGGCCTGTGTGATTGTCTTTGGGCCAGTGTTGGGAGTCGTAGCAGCAGGGCTGTTGTATGGGGGACATGCCCCCACTTATGCCAACCATGCCAACAACATTAGAAAGGCATCACAATGGGTAAGCACATGCTAATATTCTTAAGTGAACTGCCCCCCTGCTATCTGTGCTCATACAGGTGCTGGATACAAAGCTTTTCTCTGTCACTAATAGTGACAAGGTCTGGTATGAGTGCGTTAAGTCCACTAATTGGCTGCAGCAGCATGGGTATCCTTTGCATGTGATTTCTGCAGCAGTGACTAAGGTGTCCAAAGGTGGCCTATGCAGGCTGCAGCTTCATCTCATGTCTACCTCCCGCCTGTGTCGTTTTCATAAGTGATACTCGGTTGTGCGTGCCATGTTTTGTCTTCCACTGCCTGTTCTATCAGGCCATGGCACTCAGTACATGGTGCAGTGAGTGCTCTCATTGATGGAGGTCCTCTGTAAAAAAATGATTATTCCAAGTCGATCACAGCCACCACTGTCACTGAAGATCAGCATCTGCTTAGCTTATCTCACCTGGCAGCCGAGCCTCGCTGATTAAAACCTTGTGCTTTAATTTCATTTCAAGATATGCCGTAGCAAAAGTGCCATGTGACTCGCACATGAACCTGTTGCAAAAAGACCACGGCGAGACTACAGTGAATGGGAAGTTCTCAATGATATTAAACCCTGTCCTAACCCTGTTGGCGCTGCTCTCACCAGGGGTTGCTTGCTGTGACAGCTGCCCTCACCATACTGGTGACCTTGTGGCCCTTGCACCTGCTAGAGGGAGGTCACAGGAAGCATGGTATGAGTGCTAAGGCCAGTGATCACAAGGCACAGCAGCTCAAGAACGCTGGAAGCCAGAAGAGCCACATATACGTAAGCAAAACTAAGGCCGGAACACATCCAGTGGGACCTGCTGCTGAATGGTTAACTCTTCATGTGTTGCTGGTCTCCTCTTAAGCAGATGTTTTGCTCTATTAAGGAGTAGCACCTCATTGCTGCATACCTTTTCTGTCCTTACATGGCTTCCAGCAGACAATGCTTGGCTGAAGGTGCACCACAGGTGCTGACTCCTTGTGGCCGTGGTGAATAAACTAAGGTGGAGGACGCTGGAGCAGTGAACGCATTGGTCCCAATGCACCGCCTGCTGCGTGACTCCTTGATGCCAACTAACTAGCTCACCTTTTGTGTACTGCCAGCCATACGGAGTGTCTCCAACGTGGCAGTAGCTGTTCTGACAAACTGAGTGACTGTAGCCCTCTTTCAATCTCTTGTGTCAAAAATGCATTTCAACCTTGTGTGATGCAAGTTTAGCAGAGCAGCTAACAAAAGAACGCCCACTTTCTACTGCTTGTCCTGCTGCTGCTGCTGCTGCACAGCTTTTTGGCCTTTGGCTTGCGCTGGCCCTGCTTCTGCTGTCTGGCATCTTCCGAGGTGTGAGCACCTTCAAATCAGAGTACCTGATGTACCCACCCCTCTACTACCCCCTGGTGGTGCTCCCGGAGCTGATGTCAGCCATACTGCTCAGTGCACCTTTCTTTGCTGCTCAGACGGGACTGGCTGGGAGGATGGAGGAGTGGGTGGCGCAAGGGAGGAAGCCACTACCAGCCTGTGATGGTGCTGCAGGGTCAAGGGCAGAAACTGGCCCCAGCCATGTGTAGGGGAGTTGGGAACTGTGTTTGAAACTTTTGCTCAACCGTAGGAAAAGGCCCCATCGCCACTCACCTCGTCCTCCTATCCAAACTCGGGTACTGTCTGAAAGTGTGCAATGACAAGGAGACATGTATTGAGAGGTGGCAGTATGTGTATGTGGTATGAATGATGAGGCAGAGGTTGGTTGTTGCTACATACACAGCAGCAGTGTGGGGTTGGCATATGGAGCAACACCTTGTCACATTCTGCTGTTCCACGGGCAGGGTGGAAGATGAGGGACCTTGAGCCTTTTCTCGAGCAAGAGGCCATTATAAACTCCTTGTATGCCATTGAAGAGTATGTATGGCAGTTTGAAGGTGGTGGTAAGTCGAAAGCCGTGGAGCTCAAGGTGCAATATCCCAATGTTCCAGGTCCAAGGGCTGATAATTCTGCCGTTACATTGGAAGCCAATTGCGTGGGAAGAACTTGCCATGTCAGAAATTTGTGATATCAGGGGAAATGGGCATTTGTCAATGGCCATGACTCTCCTGTCCCACAGTTACTTTCCATATGTGCGAAATGTGCCAAGGGAGGATGAATGTGTGCTCTGGACACTTATCGGGTTTTTTGAAGGGAGTAAGGCATTGACTTCACGACAGTACGGCTGGTTTTCTTGGACACATGCCATAGTTGTGGCATCATGCCCACGGCAATGAAGCAGGGGCTGAAACACATTCAGGCTAAATTGGGTCCTTCCCACATTTGTATCAATGAACAAGCAGTCCAGGATAAAGCTGTAGTTGTACATAAAACACTTGCGGTGGGGAGAACACGCATGGTCTCTTTGAATTTTGTTGCAGCTGGCTTCTTCTGCGGCTGAAGCCTCCTTTTGACATGCAAACTTAGCGGTCCCGAATTGTGGGGAGAATGAAACGCACGGACTTGTTGTTTGGGGTCTGCATGTCGGCTATATGAAGTTTCCGCATTCCCACGGGGTTGTTGCTGGTATCATATCTCACTATCGTTACAGGCATGCAGTGCTGTGTTTTGAGATGCTTGGAATCTGGTCATTGTTTCTACAGCCCTGTATTTCCAGGATAAAGGTTTTTGGTTGCCACACCTTAGATGTTTTTTTCATTTGTTTGCTGGCAGGGCAAGAATATGCACTCGGGGGGTATTGGGCCGCAAGCATCTATATCTTGATGTTGCAGCCTCTTGGCTCTTTCACATGCCATCACCACCAGCTGTACAGTCAAGGGTCCTGTGACTAGCAGTAGTTAAGGGTGAATAGGTCCTTGCTTTTGTTTCGTGCAGCACCCAAGCATGACTTCAACCAGTTTGTTAAGGTTCTGGGGTGAGTAAGTGCAAGCGATAGAGCCAGAGGGCTGCAAGATTTAGTGAGGCTGAGACAAGTAGACCTAAGAACTGTTTTACACTGCTAACTCTGATCCCATTTGCTTTTGTTTGAAGCTCTTTGATCAGAGGATGCAGTAGCAGTTGCTGTTATCCCTTGACCCTCTGCAACCTTGAAACGGCGGAAAGTTAAAAAGCGGCAACACCATTCGTTGTGTTTGTTCCTGTTCTCTGTTTGGCAGGGCGGGTAACTGTATGTACAGTTTTTGGTTGAGTGTTGAGCACTCAGGGTAATGCGGTCTAAAAAGGCATGCTTGGATCTCAACCCTGCCAACTGCAACACTAGGAAGGAGGAAGATGTGTGGCAGATGCGTCTTTGGTTCTTTTTGAGTGTATTCCTGCCAATAACCACGGTATGTGCAGGGTATGGCAGGTGTGCTGCTCCCCTTCAAGTTTGTGGCACAGCAGCCAGAGCAAACGCATTGTTCTCACGCGGCTGCTTGCGGATATCAATGTGAGCATAGTTGCTGCTGGACCAGACATAAGGGAAATGCAATCTAGGATCTCAGCGTTTCAGGCCTGCTACTGCTACAGTATGCAAACTACACGCTGTTCCTAAACCACGGTTTGAAAAGTTACAAGAAGGAAAAAAACCCGGAGCCAACACGAGGCTCAAGGGGTTTCCACACAACCAAATGAGCCTGCTGTAGGCAACCGAGTGTTCAGTTATAGCTCAAGCATGCATTCATGCATGTGCCACATACATGCATGTATCATATGAGCATGTTGCATTCATGATGGGCTGCCAGCTAGTGTCTGCAGTCAGAGAGAGAGAGAGAGAGAGAGTGTCTGCAGTCAGAGAGAGAGAAAACTAATACGTGTCTGCGGTCACTATGTTGTCCATGATGGTGCATGTTGCTCCACGGCGCTATCCGGCCCAGGGTTGTGGTGCGTTACACAATATGAACCAGTGTAACCCACTGAGCTAAGGAAGGACACTAGCAGTCCTCTTATGGCTGCCACACCTTACAATGTTTTGTTGGACTGGAGAGCTGTTGAACTCCATATTGACGTGGTGACGCCCTCTGCTCCTCGGCCAAGTGGGATGTCGTTCAAAGCTGCGAGTGTAGATGGTTAAGGCATTTAAATATAATGTCTATACTGCTAGGTCTAGTGAGGCACACCCAGGGTAGGGATTCGACTGCAGCCGTGGACCAATCGGCAACCTTGGACATGAACTAGGACAGGGGCAACTTGCAGCCGTTCAGTCAGGCAGTTGATGAGCAGTTTAATTGCACCATGTCAAGCATCGGGAGCGGTCTGTAAGCCAGAGGTATCAGCAGCGGACACAGTGATAACCGGGAGGACCGAGGGCGTGGAGGAATCGACGTTGGGTCTGTGCCGGTCAAAATGTCTGGACAACAAGGTTAGCAGGAGAAGCTATTACAAGTAAGCGGCCTTGGAATCCATGTCCTGCGTTCAAAACTCTTGCGAAGTGGTCCAAAATCGAGGACTGAAGGGGTCACTCAAGGGCAGGTAACTGCAACATAACAGCCTCGTAATCCCAACACACGCACCATGGTATACCCTTGGAATGGACGATCCATTCCGAACTAGGCATGACTATATAGGTGGTATGTCTTGGGCAGGGAGGTGGCACTGCTTAGCAGGATAAAACAGGCAAACTCAGCCTTCAGAGTGTGGCCGTCAATCAGTTGCACGGTTGCGCCCTTCAATTCTATAGAGAGAGAAACCAAATTAACGTCGTGATTTTACTGTCATGGACGCTTCTCAACAGGCAGGCGGGGCTATCTTTTCTGGTTGTTTCCTCCTACTTCTGCTGCTGAACATCTTCAACCTAAGGACGACGAACTATTTTCTCTACTTCCCCATTGCTCTGGGCTGTGCCTGTAAGTGCATTCGGACAGTACCCACGCGAACATCCGCTATGCCAATGCTTTGGGGTGTGTTGGGCACTGACCACATGTTCTCATGCTCACCTCGGTACCTCCTCAATTGCAGTTAGAGGTGTGGCTTTTGCATGCCGGGCAGCTTTCTGGTCTGTGAACAACCCAGAATACCTCGCTGTATGGGGAGCTTTGACTGCAGCAGGCTTTGGCATCCATGTGGCGATGTTCAGCCTCTTGTTTGCTGGATGGTGAGACAACCAGTTCCACTTTCACCAGTAGCACATGGAACACCCCATAGCCTGCGTAACCATGTACAAGCTTCAAGACACACAGGCGGGTAGATGACGCGTTAAGGACCATAGCTTGTCACAGGCACTGACTACCCTGCAGGGATAGGTCCATCACCATGCACGTAGAAGAATAGCAAGTCTTCTGCAATGTGCATTGGAAGCACATGTTCTATCACCATGCACCTCACCATACCTGTGTATATCTATCCAATCCCTGTTCCCTGCTCCCTGCAGGTTGAAAAACTCCCCACCAACAGCCCCAGCGTTGAGCAGAGCTGTTGCTGGTGTCTGCAAAGCATTTGTGGCCTGCGTGATTGTCTTTGGGCCAGTGCTGGGAGTCGTAGCAGCAGGGCTCTTGTATGGAGGACATACCCCCACTTATGCCAACCATGCCAACAACATCAGAAAGGCCTCACAATGGGTAAGCCTACCAAAGCAACAGATAAATGCTCTTCTCATTGGGAATGGAATGGGTCATAGGGAGCTGCAGAAGGCGTTCAACAATTGTCGGTCATCACATGCAGCCACCTGTACATTTTGCCAGTCATTGCCCAGTCATTTAGCATATTAAGGTGCTTGTTGGTATTTAGCATCACCACCGCCAGGGACCTTGCTTGGTTTGTAAAACATCTTGCTTATAGCATTCTGTTGAGGGCTGTTGCTTGAGTTGCCACCTTCGTTCGCAAGTGCCCTGATATCTTTTGCTCATAGTTGGCGGAGCCTCGTCTATGGCTTATGTTATATGTTGGCATATTGGTCGGCTGGGACCCTGCCGCTCTTGCTCTAACATGTATAAGTACATTTCCAGTGTATTCAACTACGAGAGTTGAGCATGGTTGGCCTTGATCCAGTCTTGAATTTTCATGGATAAGTGCATGTGCTGCATCACATTAACTATGACTTTACTGATTTAGTTGCTGTGTTCTGCTGCTTGCAGGGTCTCTTCGCTGTGACACTGGCACTTTGCATACTGGTGGGATTGTGGTGCCTGCATCTGCTGGCGGGTGGTCATAAGAAGCGGGATAACAGCATTGCCTCCAACAACAGCAAAGCACAGTCTGTGCATGGTGCAGGGGAGAAGAACTCTGTATATGTAAGTGCTGGAGCTGCCCAGGTCCGGACTCCAGCATATCTAAGGCTGTACTTTTGCTGTGTTGCAGTCTGGTGCCTCACAAGCACAATGTAGCCGAAGGTCTGTTGTCTACATAGCTGCATATGTGGTTGTGGTGAATGGGTGAGTTGGCTGGCATGCAACGCTTGTGCGCTGCTTGTTGGTCTTTGCGGCATTGCAGCAAAATCAGTGTTCTGTGCGGTCCTGCAGTCAGGCCTAGTTAGAAGAAGCAATATGTTTTGGCAGTTGGCCCGTGTATTGGTCTGTGCTTCAGGGTGCTGCTGTCGCTGGCCAATGTAGTGAGACCACAGCAATGACTGTCTTGACAAAACCTATGTCAAATCATTAAGTTCACGGACCTGCCTGAATTGTAAAGTCACCATGTATTTCAGCCTGTGCTTTAAATGCATCACCCACACATACGGAAAAAGTGCAGAGTGGCATGCAGGATCTTTTATTTCCTATGCTCACTGCTGCTGCTGCTGCTGCACAGCTCTTTGGTCTTTGGCTTGCTCTGGCCCTGCTTCTGCTGTCTGGCATCTTCCGAGGTGTGAGCACCTTCAAATCAGAGTACCTGATGTACCCAACCCTCTACTACCCCCTGGTGGTGCTCCCGGAGCTGCTGTCAGCCATACTGCTCAGTGCGCCTTTCTTTGCTGCTCAGACGGGACTGGCTGGGAGGATGGAGGAGTGGGTGGCGCAAGGGAGGAAGCCACTACCAGCCTATGATGCTGCTGCAGGAGGAGGAACAGCAGGAGGGGGTAGCCAGGCCTCTGCAGATGCAGTTGTGTCTCGGGGGCTAGGCGAGGTCTGAGAGGGAGAGGATCAGAAAGTGATGGGGGTTATGGAAAGAGTTGGTGCCTTGCAACCCAGGCAGGGGCTGGGAAGGGTTCTAGGATGCCAGGAATATGAGGGTTTGGGGCTGGTGCATGGGGCTGGTTTGGATGGGGAATGGGGGCGGGCCAAGGCCGATGATGAAAGAACCTGTGTGTCATTGGGGACATACTGGTGCTGGACTGTGCCAATCTTCGCATCGGTGGTTGGGAGCCTATCAACCATATTGTTTGGCGGTCGCCCTGCAATCATACAAGAGAGGAAGCTGTTGTGAAAGCTGCATCCACGTGGCAGCCCAGGGAGGCACCTAGCTGCTCTGAGTTGGGCTGAAAGCTGCTGAGAATCAGGAGTGGGTACAGTTCCCAAAGCAAGAAGACCTACCAAAGTAATGGAGCTATGCATGTAGAGGAGACGGGGAATTTGGTGGGGCAGAACAGGTATGAGTGGGTCATGCAACTGGGACGAGCATGGGCTGGGGGCTGGGATGCAGGTATGCTGGTCCCGTATCTAATTACTTTCAGGGTAAGGCAATTTCATTCCTCATTTCTGAACAGTTAACAGGAGCAGGGCAGATAGCACTTTTGCTTGAAGGAATCTGGAGTTGTTGGTTCACGCGGAAGTACAAGGATTTGAAAGGAAGCACTGAACTGGACCCCGATTATTGTATTTACACTTTTGGTTGCTCGTTGTAACCTTTTCTGTGGCAGGTTTTTGAGGATTAGGCACCAACAATTAGTGTGCCCTTTTTGGTCAGGGACAAGGGGCACAGACAAAGCTGATAAGAGAAAACATTGGGTTGGAGCTGCAAGATTTACATGGTTGGTGATATGCAGACATTCTTATAGACAAGACAAGAATAAGGGAGATCGATTGTGTCTAAAAGTGCCTGCTAGCTGACCTGCGCTTCCATTGATACAGTTTTACAAATCGTTGTAAGCTGCCCTCAATGCTCCAAGGATCCTCTAACTTCATTGTTGCATTACACCAGGCTAATATTGGGGCCTCTTGACACCATTGGAGCGGGTTTGAATATCGAAGGTGTCTTGGGTTTGGTCTCTGGAAGTTGTAGAAAGTTCTTCCTGTGGTTTACATAGCCCATTTGTTTTTCAGAAGGTTTGTCAATGATAGGCCTTCAGATAGGGCCTCAATCATGTAAGGTCTTCAAATCCGTGGAGTATGTCCATTGGAAAGGTTTTGATTGCGGGGATAGGGGATTGGTCCCAGATTACCGGTATTTGGTCACTTTTGACATTTTGCCCATCAGCCATGGTTTGATGATGAGTGCAAGGCCGCCGTGCGGGCCCTTCGTGGTGTGGCTGTCACAGCTGAGCAGACCAAGCAGCTTCGCAGTCTCTATCAGCGCAAGAAGCGTCAGCATGCAGGACAGCAATACTCCAGGTTTGAGCAGCTGTGTCGGTCTCAGCCCACATACTTCTGGAAGGCCCTACGCCGTGGCATTGCCCAATCCAGCCCTGTTGTGCCTACAGCTGATGAATTTGCCCAGCACTTTTCCAGCGTCTTCAGTGGGCCGCCTGTGAGGCCCCCCTTGCCATCCTTGGCACCTCCTACAACAGAAGACTTAGATGACTTGTTTGGGGATGATGAACTTCAAAGTGCCTTCAAGCGACTTAAACGCCGGGCCTCTCCTGGTAAAACAGGCCTCCCAGTGCCTGCTCTGGCTGCCTACCCTGTTCGATATTTGATACAATCCATTCTACGAGCTGTGCACTTAGCTGGCAAGGAGCCCGCTGAGATGAGTCTTGCCTTGTTGAATCCTATATATGAGCGTGGGGACCATTCTCAGGAGGTTAACTACCGCCCTATAGTGGTGTCCTCACTACTCCACAAGTTATATGCAAATTGCTTGGGTTCTGGGGTGTATGTGGCCCACACTCAGTACAGTCACCAGCATGGTGACATGTTCCCCCGGCAAGCAGGGTTCTTGCCTGATCGGAGTACCCTTCATAATATGTTTGTTGTGCAGCATTTGGCTCATCATGCGCTCACTACCAATCGTCTCATGTATGTGGTATTCTTGGATGTCTCGGCCGCATATGATACTACTGATCATGGCAAATTGGTGGAAACTCTCCTCCAGTTGGAGTTTCCCGAACATCTTGTGCGAGGGATTGCAGGCATGTACCAGGGTTTGCGCTATCAGGTGGTTACCAATGGAGTTGTTGCAGAGCCTTTCCATGTTGGTATTGGGGTCAAGCAAGGATGCCCCCTGAGCCCCATGTTATACAATTTGTATGTCCAGCCACTAAGTGGAGCATTAAGTGCACTTGATAAGGGGCCATGCTTCCCTGGTCTTCCTGGGTGCCATCCGGACTATCATTATGCTGATGATGCTGCTCTCATGGCAGAGTACCTCCCCGACTTGCAGGCTTTGCTGACCCATACTAATGTCGTGCTCGCTGCTCGCAATCTTAAGCTGTCAGTGCCTAAGTGTATCGGACTCGTTTTGGGTTTGCAGGCGGGAGCTCCAGTTGGTGAATGTTCTTTGAGTCTTGGTTCCGCGCCCCTTGCATCAGCTTCACCTACTGAGGGGACACGCTATCTTGGCCTAGTTTATGACACAGCAGCCTCTGCGGGCACTATGGCAGCTCACAGGGCCTCCTGTTTTTCCTCTTCTTTTCATGCTGCTGCTACTGCTCAGATGCGTGCGGCACCAGACTTTCCCTGTGCACTCCCAGCCTTCTTGAAATTGTTGCACACTGTTATGGAGCCAGCTGGTTTGTATGGGTGTGAACTCTGGGGCCTTCTATCTATTCCGGGTTTGTGGTCGTCTGGTTGGACCCTAGCTAAATTCCCTGAGCAAGGCATTAAACTGCTTGGCTTGCTGTTGACTGGGTCAACTGGTCAGCACATGGCAAGTCGAAATGGGCTGGCCTGACATACATTGGCTAGCAAGGGATCTAGGGTGGGCTGGTGGCAGCCATCGTGTCAGTTTTGGACAGGAACTTGAGTATGCCGTTGGAGCCTAAGTTGGCTCCTTGTGGGTGGCGCTGCCCCCACCGGCGCTCCGCTTTGACGGGGCCATTTGGTAATTGGTAATTGTAATTGGTAAATTCTATAGCCTTAAAGATCCTTTGGAGGTTAAGCGGTGCCGTCTGGTCCGTCAGTGGTTGCAGCTCCCTCAGTCTGTGCCTCTTTTGCCTTTGTTACATGAGCTTGGATCTGAACCTCTTGTGCATTGCTATGTTCGGCGTGCTGTTCGTTTTTATAACTGCCTTGTTGAGTTGGATGCTGCTTCAGTGTATCGAAGTGCTCTGCAACAGAACATTGATGATGCTCTCTCCACTCGCTCCCGTGCCCATAACTTTGTGGGGGCTCTTTTTCAGGTGCTACGGATCCTTTTGCCCCGTGAAGGTGGTCTTACTCGCACCTTGCGAGCTTGCCTGCCTTTGGATATTGATGGCATTGATGAGGCATTGCATACTCGGTACACTGAGCACATTCAGCGTCTGTCCCAGGTTGTCAATGGTCCTGGGTCCCGTACTGGTCTGTATTTCAGGGTTGTTGGTACACATGTTTTGGGCGTTGTCCCTTCTTTTTACTCATGTCGACTGTCTCATGGTGTGTTGGTACGTTTCTTGCGTTTTCGTCTTGGTTGCCATCATTTGCGTATCCATACTGGGCGTTGGCTTCCGCCCCTCCTTCCGCATTCTCAACGCACATGTTTGCGGTGTAGCTCCACAGTAGTTGATGATGAGGCGCATTGTTTGTTCATGTGTGAACACCCCACAATTGTTGAGGCTAGAGATTTGTTTCTGGCAGCTGTGGTTCCCCCCGTGGCCGCGTTGTCCTCGCTCAGGTATGCTGATTTCTGGGCACTGTCAGCCACTGGCTGTGTCCCTCTCTCGGCCTTGGTCAAGTATGTGGCCGTGTGTGTTCGTGTCTGTTGGTACTGCCATCAGTCAGGTGGTACTGATGTGGTGGACTTACCGGATATCTTGCTCCCGGCAGGTCAATATTTGGATCTGTTTGATTCGGAGTCGGAGACAGATGTTCCTAGTGATTCGTCTGATGAGGAACTGGTTGAAGTCTAGATAGCTACATGTTTGGGTATTCGCCTTGGTTGGTGTGCTGGCCGTCTTGGGTGGTACATATGCGGTGGACTTACTGGACATCCTGCTTGGTTGGTGCTCTGGATTGTGTTTGATTTGGATACACCCATCAGTCTCCTGCTGGTGATTTGTTTGCCGTGTCCGTAGTTGGATGTCTGCTTGGGTATTCCTCTTGCTTGGTGGTATGGATTCCATTGTTTTTGGACCCATCCGATGGTGTGTTTGGTCGTTTCGACCTAGCAGCCCTTTCCGGTTGCCGCACCTTAAATTTTTGTTTGTTTGTTTGTTTGCCAGAGCTGCCAGGTGAGCAGCCAGACCTTGTTGCTTTGATAAGCTTGTTGGGAGGGTTCCTATGCTTCCCAGCGGCCATCTTATTTGTTAGTGCAATTGTGATGGATCCTTCAGGTCTGAAGAGTTGTCTCTTAGATATGAACTTGGACTGAGTATGCCGTTGGAGTTTGAGTTGGCTCCTGTTTGGTGGCGCTGTCCCCACAGGTGTCCTACTTTGGTGGGACCTTTCGGTGTTTGGTTGAGTATGTTTTCGACAGTGCGGCACTGTACGCCTCTGTGAGTCAGAGCATCTGACAGGACCTTGGATTGCGCTTTTTGTTCCATACATGAGTTCTGAAGTGTTTCATACATGAGTTATGAAGTGGAGACCCGAGCCGCGGGGCTCCTGTAGTTAAGTTATGTGAGACACGCATGGTTGGTGGCTGCACTATGACATTGCTGGGATGAGGGCCACTACCTGGGGTGGGAGGCCATACTATACGCGGCACCGGCTAGCATGCAGGAAATGGTCTGGCTACCGCTCGCTGGCACATTTAACTGTGCTATATGGAGGCCGGCAGGACGCCTGCATATAAAATTCCAACATATTTACATGTCTGTTTGCTCCAACCGCTCTTGTCATGTTAACGAGGCCAAGCCCTCTCCTGTATGTTCGATATAGTTAACATGAATGGTGCGGCAAGTATTGCACCTTTGCGGTTGCCACACCTTAAATGTTTGTTGTTGTTGTATGTGTGTGTTTGCCTGCGAAGGACCTGAGGTGCATTCGACACATTGCACAGTGTCATTCCCACAGTGGCAGGCCGGCAACATGGGCGAACCCACACTTTGACCCGATCATACCGTCGGTCCTGGTACATTGTGGGCTGCCACAATCGTACAATTGTGGTACTGGAGAGTGTCATTTAGGCACATATGATCAGTTGCAGAGCCGCTTCTGCAGGCCCCAGTCACAGGGCACAATGAGAGACGAGATGGTCTTTAACGTGATGCCGAAAGGCCGGAACTGCTGCTCGGCCTCTTGCCCGGGTCACTGATGCATCCCAGTCAGCGTCGATGCGGGAAGCGCCCCGGTGCTGCACTTAAAGATAAGTTCAACAATAAAGGGTAGGTCCCCTCGTGTCTTGTACTGGGCTTCGCTCTGCCAGTCCGGGCAACATCCATGGATCCGCACATCGAAGGCCCGATTTGAGTGAAGATGCCCCGCCGAGCTGCCTTTTGCAGGACCACTACTTACTTATGATTGACAGAACGTTCCCTACTCCCGGAGAGAGCACAACGGGCCGGCGACAAACGCGTCTGCTCTGTATGGCGGATGGGCCGAACAAGCAAACAAACAATCATTTGGTGTGGCAACCGCAAAGGCTGCTAGGTCGAAATGACCAAACACACCAGCTTGCCTCAACTAAGCAACTACTTGCACGAGTGAATTTGATGCCGCCAGTGGATCTACCCTTCCAAAGGACAGACCAAACTCTGTTGAGCTCATAGAACCGCAATCAAAGTATGTTTGCCAGATCAGCCTACCCTGCCTGACAGGTGAGGGCCCATGAACTGCGACAAGTTGTTAACGGCACAACTGATGGCCGTGAAGCCCCAACAGCAACTGTCTGTTACCCAACTAAAGCATCCACCCTCTCACTATCCATGTTAGCCGACATAACTGAAGGTTGGTCCAGAGTCCTCCCTTATGCAGTCCACACTGCAGCCGCTTCCTAGAAAACTGCCCAAATTGCTCCCACACACAGGCAGCCCCGATATACAGGGGCGTCCTACTCTTGCCCCTCATCATTTATCCCCCAAAGCATCTGAATCATCCATATACCTGATGCCCTATATACATCGACCATAGCGTATCATGACATTTGGTGCACAGCACCACAGCCTTTTGCTGCACATCCCCACCCCTGGACTCTGGCAGACGCCTCCATACGGCCTTCGGATGCATGCCCTTGCCAACCAAGCCCGAGAAGCCACTTTCCCATTCCTTACTACACCCCAAAATCCCCCACCGTTAGACCCTGCCGACCCTGCTGGACACCCCTGACACAACAGGCTCACTTAACTCCCTCTCCAATACCAAACCACACTACGTACCCAGACCACACCAGCCTTCATTCTCCACCTGAGCCAACAGCCTGCCCACTCCCAATCGCCCTTGTTACCACACTCCGTCAAGACAAACAACTCTACCTGGTCCCCAGCTTGCTGCTTATGACATGGTACCCACAAACCTACCATAAAGTGGCCTAAAAAAACCCGGCCCCGTCACCTCAACAGGCCGTCCTCGTATGTACAGTCAGCTGAAACACTCAACTAGCTGCAACAGCTGCAACTCGTGCACCACAAGCTATAGTAATACCAGGCCAGAGTTACACCCAATCATAACCCTCTGATACCCCTAATCCAGACCCCAAGTGAGTTACCCGCCCTTTCAGCTGTCCGCCTTCTTCTTTTTCTTCTTAGGCTCCCCATCCTCCTTAACCTTCTTTTTCTTCTTCTTGGGCTGCTCTGCTGCCTCTGCTGCTGCTGCCACCTCATCATCATCCTCTGCTGCCCGCTTCTTCTTTTTCTTCTCCTTCTTGTCCTTCTTAGGCGCCTCTTCCTCTACACCATTCATGGCCCCCTCAGCCTTAGCCTTAGCCAGAGCCTCCTGCATAGCAAAACATACCCAGGTCATGGTTGCAAAAGCGAAAGTGTTTGTGGGTGGCATCAACACATCGGTAGTACTGCAGGCTGCTTCAGTCTGGGACAGTGACCATTGTTATCCAAGGTTATACTTTTTTCAAGCTTATTACCCATCAGATTTGACCTTCTGTGGGACTATGAAGCGCAGCTGTGCTCTTGGTCCTATGCTTTACTTGTCTCTCCTTGGCCATGTACCGCATACACCATCTCCCATTTCACCACATGAACTCACAACCCCACCCCCTACGAGCGCCCCACCCCCGCCCTTAACTGCAAATCCTCTCCACATATCTTTTTCAAAGGGTAGCCGCCTCCATTACGTCCAACCCGATCCACGATGCTGTCCTTGTCCCCAACAGCCCCTCGATCCCTCAACAGATGCACCAGTAGCGACGACCATAAGCAATCATTTCCTCCCCAGTCCCTGTCTTACAACCTGCAGCCTGCCCGCCTTTCCCTCCCACGAAGAAGCCCTCAACCCCCCGCCCTTCCCCCCTGCCTCCACATGCCTTTGCTTCTTCCCCCACTACCCCTTTTACACCCCTCCACTCTCCCTTCCCCTCCCTTTCGATCCGGCCTCCGTACCGTCCTCCCCTTCCCCAGCCCACCTGCATGACCTCCACATTCTTGCGTGGTGCTGTGCCCTCCTCATAGAACCTCAACCTCTCCTCCACCTGCTCCTTCAGCCTCTCACCAAAGGCACTAGTGGCAGTGTCCAAGAAGCAATCAATGCGTGAGGCAATGGACGCCTTGTTGGCCAGGTAGCGGCTGATGCGCCCCTTGTTGCGCTGCTTGGCCCGCCCAATGAAACTGCTGTGGAAGATGAGGCCGTACTTGGGGGTGTTGCCCTTGGTCTTCAAGGCCCTGGAAACAACCACAAGGAACAGACAATTGAGAAATGACAAATTTAACAGCTGCCTTTTTTCTATCACGCTTTCCAAACACGTGAACAAACTTGTTGGACGCATGGCACAGGCGCCGCATGGCTCGGAAGCTGTGCAGCGCTGTATCACACATAACCAATAAAGCAATTCAGACATACTGAAAGACTGTGTTTCCGGCAAATGGTCACTCAGAACACCTTACAAGCTGTGTTGACGGAGAGGCCAGACCGCAAGGGGCAACACAAGAAATGTGGTGTGGCCTTCCTAGCTTCACGGAAACACTAACTCACAGTAGCCCACAGTAATGACTTCACTGGGAACTGACACAATCCAGTCCCAAACATGGTTTCGCTAGATGACAGAAGGAACAGGTCTTATCATAATCCACAAGAAAGATGCCTCATCCTGCTGTTCCTCCCGACAAGTCTGACCCTAACATACCATCGGTTCCATTACACCATCCTGTGGCCCACCCCAAGGTGTGACTGACTCTTGCACACACTCAACTTTCCGCCTCCCCTCATGCAACCCCCTCCCTCCTCCCTCCCCCCTCTTTCTCTTCCTTTCTTCCGCTCTCCTCCCTGCCCTCCCCCCCCTGCTCTCCCGTAACCTCGACCCCTCTCCCCACCTCCTCCCATATGCCCCCTCGCTTCCTCCGGGGCAGCCCCCCCCCCCCCACCTGAACAGCGCCTTCTCTGCTCCCAGGATCTGCACCGTTGACGCCGGGTATTTTGCCAGGTTGGTGAGACTGCCTGCATGACTGATGAGGCGAGCACCCACCATCTCCCCTATCAAGGCTGACAGGTTGGGGGCAATGGTGTGCATCTGCAGCACAACACAACACCCTCAGCAACAAGCTTAGCCCAACAAATCATGTCACAGCCACAGTCTCTGTAACAATTAACCATTCTTTGGCTGCCAGCTAACCTACACCTAGGGCAATCCCGGTATCATTGACAGTAACGATTTTGTACAGTCACATGTATGCACAAAGGTAATTCAGCCCATGGCACATCGTCCGAATGCAACCTCTGCACCTCCTGCACCCCATCAGTACCTAAGGGTTCTATACCTAAAAATCCCCTGCATTCCATCAGTACCTAAGGGTTTTATACTGGGTATATGAGGAAGTCAACCGGCCTTCGCATCAGAAGGGGGCTACAGCAGACACCAGGTCCACCATCATCCCTGATGACACCTCCATTCTGGCCCCGCTACCCAACGGGAGGTTTCAGCCATACCCCAGTGAGCTCCACAACCTCCCATAAAACCTCCAGCCCTTCCCTGCCCCCCCCCCCCACCCCCTGCACACCCACACAACTGCCCCCCTCCACCCCCCCCCCCCCACCTCCCATCCATTGCATCCCCTGTCCCCCCCTCTCACCTTCTCTAGCAGATATGTGTGCAGCTTCTGCCTGTACTCTGCCAGGTTGATGACCCTCTTAGCAAAGGTCTCAATGTTGACCAGGTCAATGGGGCTGATGTCCTGCCCCATGCTGTGTCGTGCCGCGTCCATGACCTCCTGTGCCTTGACCTCGTCAGCCAGCACCTCCACCAGCTCCGCCTTCTTGCTGTCATCTGTCAAGCTGGACTTGTCCTTCACCGCAAGCGCCACACGAGCATACAGGTAGTTGTCTGGCACAATCTGCAGCAGCATTAACAGCAGTGGTGTCAACATCTGAGATACATGAATGGATTATGAGAGAGGCATTTTGTTCGGCAACTCCTGGGTGTGTGTAAGCAGCAACCACAGTGAGCAAGACCCGAGCTATGAATGTAATTTGGAGTGGACTAAGACAGCGGCCCTACCTCCGGACCCATGGAGCCATAAACACGAAAAAGGCCAATCAAGATGCTCAAGATCTAACTTGCAATGGGAAGGTTCTGTGCAGCACAATCCCTGTGTTAGTGCTCCACCCGTCCCCTCCTCTCATCATTGTGTACTAGATAGCTCCGCAACATGCCAGACAAGCCATTTCCTCAATGCCCCTCTCAAAACAACACCTCAGCTGAAAATTGCTACATCTGCCCCCCTTCCCATCCATAGGGCTGGCCATAGGCCATAGGGCTGGCAAATGCCAGCTCACATTTCCAGGACCACAGAAATGGGAGCCCACACTTTTCAGCCCCCCCCCCCCACACGCCCCCCTCCTGGCCTCCCGCCCACCCCCCCACCTTGACCAGCTCTGGGAAGTGCCAGCTGTACCACTCCCTCACTCTCATCACAAAGGTGTTGACATCTTTGTCCAGGGTATCCAGAAGAGCAATGGCCTGGATGATCATGTTGTCCACCTTGTTCACATTGAACTTCACCTTGGCACGACTGTAGCTGTGAGCCAGACCCAATTGTGCACGCTTCAGATCTGCGGGCAGCAGGAAAGCCACAGCAGTGGTGCATTGCAGTTAGCCCATTCGTTCCTACACCCAATGAATCATACATTACCCATTAACCGATCACCGCATGATAACCAGCCAAGACCAGATAATAGAGTCACTTGCAGTCCTCCCCTAGCAGAGTTTCATCCCTACTCACAATGTCATCCACTACACCACATCACTAAAAGTACACAATCCTTGTGCATCTTTTGGCAATGCGCCCTGGGTATTCCCTAGAGCACCCCTACTGCATCCACCATATGCATTCCCTGCACCATTCAAGGAGGCAACCTCCCACTACCAAGAAGCTTTAGTACAGGTCGCAAGGCAAGGCCCTGATCCTAACAGGTTGCAAGCCTCTGATATAGTATTGACCCATGGCCTGCTACACTACTTGATGCCGCCAATTCCTTCATCCACCCCTACTCAACTCTCTGCTCAGAAGCTCTGCCCTCCAGCTACATCCTGACCAATGCTCTCCTCACCAATGCGCTCCTCCTGCCTTACCCTCCGCTGCCCACCCTCTGATCCCTGCTTTCATCCTTCACTGACCCCTCCCCCTTCTCAGGGGCTGTCTATCCACTACCTTCTCCTGTTGCCAATCCCGTTCCTCTTGCACTGTCTGCTCCCTTGTCTGCTCCTGCTTCGTAGTTCTATCTCCTCTACCTACCAGACCGAAAACTTTGCCATCCCTCTGCTCCACTTATCTCCCTACTGAGAAGGACCTTGCCCCAATCCTGCCTGCGTCACTCTGCCTCTCCACCCCCTCCCGCTGTTCCTCCACAATAAGTCCCATCCTAATTCTGCAAGGCCCCACCCCCACCTCCTCAGTTCCTCCTGTTCCCCTACCTGTATCTTTGAGGTCATCTAAGAAGCGTGTGAAGTGCATGCGAATCCCTCGTAGCACCTCCCCCACAAACTCATTACACACACAAGGTATGGCCGTGGTGTCCTGGATGGCAGAACCTAGCTTGGCCTCAAACACCCCCAACTGGTACTTGGCCTTCTTGCCCTCCTTGGCCTGTTGCACAAACAATGCACATTCACGTTACAGTATAACCAACATGATAACCACCACCGTATAGCTTGAGCACAGGTTGTTGGACTTATCCCATGAGCATCTTGCCATTACGCCCTGCTATCCATGTCAGATCTTGTTATGGCTCTTACCCCTATTGGGGCAGTGGAGGTTTTGGGTCCTGCTTCTGCCTGTACTCTGCTGCTGGACCTCATGTCTAGGCATATGTTGTCATACATGCCAAAGACAACCTGTAATAAGTTCCACCTCGCTGTTCTTTGTGACAGCTTGAGGTGCGGGGCCTATGGCATTTTTTGCTATGGCATATCATGAAATGCAACAAGACAATGGCTGCCTTGTGCCCATTAGCAGCTCGGCAACACGCAGCCCCATGCTGGAGGGACTTCACATACTCTTCATGCACACGGCTGCATCTCAACAACTATGGCAACAAGTGCATCCCCCTGCTGCTGCTGCCGGAAATGCTGCTATCAAGTGGTCTGTCCTACCGGGTCCAGCTGCTAGCATATTTGCTTACAGAACAGGACTCCGTTCTTCGCCATGTGCGATAACCATTTCTGTTAGATGCTGGCTGGCCCTGGGTCAGGATGGTCATTTTGACCTGTACCGCAGCAATGCGGCAAGAACACACCTATGCTGCAGCTGCTGCGCTTCATGCTGCTGCTGCTGCTGCTTCTTAGTGACCTGCCCATGCAGCTCTTCCTGGTATGTACTCAATGTGAATTTCCTCCGGCTGCAACTCAAACGCTTGAGCATGACCAAATGTCATCTTAGGAGGGTGTGCTGTTGCTGCCGCTGATAGGGGACATAGTTTCGCTGCTCCCCTGCTGCCGCATACAGCTTTCTGCATGCCCAGTACAGACTACAAGGATTTGCTTTGTCCCCTTTCCACCCCATGCGTATAGTCGCACTCCAACACTAGACACGCTCGAGCCCTCTATCACAGCCTACGACCAATGCAGAGCTCTGGCCCACGGCTAAGCATCCTGATCGTTACCTTAGGTAGGTTCATGGTCAAGAAGTTCTTCAGGTCATCTGTGAGCTGGGCCTCACTGACTGCATTGATTTGCTCTAGGGCATTGGCTGCACTGGCAAAAGGCTGGAAGGCTGTAAGCTTCACCACCTTGCCAAAGCGGTTGAGGTCGCTGCAAACACAGAGCGGCAGTGATTTTGTGTAAAGCAGGCAGTGCCTAGGTGCCTACAGACGTTGCTGAAGGAAGTATGGGTTTGCAGACTGTGATGAATATGGGTTTGGCCTCATTATAGAATAATTGGCTAAAATAGTGAACAGCTTGATTGGCGGCCCCAGGCTGACAACTTAGACAGCATCCCTTAGCACCTGCTGCATATAATACATGTTTAGAAAAAAGCTTTGGAACGGCTATCTGTTCCAGCACAACGGCTTATGGCTGCTGCTTAGCCAAGCCCGGCAAGTTCACTCCCTCTTTGATCTAGTAGCAGGAAGCTCAATGGGAACAGATTCCACAAGACTGTCCTTGCAGCTGCGGTGCACTTGACTCGGCTCACCTGACTGACTCCTGCACTTTGTCTACAGCCTGCCCGATCTCATCAATGCCATGGACATTGAAGAGGGCAAACCCAGAAGCCGACTCGAACAAAATGAACATAGCCTGCAGCGTAGTTGAAGTGTCCGCTGTTAGATCCACTGGCTGGAACTTCACGATAGGGGCTCACTGAGTATGCCGTGGGGTGGGCGATTAATGTGCAGTTCTCAGCAGACGTGCCACCCATCTGATGACCGGTACGCACCATGGTGCTCACGCTTGGCAGTCTTGCCAAGGGCACGGCTTTGGCACGATGCCGCTTCCACTATCAACCTAATCAAAGTCCAGCTGTGCCGCTGAGATAATCTCTTAAAACTGCAGTCCAGAACTCGGACGGCACAGGCCAGCTGACGCTTCTTCACAAGAATAACAGGCAGCGTTGCCTACCGTTCAGCATTTCCACACGATGTGGTGACCTTCTGATGCGGGCTGTGCATCCTGCCATGCTCGCGCAAGCCTCAGCAGCCAACTCCTCAGCCTCCGCCGGCTCGACTTCTGAAGTGACATCTGAAGTGACACTGGTCACCCCTCTGCACTTCAATTCCATCCCACCTTGCTATTCGTTCCAATCCATCGCCCATGAGCGCGTGCATTACAGCGTACAAGCAGGCTCAACGACTGCTAGATTGCTGTTTTCGTACATGGCCTACGGGTATCGTTATTTAGGATTCCTGACCCGGCCAACTCCATAATTGCGTTTGTAATTGGATGTAGACTGCAATTAGCTAAACAATCACGAAGGCAAGTGCACCTGCAACCGTACATATGCAGTATTGTATAGCAAAATATCCCTTGCTGTATCCGCGACCATCTGCAGCCTTGTCCTGACCCCACAGTTACAAGGTGGCGCTTCAAGCGACACACTTGCATTGTTATATCCCTATTGTCCTCCTTACTACTATGGCCCGTTCACTGTTATGTGGTTGCGGGCTCCGCCTTGTACTCCCGTAAGGCAACGAGACCGATGTCAGCGTCTCAGGATATCAAGAACTGGAAGCCAAAGTTGTGGCCCTCTCGCCCCCTCTGAAACCCTGCAGGTAGCCAGTAGCCTTAAGATGTTCAGGTGCTTTGCTCCATCCTCCAAGAAGGAGATCATCCATGACCTCAAGCGTCAGCTAGAGGAGCAGCAAGCTCTCCTGGAGCGCTTGCAAACCAATGCCCAAGCTGAAGACGGCACTTCGTCAACGCTTTCTTGTGGAGGCGCAGTCCGCAGCTCTGGCGGAGGTGCTTCAAAACCCAAGCCTGCATCTTATGGGAGGAGTGGGATTGTCAAGGTTATACCTCCACCCAGCAGCATCCGCCGCTTCCCCTCCACCCCAGGATCGCTCCTGCCAGAAAACCCCGTCAGCCGCAGCAGCAGTGGCAAAGTAGGCACGGCCGCAACTTCCGGCACCCATGTGGTAGCAGACACCTTCCCTAGCGACCCAGAAACGCTAGCAACCCAGCTGCAAGTCTCCGAAACTTTTAAAGCTGACCTTAACAGACATGCAGAAGAGCTGCAACGCAGGAACAATGCGTTGCAAGCTCAGGTCCTGGAGCTTCAGAGCAGGATGGAAAGTCTCACCACAGGACATCCCCAACCAGCAGCAGCAGGGCATTATGCAAAGGCAGTGGCAGCATCCCCACGGCTGGGATCATCATCAGCAGCAGGAGCCCAGCAGATGCGAGAGGCTCTTAAAGCAGAGTTAGAGCCTGCGCTTGAAGAGCTTGCAGGGGTGCAGGAGTCGCTACAAGCAGCTCGTGCAGCAGCATCGCAGGCCCATCGTGAGCGGCAGCAGCTGATGCTATGGGTTGGTTCCATCAGGCAGCTATCAGAGGAGCTGGTGAAGGACCAGCAGCTAGCGGGAAACAGGATCTCCTCCCTCCAGGCACAACTCGCAGCAGCAGAAGAGGACCGGCAAGCCAAGGGCAGCACCCTGGAGAGTCTGCAGCAGCAGAACCAGGTGCTAGAACAGGACCTAGATCAGGCGAAAGAGCGGGTAGGCATGGCGGAGAGTGAGCTTGCAGCTGTGCGGAATCAAGCAGCAGCGGCTGCTGCTACAGTTGCAGCGAAAGCTGTGGAGGGGGCAAATGCCAAGCTTAGTGCAGCAAAGGCAGCACAGGCTGAGCTGGAGGCTCAGCTAGCAGCATCTCATGAGCAGGTCCAGCAGCTGGAGGAGCAGCAGGTGCAGCACGGCATAGACCATCAGCAGCAGCTGCTGGACTTACATAAGCAGCTAGAAGCAGCAGAAGCACAGGCAGCAGCTTCCGAAGCAAAGCTCATGGCAGCCCAAGCCAAGCTGAATAACATTGCAGATGGGGGGCTGGTGCCTGGGTTTGAGGTGGAGGAGCTGAGAAGGCAGCTGGGGGATGTGAAGGCACGAAACCAGCTGCTGGAGCAGGATCAGCAGGAGCTGCTGGGGTTGCAGAAGCAGGTGGCAGAGCTGCAGGAACAGCTTGATGCAGCAGGAGCAGCACGGGCGGATGTAAAGAAGGGTCAGCTGGCAGCAAGGGCAGAGTGCGAGCAGCTGGAGCAGCAGCTGGCGGAGTTACAGGGTGCGAAGGAAGCTCAGAAGAGGCTGCACTTAGAACAGTTAGAGGAAGCACAGGTGGTGGTGGGGCGGCTGCATGGGCAGGTCCGGGAGCTGGAGCAGCAGCAGCAGGAGCTTAAGGAGGCAGCAGCAGCGGGGGAGCAGCGGGTGGGGGAAGCAGAGGGGAAGCTGGCAGATGCGGTGGAGAAGGTGGAGCAGCAGGAGAAGCGGTTGAAGGAACTAGAGGAAAGCGAGCAGATGCTGAAGGGGCGGTTGAAGGAGACGATTCACACGGCTGCTGCTGCGGAGGCTGATGCTGAGGCTATGAGCAAGCAGCAGCAGCAGAAGTTGCAGGAGGACGTAGCAGCAGTGAAGCAGCGGTTGTTCGATGCTGATCGGCAGGTGTTTAAGCTGCAGGAGCAGCTGGAAGCGCAGCAAGCCGATGTGGAGGCAAAGGAAACTGAGATGAGGCTGCAGATGGAGGTGCTGCAGGCGCAGGTGGCAGCTAAGCGGAAAGATAAGGAGACCTTGGCCAGTGTCTGGGCGCAGGTGGAGCAGCTTCGGGTGGTGAATGGAAAGTTGGAGGAGGAGTTGGTAGCTGCTAGGCATCTGAAGGCGGATCAGACAGTACTCGCGGGGAAGGTGGGGCAGATGGAGCTGCAGCTGTCTGATATGGACAAGAGTAGGGGGCTGTTGCAGCAGCAGCTGGAGCGGCAGGGGGCTGAGGCTGAGGGGAAGAGGGTGGAGTTACAGCGGGAGGTGGAGAGGGAGAGGGATGTGGGGGAGAAGCAGGTGCGGGAGGTGGAGGAGAGTAAGGCAGCGTTGAAAGCAGAGCTTGAGGGAAGGTTAGAGGAGGTGGAGAGCAGGAGGGGGAAGCTAGAGGAGGAGGTGGGGCTACTGCGGGGGAAGGTGGAGCAGCAGCAGGCAGCAGCTGAGGATGCTCAGGCCAAGTTTGAGGTTCAGCTGGTGCAGATGAAGCAGCGGGGGGACAAGCATGCGGAGGTGGTGGAGGAGAAGTTGGCTGCTGTGATGGCGGCAGCGGAAGAGAGAGTGGCAGCACTTGCAAAGGTGCAGCAGCAGCTGAGGGAGGTTGAGGGGAAGCTGCGGGAGCAGGAGGAGAAGACAGCAGCAGCAAATAAGGTCAAGGAGATGCGAGGGGAGGACTTGGAGAAGCTAGAGAAGGAGATGCAGATGATGAAGGCAATGGTGGCGAAGGCGGAGAAGAGGGAGAGGGAGGCGGGAGAGAGGGAGAGGGAGGCGAAAGCAGCAGCAGACAGGGCAGAGAAAGTCTTGCAGAGGGAGAGGGAGGAGGTGGAGAAGAAGGAGAGGGAGGCAAAAGCAGCAGCAGATAAGGCGGAGAAGATGTTGCAGCGGGAGAGGGAGGAGGCAGAGAGGGAGAAGGAAGCAAAGGCGGTAGCAGCAGCAGGGGCAGCGGCAGCACTATTAAAGCAAGGAGAAGATCAGAGGCCCAGTGATTTGGAGCAGCAGGTGAAGCAGCTGAAGGAGGCGACAGAGAAGGCGGAGCAGAGAGAAAAGCAGGCACAGCGCAGGAATGAGGAGGTGAGGGTGTGGGCATGTGGCAGTACATGGGTGGGAGGGAGGGTGTGCTTCTGAGGATGCGGGTGAGGCTTAAGAGATATGGAGTTGGGGGTGATGCAGTGTAAATAGAGGTGGGTTGGGCTGTGGTGGTTGATGTTATTTCGTTAGCAGTTGGGGGTGCTCTGCCAGCCTGGGTTTAGACATCCATAATCGTGGCAAGGGGCTCTTCTAGGTCGGTCTCTGGCATCATCTGGGTTAATCTCTGGAAACGGACGTAGCTGGTGTGATACTAGCAGTGCATGAAGCAGCGCGCGTCCTGAATGCAGGAAGTTCGCAACAGGGCTGCCAAGTGTTCAGCTTTGAGGGGGGGGGGGAAAGAGCCTTGGTACAGCCATGACAGCTGCTGGGAACATCAAAGCACATTGATATGCTGCTGCTGCCATTCTGGTACTTAGTGTTGCACTTGCAGCACTTACGGAGTGGCATTGACAGTGGTCCATCTGCTGCTTCTGCTGCAGCGGCAATTTATTAATCAAAATTTGACCTGCAGTTGCCCCTGTGCCTGCCGCTGCCTTCGTACACCCACCTGCTCCGCTGCCTTGTGCTCCGCCGTTGTTCCTGGCATGCTCCATGCTTCCTCTTTTGTGGGCATTTCTGGCATGAGCCATACCTCCGCTTTCTCATCCGATTCATCGTTTTGTACTGCTTCTGGTGCTTCTGCTGCAGTTGGAGAAGGACCTCAAGGCCCAACAGGTGCTGTATGAGTCCACAGTAGCTGAGGTCATCCGCCTCAATGCAGACTACTCCGCGTTGAAGCAGCAGTACCTGGAGCTGGAAAACAACACGAGGCTCAACGACAACATTGTTGAGCTGGTTAACAGTGAGCTCTTTGAGCTGTCAGCTGCTGGGGAGATGCTATCAGCCACCTTGGGATCTGCGGGACTTGGTGATCTGACACATGTGTCCAGCCCTAGGGCTTCAGCTGGTGTTTCCATGGGGGTTCCTGATAGCCCACGGCAGACGGTGCTGTCCCCGACTGCACCTGTGGCTTAACATTTGAAGGGTGCGACAGCACGAGCATGTATCACTGGGCGGCAAGTGGGCGCGTTCTCATGTACAGTGTTTGGAGTCGTCATGTAAAGCTTGGTAGCACCAACAGGGGTTGGAGGACCGGGCTGAGGGTGGGGAGGAAAGAGGGCGCATGAATGAGGCAGAGGCCTTATGTGTTGCAAGGCGACTGAGCAGGAACATAGGGGGTTGAAAGAAGCTGGTAGCAGCTCTCCAGGCTGCTGCACGGGAGAGCCTGGATGTTTGCAAAGGCTTCTTTTGTCAGGGTTGAAGTCTCATTAGCAGCAGCAAGAGCAGGGGTTGGAGACCTCACCTGGGAGGGTGGGAGTGAAGGGGAGCGAGAAGACTTTTATGAAAGTATTAGAAAGGGTGGCAAAGTGGCTTAGCCGTGGCCACTCTGAATGTGCTTGTTAATGTGAGATGTCTTGGTGCTGGTACCAACAGCAGCAGTAATGTCTACGCAGAGATGGAGGTGTGCTATGGGTGCATGGGCTTAGTTGTAGGGGAACAGCAAGCTGCAGAGGCTCAGGAAAGGGTGTCACCGAAGCCAACAACGGCACATGGATCAGGGTGTTTACACACTAATCCGTTGGATTAGGGCGTAAGCATTGGTCTTATGGACCACAATTAGAATGCAAGAAATTGTACGAACTGTGATCGGGTTGGTAAGGGCGGCATGCAATTCTCTCCATCCAGGAATCATTTCCAGAGCCCTGCGCTGGAGAGCTAGGCAAACATATCTAGCACTCTCTCGCTCTGTCATGTGTGGAGGGGGCAGCTAGTGGTTCTCAGCCAGGCAAGGGTTAGCTGCACTTGGTAGTGCTGACCCGAAGCTTGGAATGCTTCTCTGCTATGGAAACTATGGAAGCAGGACCGGGTCAATTGAACTAAATGATTAGTCGTATGTAGTAATTGTCGATATGAGTCTGCTCAGGAAGTGGGACCCTGTCTTAACTCAGGGGTCAGCGTTTCAGGTAGCAGCTCAGGGCTTTGTGAAGCTGGGTTACTATTTCGGTCCACAATGTGGTTGTAGATTGGTTCTGTAGGTGAGGTTTAGGTCGGTTCTGTAGGCATCTGCTGATCATGGTCCTGTGCTGCTGCGGCAGAATGCAGCGGAGGGGTTAGCTACTGCAGCAGGGGTAAGTACCTGGCTTGGGGCAGCATACATACTTCGTGTGTATTTCTGATGTGTCTGTTGTATATTGAGTAAAGTTTGTGCAACTGTATTTGGTACATACGGTAGGCAGACTTCTGTTGGTATGCAATTTGGATGTGTTCTGTGACGACTGTGTATGCTATGCTGTTATGACTAAGCTATCCTATGAACTGAGGACTTGTTCTATTTATTAGGTTATGAGAGTTATATGGCCAGCTTCTTACTGATTGTGCAGCAGAGGAAAGGTTTCAGAGCAGGGTCTTGTGCCAAGCTGGGGTTTGGGTCGTTCCATAATTCAACAACAACAACAAACATTCAAAGGTTTCTAGGAACTGCGTGTGACATGTAAAGCTTCGTTTTTCCAGCCTTGGTAGGCGAATAGCAGAAAGAGCTCAGTGCTGTGGCAGACCCCTGCAGATCAGCTGCTATTGGGTTTCAAATTTTACTGCTGAAGTCAAACAAGATGTTATGGGGAGGAAGCAGGCGGCACCATCACCAAAACAGTGGTGTTGCCCACTGCTGATAGTTCCATCGATGTTCTGTTGTCATGATAGCTGTTCGATGGTTGATGATTTAGCATGGCTGTTTGCCTGGTGGTGGTTCCATCTTGATGTAACGATTGAGCTAGGATAGGGGAGTGCTGTTTTGGGAAAGTGCTTGGATTCAAGGAGATTTGTTAGTGGGTATGTTGGCTGGCAACTTGCCTGCTGGTGCTCAGTTGTGCGTGGCTATATGTATGCGAGAATTGAGCTGTACTGACTGCAATACTGACAAGTCTGGTGTGTGCAAGGAGGGAACTGGCATGTTTACATCTGCAGAGTTGCTATGACAGCGGCTATCTACATCTCATTTTTATGCCCCATACGCTCTTGCGGATCAGTCTCTGAAGACACAGTCGACGGACGTTGCCATCTTGCAATCAGAATAAGCAACATGTTTTGCGGCATGATCTACATCGCATGTCTGCACTGCAGAGGAAGGATGCGGCATGGCAGGCCTTCCGAGGCCGCATACACACTGCGCCGCTGTGTCCGTGACGCTCTCTTTTGTTGATGTGACTGTGGACATGTAGTAGAGAGTGTACATAGTAAGTAATATGGCTGACGCTGAGGCGAGGATGTCTTCCTCCGGCTGGATCCCACAGTTGCCGTCCCCCTCACTATGGGAACAGTCCGCCCTAGATTTCGCCTAGAATCAGTCTAGATCTCGCCTAGGGTCTAGGCACAGCCTCCTAGACTGCCTAAAATCTAGACACAGCCCCTAGACTGCCCAGGTAATTCTAGGCACAGTCTAGGTGATTCTAGGCACAGCCTAGACCCAATCTAGGTCCAATCTAGGCATGGAAGCAGTTCCACTGGGACATTGCCTAAGCTTTCGTAGGCTGCTAGTTCTGTCTGCTCGTTCTCACCGCAATGAACACTTTAAAATGCAAGTATGCTTACATTAGTAAACAGAACATCTTTCACCCCAAATCCTGGCAAGTAGATCGCTAGCTGTGGATCTTCCACACAAGGTGCCCTGTACTGGCTAAAATTTGCAACATATCTAGATGATAAAACCACATGCATATGCTGTATGATACAGCAGTCAGTACCAAGTGCATTTACACTGGGCACATATGCAAAGGTCATGTGCACATAATTCATAACACCTGCAGCAGCAGCAGCATAACCTTACTATCCAGCGGGCAGAAGCAGCAGAGACTAGTACAGAAGCAGCACCGCTTGCAGCAGGAAGCTGGCAAAACATTGGGCCAACAGGAGGGGAAGCAACCCATGTGACAGCTAGGGGCAGCTGCATCGGCAGCTAGCTGCTCACCTGCAACATTGGACGGATGGGCACAAGCAGAAGAAGATCAGCGACAACAGTAGCGGCAATAGCAGCAGGGGAAGACACATAACCAGCAGACTATTGAGCAGCAGGGGCAACACCAGCAGAAAAGGAGCCAGCAGCAGCAGCCAGCAGCACCAGTAATGGAAGAAGGCCACACTGCAGCAGCAGCAAACCAAAGGAGCAGGAGGGGAAGCAGCATGAAGGGACTAATGACAAGAAGCAGCACGAGGAGCAGTTACGCCAGCAGTCATTTTAGGAACTACACCCCCATACAACATACACGGGAAGCTGAGCACCTAAAACTAACCTCAAACAACAAGCTTTATGATATGTCTGCAGCAGGACATGTTGGCATGCCACTGCCATCCTCTGCTGTAGTTGTTTGGTATGGTATCCAAAGCAAGGCACCACTTTCAGCAGCGCTTCCAAAGACAACCCCTGTGATCCCAACACAGCATGTATTTGTTGAGAAAGACCACTGCACAGCCTTCTGGGCCAACACAGCATATATTTGGGGCTGGCAGTAGCAAAAGAAGCAATAGGGCGCAGCAGCTGAAGGAGCAGCAGCAGAACTAGGAGCAGTAGGTGCCAGATATTATGAGAAACATCATATCACTGAAAACAGCAAAGCAGCAGCGGACACTGCTGCTGTGTTGCTGATGCGATTCTCGTAACCTTTGTGCTGCAGGTGCCATTCCTGGTACCATAACTGGTAGTGGACCTACCTTACACATTGCTAACACATGTGTTAGGTACATCTCATTTGTTGTAATACACACATGCATGCTAAGCCGCAACGGCATGGTCGCTTAACTGCATGAATCAGGGCATTTGCCAATCAAGACACTACGCATCCTTGTGATCACAACAGATCCCATACAAGCAGTGCAGAACCGAAGGAGCCAGGATTGCACAGCCAAGCAGAGAAGAGTTGGAGTGTTATAAACTGAAAAGCAGATTGCCATGTTGAAACTCCTAAGCGGCCCAAACTGCGCTAGTCAGAAGCTTCTTGTGCCAACGTCACTCCCGCAACTGGCATATATTGCAAGAAACTGAAGGATAGCAAGATGAGTTCTAGGGAAGACTGGAGTACCAGGGGTAAGCAAGGTGAGCAACCAGCTCCCAGCCTACCTGCTGCTGCCAGCACCCATGCAACCCCAATTAGCCATGGGCTCAGGTAGGTACCACACGTAGTCTGTGCCAATCCATGGTATCCATCCAGCTCCGTAGGCCCGTTAGAACGCTGGTGTTAAATACCATAGGAGGTCATGGGGCCATATGGCTTATGCTTAGGCTGTCTCTGCTGGCTCAGAGTGGGAAAATGCATCCAGTGGCCCAGCCTAAGTTGCCACCACGCAGATGATACGAGAGTCCTTTTCATGATAAACCCATCATAAACTCAGATGTGTGCTTGAATGAAAGGACAGCTATCTGGCTAGAAGTAGCTCGACCATCACTCGACACATGTGGAACGGTCAAGTGTCTGGCGGCCACGGAGAGACCTCGAGCTTTTGAGTGAGGACATTAGGCTCTGCTGTGGAAGAAAGAACCGCTCATCTGGTGTCCTGGCACTAAGAATGAAGAAGACAAGAAGAGTGCCGAAGCCACGGTTTCAAAGCGAGTGACTCCAGGTGGGCTCCGCCAGCCTTCACATGCTTGCCCAATCAATTGCATCCAAGGAGTTATGCTGGAATAGTGCGAACTTCATGCATTTCCCCATTCTACATGGTTTCATACCCTGCTGTAGACACGTTGTATACATCAGTGCCTGCACCAGACGGTGACAACCACAACCTCCGAGGCCGTAAGCGGATCAAAATGATGCTGTTTTGAGCGAAAGTGTAGGCTGTGTTTTGCGAATGCTCGCCCAGAGCTGGCGTACATTCTTGCCACTATGTGTGTTGTCGAACCCTACCGCCCAGCATGCTATCAGCCCCCAAGCATCCATTTCAGTGGATTGCGGTCGAACGCGCACAGAAGTGCAGCTCAGACTATCACTAGACCCGATTCGTCTGTCCTGGAGCGTCCACGTCATGCATGCTCTTCTGGTTTCCTGGACATCACAGCGACTCGGCAGCCAGCCAGCCAGCCAGCCAGCCAGCCATATGGAGAAACCCAGGCCAAGCAGTTTGTACCTTACGTTTGAAGAGCTGATCGTCTTCTGCACTAATGTATCAGATCTGTGCATGTTCCGCTAACTGACGGCTTGCCAAGGCAGCAAGTAGATTCTTTGGGGCTTTCCTTTGGCTGGCCAGAGCTGGTTGTAGGCTCCACCAGTTTCCACCAAAAGGTATACCCCAGTCTGGCTGATATCCTTAACTTCGTACCTGATACAAATCAGCATTTTTGCGCCCTGACCAGATGCTTACCTCACATACCAGAACAGCATTGCATACCTTGTTGAGCAGGGCTGACATGTTGACGAAAGGAAGCACACATTGCTTACATAAAGATCACCAGCAGCATGGCATGGATACCTGTCTTGGGACCTGTCGTAGCATGTCGGTCCAGAGGAGCAGTGACTTGCGGCCGTGGTGAACTCAGCAGAATGACTGCAAAAGTCAATGCAGCAGGAGTTTTATCACTTATCAACTTTGCCTGGCCTCTTGTCGATGGTGCACGGTGCAGCAGGAATTGTCCCATTTGCCTGGACCCAAACCTGCTGCCTGGACGTTAGGGGCAGTGTGGCATGCCGTTGCATCTGGACTGAACAGCAGATATGTGGCAGTGTTGGCCATATGCAGCCATCCCTCAGTGCATGAACTTTTTGCTTGATGTTTGGTTGTGACCATTGCTTTCTTGTGTTTTTTTCATGCAGATCACTGGTACAGAAAGGGTGCATGGTGCCACCTCCTCAGCTTTTGCTGCCGTCAGGTCTGCAGGATTTGGCAAAGACCTTCAGAGTTTCTGTGAAAGGATTCCTGGTGTGGACAGGCTGGAGCTACCTGCAAGCAGTCAGACATTCCTCCGGCCCTCAGCTAAGGGCTGCCATGCACAACAGCAGCAGCAGCGCCAGAGCTCCGCATATAAGGGGCATGCTGTCCTCTCATTCAGATCAAGTATGCATGCGGTACAAAATGTAATGCAAGCGTCTGCGTTTCCTTTTTGCAGTAACCCCAGCATATGGGCTTGGGCTGCATTGCAGTGTGTAGATCAGACATGCACCTTAAGGGGGCACCTGTCGTATTTGCTATGGCAACCTACAAGTTGCCATAGCAAAATGCAGTAAGCCCGCAAACCAAGCTGTAATTCGGCATGCATGTATCAGTGATTGGAGTGGACAGGTTTGCATTTGTGCTTTTGTAGAGGCCCACCAATGTTGCAGTCTAATCCTCAGGGGACATGCCATAAGAGGTTGTGGTACAGGTATGACTTCCATTAGGGCTGTGGCACTTTGTGCTTTTACACGGAGTCATGGTAACAGCCAAGGGAACGGTTGGTCAATAGCGCTCCTTGTGCGCATTGTCTCCTACTACTTGCATGTATTCAAGGTTGACACAGGCAGGTGGGGCTGTCACTTCATGAGCTGGTGGTATGGTTATTGTACAGCTTGTCTTAACTCGCTTGCAGAAGCGGTTTTCTGCAATAGCTGTTGACTCTGGGAACTATATGTTGTGTGCTTTTGACCTTGGTGGTGTAATTGGTCGTGTGGACTCCATTGTCTTTTGCATCCATCCGATGCTGCGTTTGGTCGTTATGACCTAGCAGCCCTTTTGCGGCTGCCGCACCTAATTTTTGTTTGTTTGTTTAATGATGTCCGTGCTATTGTTCATGAGTGATTCTGCTCTGTGAACACCTCTTGGTTCTGGCAGAAGTTTTTGCTTGGGGGTGATCCTGGTAGGTCACCTTCCACGGTTCTACTGGTCGCTTTGTGCTATCTGTTTATCTATAGACTTCTTAGTGGTCATTATCGTCCCAATGCAGATAAGAACTCATGCCAAACGATTGGGGTGCTCGCTAGAGATTGATACTGTTTGCTGCTTGCCTCCTTACTTGTTACAGTTTTGCCATTCAAGATTGTGGGCATGGCATTTATCAATGTGTGCTTCCATGCTGGCAGGGGTTGAGTGCCACAGGTTGGCACTCTTTGCCTTCTGGCAGGCAGGGACCTTGTGCTACTGGCAATGGAAGGGTTGCTTGCTGGGTAGCTCTAAGTACTGCTGTCGTGTGTGGGTGTGAGTCTCAGGACCAATCAAATGAACTGTGAGGTCATTGTGCCAAAACAGATTAATCTGGAGGTTCCTAGAACCGCAGGCGGCTAGGACCCCTAGACCTTGACAGCCTAGATTTACCTGGATCTGCCTAGAATGCAGGCGCCTAGACCCCCCTGTGTCCGCCTAGAATGCCCCTAGGCCCCTAGGCAATCTAGCAAATATAGGCAGGTTCTAGGCGAGTCTAGGGTGATTCTAGGCCGAATCTAGGGCGGACTGTTCCCATAGTGCCTGCCAAGAGCGAGGAAGAGCGGTACTTTCTACTCACTCCGTCTGTGTCTCGTCTGCCCACGCATCAGGGTAGTCAATAATCACTGGGACAGTTTTAACTTCCAAAATTGATTCCGGTGCGCCTTCATCCTTGGCGCCTTTCGTTCTAGCTGATGTATACTACACTCATACTGGACCGCATGCTACTGCCGTGGAAGTGACAGGGGCCCTTGACATCAGCCCCAGATCCGCTGCTGCTGCTGATGTTCCTGCTCACCCGCTACAGCGCCTCTGACAACTCTAAACTTAAAGAGCCAGGTGGCCATCAGCATTGATGCACGACATCGCCAGCAGCATGGCAATAAACGCCCATAGCCAGGCTCTACTTGCCAAGAAGTGCCCTTTGATCGCAGTACAGCAACTGCTGCACAGAGCCCAATATTAAGTATCAAATCTTATGTCAACCTCTGTTTGTTTCTGATACCTACCAGATGATGAGTGAGCCCCACACAATGCTCCCTGGCATGTCAAGTCAGATCATGGTGCAACCATGATGATACCTTGTCATTGCAAATGATCACGTCAAAAGTCACTAGTCAGATTAGAGTCCCCAGATCCAGGGCAGCAGCATGTAAGCGGGGGACACTGCCCCCAGTCATGGCTAAGCACGCGGTTCCATTGACAGCTACAATGCAAACTTGCTCTCTTCGGCAAAGGTCCAGTGCCCTAGGTCCTTGACCAAATGCCAGTTGGGCATCTTAATCTCCGTCCCAATCAGGTACACACTTGCATGTGTCTGTCCACCACAGACACACCTCTACACGCCTCATGTCAATCAGTATTCAAAATAAGCAGAAAGAGTCCATCCGCCCCTGGCTCTGCTGTACCTGAGCTTCTGCCATGTATTGAAGGGTCTTTGATTGAGAACAATCGCCATCATTTGCACTGCCTTTGGTGCATGTCTTGCAATGAACATTGCATCAGGACCCAGGCATGTGCTGAAAATTCTCACTATCATTCACTGCAAAACGGTCCCCCGCGCTCAGTCCAACAGGAAACACCTGCTGAACAAGTAGGTCTTCATTCCTCACCACAGAGCCCTACAACCGCATACTCATACCTTTGCCTTCCCTTCCAGTGCCTGTGTTCATTTAGTTGCTTCAGGAGCTGATCAAACTCCCTGTAGTCAGGGTCCCATTGAGCGTGGACTTAGTGGGGGAGCCGGAGTTTGCCAGAATGGCCTCTAGCGCCTTTAAGCTGGACTCCTGCTCCTCCTTGAGCCGCATGTCAAGGACATCCACTTGCCTGGCCACCTGCAACAGACAGCCATTCAAAATCATCGTCGGCACACTATAGCTAGGGTAGAAGTAGGCAGCTTTGCATGCACTGCAGTGCGCACAGGCAAAGTTTGTGAAGATTTGCAGATTGTAGTTCAGTTGCCCCCTTTGATTCCATTGTTGAGTTACAATGCAGAGCACCGTAGTTGTATACAAGTGTTGGTCCCGCAACTGGTTGTCAATGACAATGCTAGCAGGGTAGCTGCCTTAAAAAGCGTGTCGCATCATTGATGCTATTCAAAACTATTCAACTTAATGCTCTGCAGACTTCCAGCACCATGTCATCAGAGTAGTTCTCACCCCCATTGGGGCAGTGGACGTTTTGGGTGCTTTTGACCTAGCTGCTGGACCTCATGTCTAGGCATATGTTGTCATACATGCCGAAGACAACCCGTGTTCTGTTCCACCTCGCTGTTCCTTGTGACAGCTTGAGGTGCGGGGCCTATGACACTTCTTGCTATGGCATATCATGAAACGTAGTAGGAATAGGTGAAGATGATTCTGCTATGGCCTTCTCACCACTCAAGCACCAACCCTTGCCTGCACACCAACCCAGCAACTCCAGCTGCTGCTGGTCTCACCTGCATGAGGGCATCCTCCATCCTATTCTGTCGTGCATTGATCTTCCGTTCCACTATGGTTAGCAGCTCCGCGCTGTTCTTGCTCTGTGCTGCAGCTTGCTGCACCTGCAGGGCTTTACCAACCGCATCCAGGCGATGGACCTCCTCAGTCAGCTGCTCAACCTGCAGCGTAGCAAGGACGTCAGTGCAAATGAAGATGGTGTTAACATTACAGCAAGATAGTTGCAACAGCTTTGGCAAAACAACTTCTGGACAACAGGCAACACACAAAAGAATGCCCCATCTGATAGAGACGTAAAGCACAGGCCATGCTTGTGTGCTACGATGAATTGGATCTACTTCGCCTGTCTATCGGCTAGCTCCTTGCAACCTGGTCAGTGGCTGGACTGTTTGGTTCCTAGTATGGTCTGTAGGGGTCTCTGCCACCCAGCTGAGTAATTGTGCTTCTGCCATCTAGTATTCTGGCCAGTAGAGGACCATTTCAAGATGCCATCTGCCAACCACCAGACACTTGCCTGCTGCTTCACATGTCCTAGTTGCTTCTCTGCCATGCTTGCTGCTGTTGCCTTGGAGGTCTCCAGTGCCTCTGCCAGGCGTAACACCACCCTCTGCAGCTCCTCCTGGCTGCCTGACAGCGCATCCACCTGGGCTTGCTGCTGTTGCATGGCTCCCTCAATACGTGACAGCCTGGAAAGGAGCTGTGTCTCTAAGGTAGCTGCTGCAGCAGATCCCAGAAGATCATTGAAGTTATGGGTGGCTGTAGCTTTGTCGGAGTTAATTGGCGCTACTTGCTACCTGAATGACATTGTTGTCTAGGAGCCCTGTGTCTATGCATATACTGACTACTATGGTGTCTGCACCAGCTCTGCGGCTGCACTGCGTCCTGGTGCTGCACAGCAGTACTATGTGCCACGTCCTTTGGGCCAGTGTGTCTCCCATCCCGAATGTGGTAAGCTATGGTCTATGTGTGTCTGGACCCTGGGGGAGACTTTCAGGGTAACGGGCTAATTGTCAGTTTGTAGCGCATCCAATGTCACTGCTTGCACAAGCCTTGCAACATCTCTTGTTCATGAGACTAAGTGGCATTTGTATGAATCACGTGTAAGAAGCACAAGCAGACCCTTACCTGCTTGGTTACCCACCGCCCCATCTGCTTTCTCCCCAAATTTGTGCTCGAGGGTGCGCAAACGCTCTTCCAATGCCTTTGTGGAGAGCTTGATGGCATCTACAGCTCGGGAAGATGCAAAGCCAGCTGCAAGGAGCAAAGACACCCTGGTTACGTACAAGTAGTATTGACAGCACTGCACTCTGCAGATCGTGCACATTGACAGGACTTGCAACTGGCTGAGGCACTTGGGGTAGAGGCATGGCATAGCTTGGTGTGCTTCACTTCCCATTGGTAGTTTGATAAGATCCGCAGTCACTGCCTATGGTGCTCTGTGCAAGCTTGTAAGTGGACCTGAAACGCATG
The DNA here is from genome assembly GCA_963556185.1 of Pseudopediastrum boryanum. Taxonomy (NCBI): domain Eukaryota; kingdom Viridiplantae; phylum Chlorophyta; class Chlorophyceae; order Sphaeropleales; family Hydrodictyaceae; genus Pseudopediastrum; species Pseudopediastrum boryanum. Next base: position 4,858,585 of record OY744496.1, read on the forward strand.
TTGACTGCCTCATCCAACTATATACCACCCCTCAAATCCGACAGGTCAATCTTCCCATCTCAGCAGAACATTCCCAACCATGCTTACAGCCGGGCTGCTAGTGTATCCAGTTGCTACATTAACCCACTTACCCTTTCCATCTGACGCAGACCTCTCATAGAGAGGGTTCTCCACAGAGCCCGCCCGAGAATAGGCCCCCAGCTGCCCAGGTGCAACCTGACTGCGTGCTGCTGCAGCTTCCCTTGGAGGAGATGGGGACCTGGAAGATGACTGCCCCCTGTGCACAAATCCAGGGCTGCCTCTGCCCCTTTCTCTTTCAGGTGAGCCAAACCTTAGCTTACCCCGTACTGCATCCAAGTCACTGCACTCTCTGCTGCACTGGCTGCTGCCACCGGAGCCCGGGCTGCCTCCGGCTAATCGGGATTGCTGCTGCTGCTGGAAGTGTGGAAGCTGTGGCCCCAGCTTGTTGTCTGTTAGGTCACTGATACTTGACCTATGCACCCGAGGTAGCTCCTGGGCCCTAGCCTCAAAGTAAGCCCTGGGCAGTCCGCCATGGCCACTGGGCTTAGGGGAGTTGACATTGGAGGGTGCACGGCTGGTGGTCTTGCTTAGGGATGCAAGGATTGTCTCAAAGTCCCAGCCAGCTTCCTCAGCTACTATGGTGATGGCATCTAGAAACTCCTTGAAGCTCAGGCGTCTGCTGCCGGCAGGCTTGCAGCGAGTGAACACAATGTCCACGGCACATTGGGACAAGGGCCCTGCAGGGACCAAGCAAGGACATGTGTTGGCAATGACCCTAATACTCTTGCGCTCAGACAAGCTTTGCTGCCAAGGGCACAGCCATTTTGCATCATAACAAGCACATTTTTCAAATTCCAGACTCTTTAGGCACCAAGATGTGACATTGCAACTTCACGCAGACGGATCTATGAAAGTTGACAGGTCAGTGCATCGTCAGCCTCCCTTAAGGTATAGAGCTCCCTGGCAATCTTTCGTATCTGATCAGGAACAATCCCTACCGTGTGGCTCTACCAGGCCTGCATCCCTGGCCAGCTGGTTGAACTGTGCTGCATTGATGTGCTGCACGCTAGCTCCGACCTGCCGCCCCTGACCAACACGCAACCTGCAGTATGACTTGAACACCTTCTTGAGGTGCAGGTCTGAGGCTGCTTGCAGAGGGACTAGTGGCTGCTTGCTGCGTGCAAGGATCCGTCCTTGCCGGGCTCCCTCAGCATAGTACCTGCAGCAGGCCAGCCATTGTGTATCTTCCACATTGGTATTTTGGATATTTCCTGCATAAGTATTAATTGCCAAGGAGCGCGCCAATGAATATCTGTATGCTGCAAGCTTGCCTGAAGGTGGTTGTACATGGTCAAGAAGCTTCTAAGCTGCTGCTCGTGATAATGCATTTGTCATGTGTCCATAAGTGGCTGACTATGTTAACTGGCCTGAGCACTGCACGCCATCATCAGCAGCACAAACCCATGTTCTAACATTGTTGCAAGCAGAGCCGCTCAAATCCCTAGGTAATGCTTTCAAAATTGTTTACTCATAGCATTATTACATGTCACTGGCTTTCCTTGTCTGTGGCACACCTTGCCAAGCGCTCGTAGTACTTCACAAACTCCTCCAGGCTGACCCTTCCATCCTGGTCAGTGTCTGCCTCTCTGATTGCATTGCTGAGGAACTTGCCTGAAGTGAATCACACACAGGAACAAGAAGAGTTGCTATGAGGCAGCTACCATGCATTGATGCATCTCTCTGTGCCATACAACTTCTGCTTGCTGACCACGTGCTGACAGCTGAAACCCCTGCGTGTGTCCTGAATGGTGGGAGTTCTGCTCTGTCTGATGGGTTCCTCTGCAATCTGGCAGAACAGTTGCTTTGTGTCTGTGCTGGTTGACCAGCATAATGTAGGTCATATAGCCTTGCCTTCAAGCCATACATAGAAGATGTCTCAGGCACAGTGGTGCGGCGACTTCATCCAGGCAATGTCTGATGTGACTACTGAACCAAACTATTCCTCAAGACCGCAGGGCTCTCCCTGATCAAAGCCCCTCACCTAGGTGCTTTGCCTTCATTCCCTCCAACATGCCCAGATCCTGCAACGCTGACATCATCTCCTCAGCATCCAAATAGCCACTGGCATCGCTGTCATGTTTGCGGAACACTTCCGCCGCTTTGTATGCTGCTCCACCTCCTGCTAAGCCTGCTAGCCCTGTGGGATCCAAAGCAGAAAGCCTCCTCGCCTGCTGAGTGGTGCTGCGCACAAGTCCCCGGCCCCTTGGTTTGCCATCAGCGCTTACAGGCCTCTGCAAAGCCCTTGGTGAGCCCGCCATCCTTCCAAAACCCTCACTGCCACTGCCAGCCCTGCCCTCCCGCTGTTTGCGCATATCTGCTGCAGCTTCTTCTGCTGCTAGCTCATCCTCCCACCTCAGCTGCTGCTGCTCCCCTGAGTTACTCCTGCCCTTCCTGCATGCTGAGCCGTCCCCAGATGCTGCTCCTGGGCTGCCCCCCGATGAGCTAAGCCTTCCAGGGCTCTCCTCATCCTTCCCTGCTGTGAGCCTGCTTACTGTGTTGCTGCTCACAGTTGCACCTATGAAGGACAGCACATGCTCTGGAACTGGGCCGCCCATCATGAGGTGCAGGAGCGTGGTGTTGCCTGACAGGGCCTGTGCTACTGCTTCTGCTGCTTCCTTGGTGGCTACATCCAAGCGGAGCGTGACCAGGGAGCTGGAACTGGACAGTAGCTTGCAGAGGGCAACCACCGCCTGCACATGAGGTGCAGTGGCACATGGTCAGACATATGCAGACATGACATACACATGCATCGTTCTGCTACACTGATATGGGCCCTTGCCCGTTAATCTTCACGGGCACCCGTGAAATTGCTGCTCTGATGCAGCAGCATGTAGCAGAAGGGTTTCTCAGCAAGCCTTGCATTGTCACAGTTGCTTCAGTGACTGTCAGTAGACCTCTGCACCAAAAGGTCACACTGGTTATCAACATAGGACAATCCCCTCAGCACAGCAGCAGAACCTACCTCATCCTCCACAGCTATGCCACGGATGTCCAGCAGCTGCAGATTCTGACTCCCACTGATGGCCTCCAGGAGCCGTGCAACTCCATCCTCCTGCCCTGATGCACCTGCAATTGCTACTTCATGCAGCCCACCTGCAAAGCACGTATGATTGCTTGAGCCTGCATCTGCATTTTCAAACGTCTCCCTGGGGTGCAATTGCAGGACAATGGTTCTATATTTTCAGCTGTATGCACAATTTGCCGCTTCGAGAAGTGCTTATGTCCAAGCTGTGCATGCAAGTATGCCATTATTGACCATGGGCTGATCACCTACACCACCACTCACCAGCCATGCGCTTGAGGCCATCTGCAATAGCCTTGTAGGTTTGTGTGGTGAAGCTATTGTAGTTTAGGTTGAGTCTTTGCAGTGCAGTTGCACTTTCCAGTGCCGCAGCCAAGGCCAACCCACCAACATCTGCAATCTGCATGGCAGAGGTTGCAGCACAGTCAGCTAGTCAAAACCACTTGCATTGGCAGAGCTCACATGCGCTGTGCTATGAACAAGTGAAAGATGTGTCGTCTGTCACCCAAGTTGCTCTTCTGCAAATTATGTGCATAGCATCCTGTTGCAAAGCCTGCCGGTGAACTGCTTCATCCTAGCTAGGGCTTACCTTGTTTCCCTCTAGCTCCAGCGCCACCAATGGAACACAGGAAAGCATGGAGGCCACCGCGCATGCCCCCTCGTCTTGCACCAGGTTGAAGGACAAATCAAGCTGCTTGAGGGAGCAGCTGCTACCTGAGTGTGGAATATAACACATGAAGGTACACAGTGTTAGGGTTTTGATCCAAGTACTGCAAATTGCAAGTTAGCCTTGAACACTCTGACGAGCTGGACACACAGAACCACCTCTACCTCAATATATCTTTGTTGGAGGTGGTTAATCTTTTTGCGTTAGTCAACAGAGGCATGCTGTGTGGTTCTTCTACTGCTTGCAGACCCTCTAGAATGTACTACATTCAAGTGCATATCATTATCAGGCCGGGCAACGATCAGAGTATATGAGAGGTTGAGATGATACCTTACCTGCTGCTTCTAGAGCACTTGCCAACTGCACAATGCTGCTGCAGGTCATCTTGTTTTCTGACAAGTCCAGCACACTGATGCAACCACTCCTGCTGATGAGAGGGGTCTGGCACAGTTGTGCTGCAAAGGCATCTCCCTGCAGATGTAGAGCGGTTGTTAGTACCTGGACACTGCTTACAATTGCCAAGCAGCTGGATCCCATGGTCTTGGATTGCCGCAGTTTAGGATTCTGCAGCAGAACTGCTCTCACCAGGCTGTTCTGCGAAACATCTAGGACACTGATCCTGCACTGGCCAATGTGATCAGCCACTGCTGCCTGCGAAGCACTACCTGCACAGGGAGAATGCTTCTGCTCAATGAGCAAGGCTGTTTGTAGTGCTTTACAAGGCCATGTTTCGTACCTAATCCTCCCAGGCTGCATCCCTTCAAGCTCAGAACCTGCAGAGTTCTGCAGTTTGCACATGTCTCTAGGAGAGCAGTCCATCCCTCAGCTGCCTGCAATGGAGTATGAATTTCCTTGTGAAGTATGAGATTTCTTGCTTAGAAGTTGCGTACTGTATTTAGAGACCTACCAGCTGCAAGCCTGATACATCTAGCTCCTCCAGCTGTAGGTATGGCAGCAGCGAAAGTGTGCTGTACAGCTGCTCTTCATGAGCAAATTCAGACAAGCGGCACACCCTGCTGTCATTTTCCCTGATACAATGCGTGGCATAGTGAGTGGAGTACCCATCCTCGTGCGGGTTTTAGGCAATGGCTGGGCTTTGCCTGAGGTATCACAGTGAGCTGTGCTGCAAGAGTGAGCTACTTACAAGCAATCCAGAAACTCCTGTACAGGATTGCAGCCCAGCTCCTTGCAAACTTCTAGGTAGCTTTGCACTAAGGCCGTTGGGTTTGGATAACTCATTTCCTTATGCCTTGCCGATCGCAAAGTGCTCCTTATTGCCGGTCCTTCTGCTCGGAGGCTATGCCCAGGTATCGCCCATCCACTCATTTATGTGTATGTCATTCTCCATTTCGTTTCAACGGTACTGCTTTGAAAGAAATGACTGGTATCTGGCAGCAATGCCTGTCCAGGTAAATCAGACTAAATCACCTAGCACCATTGCTATCACTCAGAGCACCGCGCCCGCTTGTGCTGCCTTAAATGACAATTGCACGTCGACCGCTCGAGAATATAGATATGGTGCACAAGCCGTGTTCTGATGGGAATTCTATTCTGTATACTCGGGGGCTGTTTTCAGGTCCAACTTTTCTGGTCTCTCGCAGAGGTTCTGTGCCCTGAACCACAAAACCCTGAATTTGTTCCTAGGCCTATATATTGGCCCTTTGTCTGCAATTTCAGGTCGGCATGGGGCCAGAATGGAGGTCCCATTCCTAGCCTGTATGAACTTGCCGCACGCAGGTGCCTAAATGTCGGAACACATGTCACCCGGCAAATCCTTTGTTTGCTCGAAGCCTTTCTTTTGAAGTGGATTCATATCACAATGATATAGGTGCCCTAGATATACTTTGAATGACTGCTTCGTAGAATTTACACCAAGGCGTTTACGGCTCAAGCGTATCGTCAGGTCATCGGCGAAAGCTCCTAGGAAGACTCTGCAATGTTTCAGGAAGCAATCTTAGAAACACCATGCAGCAATTGCTAGTAACTCCGGTGACAGCCATACTAGTTGGGGCCGGAGGCATAGCCATTCATTGGTACCTCAGAAGGGTGAGGCATGTTCAGCTGCCATCTTTCGGTTAATGCAGTTTCTCGATGAAATGGCTTCTACTGTCCCAATGAAATGGCTTCTACTGAAGCGTATCCGTGTGGAAAAGCCGATGCTGTAAAGACGCCAACATGTCGTAATAAACTCCACCCACAGAGCCACTCCACGTTGCAGGCCCACCAGCAGTCCGAGGCTAAGCAGGTTGTGGAGGCAAAGCTTCCCTTAGAATCCACACAGGGCCAGGCAGAGGTTGTGGAGACCTCCCGGAGTGCACGTGGTAAGCCATGTGACTGAATCCTAGCCAGCCTGGTGGCCCCCATACACAGTATCTCACATTATGTCTGCTTGCAGGCTCTGACCCAGAAGCAAGCCTGGACTTGTCAACTGGATCCGGACTTTTACAGAACTCCAGCCAGAAGGTGCAGAAATTCAGCCAAGCAGCTGAATTACCTGCTGGTCAAGCAGGAGATTCCATGTCAACCAGCCCCGGCAGTCCCTCCCATCGGACAAATGAAAAGGAGCAAGCAGCAGCATTTCAGCTGTTGTTGGAGCAGGAACGATCAGCTCATGCTGCGACTAAGCAGAAGCTTGTTGTCCTAGAGGAGGCATACGGAGAGACTAGTGCAGCACATGCAGCCTTGCAGGACAGCTACAATGACCTTCTGCAGAGCTCACAGCAGCAAAGCAGTGCATACAAGGAGTTGGAGAAGGCCCACACTGATCTTCATCAAGAGCTAGTAGAGGCTAAGGCAGCTGCAGCAGAAGCACATGCAGAGGTCCTCAGGTCAGCTTCCCCGGCAAGCCAGGAGGCAGGAGCAGCAGCAGTAACAGCGAGCCATGATGAGGCAAACAGAGGTCCTCCCTCCTTACGTGAGCTTCATAAGACGGCAAGCCTGCGCTTACACGAGCTTCAACATGAGCGTGACAGTCTAGCTGCTCAGTTAGCTGCTCTGACTGCCAAGGCAGGAGCCCGGCTTTCCCGCTCCGTCTCAAGCAGAGAAACCAGCACAGGTGGCTCAAATGCTACTGGTAGCTCAGGCGGGGCTTCTAGCTCGCAATTAGTGGCCGCAGAGATCGGCTCTGGTGTGGCCACGCCTTCTAGCCGGCCTGCCAGCAGCGGAGGTGCCTCTGAGCTGGAGCTCTCAGGTACAAACCATCTCGCTGACCTGCTAGAGGGGTTGCAGCAGCTGCATGTACTGACAGAGGATATGGTGGAAGCTGCAGAACAGGTGGGTGTCCTGCAAGAGCATGTATGCTGTTGCTTTTCTGGTAGCAGTGATTCCACTGTGGACTGGTCACCAAGCATCAGTTCGTGGGCGTCTGTCTTGAGGGCACGGGTTCTGCTACCTTTCTATAGCCCTCTTTCTGGAGACGCACCTGCAAAGCACACTTCGGTGTGTAAAAGCAATCCCCTGTGTGCCTCCATGTGCCGCTTCCATTATGTACCGACATGGGATCCCAGGCGTGATGTTGGCATCTACACTGCTATTGAACGATGCCCGTGTTAATAGAGGGCAGATTCCTGGTTTCAAGCATCAACAGATGTCCATAACGATTGTTGGAATGTGCTTTACTTGAGCTGATTGCACAATTGCTTGGCCTTGCTTGAAACTGGTTCCTTGCTCTGATGCTTACAGGTTGTCAGCAGCAGCCTTGCTGGTCCTGGGGATATGATCGCAATGGAGGGGGAGGAGCAGGTACACTCCCCTAGATCTCCTAGCCATGCCTTACGCCTTCTAGCCAACCGTCGCTCTCGCCTCAACACGTGGGGTTCAGGGGCTTCTGCAGCAGATTGGGCTCAGCTGGCAGGGGCAAAGGGGGGCCTTGGTGGGTCAAGACTAGGCCAAATGGAAGGCAGTGCTTACGGGAGCGCTGCATTAAGTACTGTCAGCAGTCCTAAGGCCAATGGTTCGGAGCCTAAAGGGCTTACGAGTGATGGTTGGGGCTCTGGGGTGGTAAGGCTGGATTCGGCTGCTGGGCAATCTGGTTTTGGCCCTTTAAGATGGGGTTCTGGGGTGGGAGCTGGAGGGCGTTCTGAGGGGGGTGCGTTGCCGCCACGGCCACCTGAGAGGAGCGTTGCGGTGGCTGCTTCAGCAGGGGAAGGGGGCATGCAGTTGACCTTTGGGCTGCCATCTATGGGAGAGGCGCTTGCAGATGGGGAACCAAGGAGTTCTGCCCTAAGCGAAGACGTGGGTGCCAGGGCAGGCGCCTCATCAGCAGCTTCAGATTATGGAGGTAATGCAGCAGCAGCATCAGGATTACCAGCAGCAGTGGAAGGAGTGCCTTCCAGTGTGAGCGAGAGGCCTGAGGGCTTGCCCAATGTGCACACGGGATATGGTGCTGACAGGGGTAGCGTGTTGGAGCAGCAGCTGCAAGCCGCGCTCTCTAGGGTGTGCTCTCTGGAGGAGCAGTGCAACGGCCTGGTACAGCAGAACCTAGACCTTCAGATATTTGTTGCTCAGCAAGAGGAGAAGCTGCTGGTGTCCAGTGAGATCATGCGGAGGATGCAGGCGCTAAGCGAGACATTGGCGAACATCAGGTGCGTCTGGGGCTTGCAGCATGCCTTTTGGGACAACATGCTATCCTTGTTTCATATGTGAGGAGTATCTCATACAGATGCGGGGCAATGAGCCAGTGCGTCAGGGTAATCTATGCATGTTGCAACTTACACAATCTAGAGTGAAGGCATGGCTTGGCTATGAGCTTTAATGCCCATCTGGGGGTGGGCAGATGGTGAATTCACAAGTATAAAACAATCGTAAGTTGTGTGGCTCCTGGTTGTTCATTATCTCCCCATTGTGCAACAGCCAGCCTTTGAAGGCAGTCTGGTCCGCTGCATATTGTTCACACTTTGGCGCTTGTGGAGATGCCAAGCGCGGTCTGCCTTGACACGGAAACATATGCTGGCATCCTGAGGATCAACTTGCTGCACTGCAGGCGGGCTCCAAGTTCGAGTGCACTGGTGCGGCCATCTGACAGCAATCACTAGCTCAACGAGTGAAGGGCACCTGGATCATCCAAGCAATACCCACAGCGGTCACGTACTGTGGTACTGGTTACTGGACTGTCTGTGGAGAGCAACAGTTAAAGAAACACTGCCGCAAGGACTCAGATCACATTTTAAGGGCAACCTCTGGTGCAGATGAAGTTAGACGTTAGAAGATTATTTTGTTACACACAGTGATAGGTCTCTCTTAACAGTGATAGGTAGAGCTGGAATAGAAGGTGCTCATTGTGATGAGTATGAAATACATATAAGCAAAGTGTGGTTTTATATGTGGTGCTATATATGCAGTTTATCAGGACCCTGCTGTCACGTGACACTTGTGTTTGGTATGTATCAACAGATGCTCGAGGCCCATGTCCTAGGATGCGCCATTGCTCCAGGCAGCTTGAATAGGTTCAGTTAGGTCCATGCCCGAAGCATACATAGGAGAGGTACCGTATGCATGCAGCACTCAACAGTGCATGCTTGATGGATGGAGTCCTCTCATAGATATCAGGTTTGGATGCTGGACGGGCTTAAGGGCTGTGCAGTCGTGTCCTATATCTCAGGTTTGTGAGAGACTGCATCTACCATACTGCAGGTGTGGGATTGGGCTTGAAATGCAGCCGAGCATATGCGAGCAGCCCGTCTCGTGTAGCTGGTGAGGTTCTCTCTGTTCCCTGAGCAAGCATGCAAGCTATTAGGAAGTTTGAGTTTATCAGTGTATTGACCTCTGAGGATTGGGAATAATATCTGCGAGCTCAGGAACCCCGTAACATTTTAGCTTGGGGGGGGGGGTCAAGGCGTAAGCACAGCACGTCCCCCATTTGGCTGGCATTGGGGACATACTGCAAGCAGGCTGTCTTGTGGCGCTGGATGAATGATATTGTAGAGTTGTATTTAGTGTATGATTGGGCAGGACCAGGGCCCAGAGGCCGAGCACCTCTTGCCATGCTTGGTGGCACAATATAATTGGTGGTGGTAGTCGCACCTGTGGGTCAACAAAAGGAAGGGCTGCAATGCTGTGATGTGATATATCTCGCTTACTTGCTAGGGCACCTTGCAAAGCAGTTATTGAGGAGCTCTCGTCATTGCTTCCATTGCTGAAAGAGCGCCCTGCTACTTTTGTCTCCTCATTGCTAGGGGAGCCTAATTGGGCTCAACATATCACTTTAACTGAAATTAGCTGGGTTGGCCTCATCAAAGGCAGGTGGCGGAGACCAGCTCCAGACAGGCGTCCTGCTCAACTTTATCTGGCATGGCCGGCAGCTTGAAATGTGCTAGCGAGTAAGCAGGGCATTCCCTGCCTGGTTTATATACTGGGCTGACCTGATATCCCTTGATTGATTAGGAACTCTTTGTAGAATGGCTTGAGGTGCGGGGCCATGGCACTTTTTGCTATGGCATAACAAACAAACAAAATTTTAGGTGTGGCTGCACCAAGGCAACCAGGTCAAACAGACCAAACACAGAGGGGCATGTCATGAAATGCAACTAAGGGAGGGCTGCTGGTGGAAGTGTGAAACCCTTGGACCGGGAAGTTTGGGTATGCCATTGGAGCCTGAGTTTGCTCCTTGTGGGTGGGCCCGGCCCCACCGGCGCCTCACCTTGATGGGGCCATTTGGTACACCTGTAGTCTGCATAGCACAGTTACAAACAAACCGGGCAAATTCTAACCATTAACGGCGGCGGAGTTCATTC